>CM024694.1:36883955-37095713 GCA_014182845.1 Corymbia calophylla
TTTTCATTTAGAGTCTTCTTATCCGTACACTCATGCTTATGGAATACTGCAACTTCCAAGGGAGACAGACAATACATTCATGTAATCAGATCCCATCATTCACATTCTCAACTTTGTTTAATACATTTTCTACATGAACTCCTTAATGTGGATTACATTCTTTCATTCATTTGTTGCGTTCATTCCACTAGAGAGAGCAAAGCACACCAATGCCAGAGAAAGTCTTTGCTCCTAACTATTGTACAATTAATATATTCTCGCTCCAACTGTTATCTCAGTTAGCTATACTTCCAAAGTCACTATGCCTCTCTTGGATATGACCAAACCCTAAATCAGTGGGTTACATTCCCTCTAGATCAGGAGTCATTGAATCTGTGGTATTATTTTGGTTTTTATTCTTCCTGTTTTTCTTTTGAATGGCATCATATTTAAAACTGACTGAACTCAATTTCATCAAGCTTTCTTCCATTGACAACTACTACCACTCATTCCAAATCCAATCTCTTCCCTATGACACACTAGGGAAGACATTCCAAGTTTATGTTTGAGTTCTGTCTGTACCAGATCTTCATTCTCCAGTCTTCCTATATGAAATTGAATTCATGTCATTGGTGGGGCTGGTAGTGCTCGATGTCTAAAGTAGAGTTTATTTTGTCTGTGGGCTTCTCTCATTCATTGCTCTCATCCGGTACTTATGCAGGTTGAGGTGGAACGAATTGATATTGGTGAGCCCCAGAATCCAGGTATGCTGTGTTTAGAGGCTTCTTTGTATTTTAGTGTGACTTTTTCTTTCTTTGGTATTGTCTTTTCTAGCTTTACGTCATTGTGTGCATTGAGATGAGTAATTGCTATGGAAGCTTTTGTATCATCAACAACTAGTTCCTGTCAAATAGAATGCAGGAAAATTTATCTAATTGATTTTGAATTTAGGCCATTCCCTGGCACCCCTTGTTCTTAATGTTTGGTTATTTATTAGAAGATTAAATTTAGACATGCCATTTTTGGCCATCATTTCTTGTTTTCAATTGCAAGAAATCCAAAACCTGTCAGTCACTTCAATATTGGGATAAAGAGCCTAAGTACCTATAAAACTGCATAACGAAGTGAAACATGAGATGTTGCCTTATTCGGTGCTCGTTTTGGCCTTCTCTTGATTTTTGAATGCTAAATTGCTATTCATTGTTTGGAAGGTCCAAAACCTGCAGCGAAGGGAGCTGCTAGTCATTCACCCTATCCATCAAGTGCCCCTGCTGCCTCTCCAGGCCTGAGAGATTACGAAGCTGAGGAAAATCAAGACATAGACATTGATGAACTCTTTGGCAGCGGATCGCCAGACAACGAAAACAATGCCGAGCAAAGGGTTGAGTTTGGATCTGATGCCAACGAGCCACGTCACAATGACTCAGATGACGAGATTGCTGATGTGGACGATAGTGGGGACGAAGGACACAAGGGCCAGAATGCAGCGGATGCCCTGAGAGCTCAACTCAATGCGGAGGAGGGCAGGGATGGTCAGACATCTTCGTCCGGCAGTAGCAGTGGGAGCGGAAGTGGTAGTGGGAGCAGCAGCAGCAGTGACAGCGATGCGAGTGATGACGACTCAGTCAACTCTGTCTGAGAGGCACCAGGTATCAAATCATAAGACATAAAGGAATACATTCATATAATAGCAATATCTTAATAAGCCATCCTGGTTTTTGACGGGGTTGGAACGTGATTTTTATAAATTTTTCTTTTTTGTGGTGGGATAAAGTTTGTCTTTCCGTCGATGCCGCCCTCTTCTTAGGCGCATTAGCTAAATCTTCACGAACAGAGATGATTTGGAAGAATGTGCACTTGCAAGTTCTCTTGTTCTCCTTGTGCTGGCCTAAATATCTTCTTTTGCATTTAGTTGGCTCATTAGGGCAAGGATCAAACTCCTGCTGATTTTTTGATGGAGATGCATCATACAGAATGCAATCGACAGGTGTAAAAGGGCCGCCTTTGCTGTTTGCGCATTATAGATTAGCTAATTTCTGAAAAACTTTTGGTGCAAAAGTTTGTTCAGGGAGCATTTACAATCCATTCATGTGGGTTTTCGATGTTTGACTTGTACCTACAAGAAAATCAAAAGTTTCGTCAATATTTTCATTGCTTCTGTGCTTTGAATTATTGGCAATCTACATTAACAGATTGGTCGGTTGCATCATCAAGGTTCAAAAGATGGAGCTAGTAGTACTTTGAATCTAGATGTTCTTGATAGTCAATGATCCTTACGGT
This sequence comes from Corymbia calophylla, assembly GCA_014182845.1. NCBI lineage: Eukaryota > Viridiplantae > Streptophyta > Magnoliopsida > Myrtales > Myrtaceae > Corymbia > Corymbia calophylla. The sequence goes on from CM024694.1 coordinate 36,886,215, forward strand.
ACGGATGACGTCATTGGCGCACCTATTCTCAGCAGTCAATGTTTTTGATAGTCAATGATCTTTACGGTACGGATGATGTCGTTGGCGCTCCTATCGACCAAAAAATCACCTGCTGATTTTTTATGGAGATGCATCATACAGAATGCAATCAACAGATGGAAAATGGTCGCCTTTGCTGTTTGCGCATTATAGAGTAGCTAATTTCTGAAAAACTGTAGTTGCAAAAGTTTATTCAGGGAGCATTTACAATCCATTCATGTGGGTTCTAGATATTTGACTTGTACCTACAAGAAAAGCAAAAGTTTGGTCAATATTTTCATCGGTCCTGTGCTTTGAATTGTGGGCAGTCTACGTTAATAGAGTGGTAGGTTGCATCATCAAGGTTCAAAAGATGGAGTTATATTAACTGTTGACGCATGATCTGACGTAGTAGTACTTTGAATCTAGATGTTCTTGATTGTCAATGATCTTTATGGTACGGATGACGTCGTTGGCATCCTATTCTCAACGGTCTCCTGTTATTTAACGTGCGAATTCCACTATTGGTTCTCCCTTCTCCTAACGCAACTATAATGGAGGAGAAAAAGTAAGTAAATTTAACTAATTCGAGGTTGGTCATCAAGCACCTCCCAGAAAAGAATGGTAGCTGGCTAAAGACAATTCGAATATTGTGTTTTTAAAGTGTCTGCAGGATCCTATCGTGCGGATTGAATCATTGAGAGACGAGGCGCGAATGAAAGAATGCATTTTTAAGATGTTGAAAATCTTTACACCCACGTTCGCTTTTGAACAGCAGGAATCGCATGTGGAGTTCATTGTGGTCTCCGCCATTGTCATCGACCATCTCGATTGTCTGGATTTTAGCACCACCGTCGGGACTGGTGTCTCCATCTTCGCCCGACTTGCAGATCCGGGTCCTTGGTCTGATGGCTTTGTGTACGAATCGCTGTGTTCAAACTGGACCCTACCTAAGGTGCAGACTTGGTATCTCGACATAGGACATGGGACCTCAACCTTAGACTAGGGAATGTCTACATGGGACCCAAGACTCCCGACCCTAAACCCGGAATCCAGACCTTGACAAAGGACTAGGTTGTCGATCTTAGGACTCAATTACCGCTTAGAGACGTAGCCACTTGATTTGAAACTCCTGCCTCCAGACCTGAAAACCTGACATTATGATGTATGTACACTGAATTCAGGTCCCAGCAACCAAAGTTGGGTCCACATCCGTACTGTGAGAACTCGGCACTTCGACCGTCGAATCTCGGAGGATCGATGCTCGGATACAGGCTTGATTTGGCATATAGGCGTATGAGTTTCATCTTGATGAATACAAGGAAAAATGATGTCCAGCTCCCTTCCGAAAGTTGGTAATGAACAAGAAAAGAAAACTTCCACGCTTTGTTTTTTGTCATTTTGGTAGAGTTGGTGGGAGACTGTTTTTCATGGTTTTGTCCTTCTTCCCTTTTTTATGTTAGAGGTGGTGAGATTTTTTTCAAGATATATATATTCCAATCCTCGTACACATCTTGAAAACTAAACCCTACTAGAAATTCTTCGAGACTAGCAAACTCTTGAACGTCTTGCACTCAAATGATCAAACGATTCAACACGATTTTCTTTTCAGATAAATTAATGAAAAAAACATATATTTCTTGTTTTAGAATTAATTTAACAACATATTCTTTTTTTATGGCTAGATAATAAGTTAGGTCTATCAAAGTGAGCCATAAACCTATTTGTTAACTCATATATTATGGGATGAGTTATTAGATGAGTTAGATATATTTAATAAATTGATCATAGATGATTTAAATATAACATGAATTATGAATGAATTCACAATGAATCTTCTTTTATTTTTCTTCACTTGATTTTGTGCTCATTTACTTTTTATAGATTATGTTAAATATGAAAATATTTCAACAATATATACCGCATTGACACGAGTCATTATTGATCGAAGCGAGTTTTAGATCTCACCATTTTCGACTTAAACTCGAACCGATCCGTTTGACTGGTGCAGCAGCAGCAACCCTCCTAACCAAATTAGCCCCAGCGCGTGGCGAGCACGCCTCACGAGCCGGGATAGCAGGGACGTGAGCCCCGCATCCCAAGAAGGACAAATGTCCCCACGTAACTTCCAATTCACACACTCATTTATCAGGAATTAAAAAAATAAAAAAAATAAAAAATAGATGGGATGGTGCAAATAAACTACTAGAAGACACCCTTGGCGGTCGCTTGCGAAAGGAAAGTCTTAAAAAACAAACCTTTCGCAAGCTCGCGAATCCTATTATTCGCTTGTCCGCACCGATGAACTGGTAAACAGTGTCTCTTCTCCTCTTCTCCTTTCATAGCCATCATCATCACCACCACCATCATCATCATCGCCATCGTCCTGACAAATCCGGCTTGAAAACCCTAATCCCACCACCTCTCAGAATCAAATCCCCTGCCCTTTTTTGGGCAATAGAATCTGGTCATCGTTCGTAGCAGAGGGAGGGGGGGTTAGCTGAAGAAATAGTGACAGGTGGTGATACTGTTGTCCCATTTTTGACCCCATCTGCAGCTCCAATTTACTCCACCACCTTCACTCTCTTCCCACCCCTCGCCTCACCCGAGAACTCCACCGGCGCCGAGATCGGTGCTTGCCCATCTCCTCGGATCCGGTCCGGACTCTGAATTCGACGCCAAGTTTCGTCCTTTTGATGCGATACCCATATGCACAATCTTCGCTCTCGAGCTCCGTGACCGACCCAGATTGGCGAAACGGAAGGGAAATCCACTGATGGGAGCTGAGAGGAAATGGATGCTCACGCTCTTCTCGGCCACATTCCTCTCCCTCTTCCTCCTCCTCGTCTTCTCCATCTCCGCCTTCAGCTCGCCCAAGCCGCTCCCTTCGATAATCCTCCGCGGCCCCCACCACCCGCCCGCGTTCGCGTACTACATATCGGGCGGGCGGGGCCAGAAAGACCGGATCCTCCGGCTGCTGCTCGCGGTGTACCACCCGCGGAACCGGTACTTGCTGCATCTCGGGAAGGAGGCCTCGGACGACGAGAGGAGCAAATTGGCGGCGGCGGTGGAGAAGGTGCCCGCGATTCGGAGCTTCGGCAACGTGGATGTGGTGGGCAACCCGGATCCCTTCACGTACATGGGAGCGTCGAATATTGCCGCGACGCTGCGGGCCGCGGCGATTCTGTTGAAGGTGGACAGGGGTTGGGATTGGTTCATTACTCTGAGCGCATTCGATTACCCGCTGATCACGCAAGATGGTGAGCAATTTTGGAGAAAATATCCAGTTTTGTTTTGTGTCCTGTAGTTAGGGAATATGTCGGATTTTGTGATAATGTTGTTCTTCTTTGGCCATTATGTGAGAGAGCTGTTATTGGCGTGTCTTTGTCTTTGATTTTATGATGATGCTGTGTTGAAGTATTCTCTGTTACTGGGAAGTCCCATATCTGGGTTACTTATTGATATGGAAAGACCAACTGCTGATTTGTGAGGGTAGAAAAATTTCTTGCCTTCACATGTCAATAATAAAACAAAAAAAGGGAATCTTCACCTCATTTGGTATATTATTGATGAGACAGACTGTTATTTTGGCCTGTTGTTATAGGATCTGTCACATGTTCTGTCGATCAGTAATCCCTCTATGGACCAAGAGGTGTTTGGTATGCTAATGCGCACTTGAGAGATAATTCCAAAGCAAATTTGATGTAGGCAGAATCTGAAACATATCTAGCGAGGGTCTACTTAACATGGTGCAACAAAAAGGGCTGGTTTCCTCATTTTTGGCTTAGGTTGCTTATTACTGGGATGTAAACCTGTGGCTTTTGTAAGGCCGATGTTGATTTTTGCAACTAGTTGCTTAAATTGTACTTTTTCTTTCTATCCTTAGAGTAAGCAGGGACTTTATTCTAGGGGATCTGACTGGTGCAGCTGCTCACCCCTGCATATTCTGTAATTTAGAGACCATGGTGTTGTTTGTATCCTTTTGTGATCCTTTTATGTGTTTAATCTATTGGGTGCTCTGTGGTGTTTGAGCAATGCACTGCATGTACATGATCCCCTCGGTATCGTGTTTTACATAATTCTTGTCATATTACCTGGAGTCCATGACCTTTGCTTTAAGCAATCTTCACATTCTTGCCATATGGTTGCTTTCAGAGAGATCCAGTGATCCCCATTTGAGTTGGCTGATGTGGATCCACCATGATGGTATCATCAAGTCAGATTGAACTGTTGCGGAGTGAGAGGCAATGTCCATCAAGAGTTTAGATTACTAAGTTCCTTGCTAACATTTAATTACTCCTTTTCCACTCATATTCCCTTTAGAAATATGCCGAAATAGCTCCGAACAATATCAAATGTTCTTCTGACTATGTCCAGCATTAACTGCATACAAAAGTCAGATCCAAATGCTAGTTAAACTCGCACAAGTATTTCTTCTTAGTGTTCACCTGGGGTGTGAATGTGGAAGCCAAGGATTATGACCTCTTCATCAGTTTGGTTGTTTCGGTGCAGCATTATATCAGGTTTTCCACCAAGATTTTTCTGTTGTGATTGGGCATAAAACCTGTGCTGATATGTTTCAGCTCTGCCTGCCTTTGGCTTGGTATTAACTTAATCAAATATGGACATTTGAATTCATGGAGTTCACTTATGCCAGAGTGGTGCATGCTAGAGAACACTCAAAGAAGATCCAGAAATTAGACCTTGAAATTATGTCATTTGATACTGTGATAGCACACTTTTGTAGTGAACCGATCCAGTGCAAGAAGGCTTTAGTTTAGTTGTTGTCAATGGTGTTGTTGATGAGTGTAGCCTGGGCTGCCATAATTCCAGCTGTCTAACCCTGAGACAAGAGACTGGCCCAATTTATGTGCAAGATGTCTTTATTAACTTACAAGTTGCGAGTGGCATTGTATTTTTATTTTGAGGGATTAGCCCTGATTTAAAGAGAGAAGGGCTGACTTTTGGGGGAATATGGGGTGATAAACTCAAAATGAGAAACCTTTGGGATAAGTCTTGAATACCTATTTCCTATGACACAGGAGATGTATGGACTTGGCATGTGCATGTCCTGAAATTGGTACATCTTGATGGCTGCCATGTGCTCTGACTGTGGCGGTACATCTAGATGGTCTAAGATGTTCACCGATTTTTACACAGGAAATTTAGTGCAGGATCTCCCCTTCCTGGTGACTGCTTTCGGATTCTTTAGTTTCTTTCTGTGCTTTGCTTGACATAATTTCTTTGAATATTTTACCTATGACCAGGATACTTTTCCTCCAGTCAAATTTCATCTACCAAAATCTTGATTTATATTCTCAATTTTTTTTTTGAACTCCAATACCAGAAACTAATTAGTAGTTTAAGATCCTTCTCGAGTTTGCCATCATGACGTGCCATTTGATCTTTCTCACTGTTCTAGCAATACATAGGCTTTTCTTTCTTTCATTTTCATTGCAGCTTGCTTATACGTAATTGGCAGCTGGGAAGTCCGTTGATCCTCTGGTTTTCCTTGCAGATCTCTCCCATGTTTTCTCCTCAGTTAGCAGGGATCTCAATTTTATTGATCATACCAGTGATCTTGGATGGAAAGAGTAATCTCTCTCTCTCTCTCTCTCTCCACACGTGCGCCCGTGCATGCACACACTGACACAAGAAAAGCTCTTCCAAGATATATTTGTGAGGATTGTCTTAACATATCCAGATCGCATTCTTATTCTGTTGCAGACAACAAAGGATCCAACCTATTGTAGTCGATCCTGGGCTTTATCTAGCCAGGAGAACCCAAATTTTTCAAGCGACAGAGAAACGACCAACCCCTGAAGCTTTTAAAGTCTTCACCGGTAAATATTATTTTGATGGCCATCACCTATTAAAGTATCCAGTCAGAAGCAGATTGCTCTCTAAGCAGACTCATGTTGAGCATCTCTTGTTAGTTGTAATAACTAGTATTTGTGCATCCATGCAGGTTCTCCTTGGGTCATGCTCAGTCGACCCTTTCTTGAATTTTGTGTTTTTGGTTGGGATAACTTGCCTCGAACCCTTCTTATGTATTTCAACAATGTGATGTTGTCGCAAGAAGCATATTTTCACTCGGTCATCTGCAATTCCCCTGAGTTCAAGAATACCACTGTAAACAGTGACTTGAGATTCATGATCTGGGACAATCCACCTAAGATGGATCCCCTCTTTCTCAACAGTTCCGACTATGGTCAGATGGTCCAAAGTGGGGCTGCTTTTGCAAGACAGTTCAAACAGGATGATCCCGCTCTGGACATGATCGATGCGCATATCCTCAAACGTGAGCCCCGCCAAACTGCCCCCGGACCATGGTGTACGGGCCGCAAGGGCTGGTTGATGGATCCGTGCTCTCAGTGGGGTGATGTTAACGTCTTGAAGCCTGGTCCACAGGCAAAGAAGCTTGAAGATTCCATCATGAATCTCGTCGATGACGTGAAGTCACAGTCGAATCAGTGCAAGTGAAGCCATAATAGTTCAAGAAGGAATGAGTCATTTCCTTGACAGTGTTGCGATCACATAGGCGGTGTAAAAGGGTAGCTGTCAGTGGACTTACATTCTTTCAGATTGAACGAAACGATTCTTTTGAGGGTGCCTCTCATGGTCTCTTAACGGGTTCCTCCTGTTCTGTGGATAATCGAGGAGGGGTGGAGAAGGTGAAATGGAGCAAATTCACTTCAGAGTATGGGGGCTGGCATTGTGTTTTTGGGAAAAGAGATTGTATGGTGAGCCTCTCTATTAGGACAGAGGATCTCTTTCTCTCTCCCTCTCTCCTTCTCTCTCTCCCTCTCTCCCTCTCTCTCTCCCTCTCTTTCCATCTGGGCTTGCAGTTTGCATGCTCTTTTTCTGCATTTGTATTATGTAGGTTCTTCCTCTGCTTGTCATTGATCACAGTTTATTGGAGGGAAGTGCATTCTTTAACCTGCTGATATGCTCTCTCTCTCTCTCTCTCTCTCTCTCATACATGTTTTTTGAAGACTGAATCCTGGAAACAAGATTTACTGAAAAGAAACAGTTCAGGTCATTAACATTTTCTTTAGAAGACTGAATCAGGGTTCTTCCGCATGCAATAAATTTAAGATTTTTTTGACTAAATTGACATAATAGGTTTAAGATATATATATTTTTGGTAATTTCTCCCCTGCATACGCTCATGTGCCAAACGAAAGAGGTCTAGATAGATGTAAAATTTGGCTGCCTAAAGAGTACGACCAAATCGATTGCGGTACAAAAATTTGTAAGGCCAATGTAAAATTTTTCCTGAAACGATTGCTCTGTGTCTGAACTTTTTCTTCCAAAAACTGTTGTTGGATATGCATAGGATGGTAGGACTATGCCACAACAAGCTAGTGATTTTTTTTTTCTTTGGTCGGTACAACAAGTTAGTGATTCACTTGTTTAGTTAAGAGCACAATACTATAATGTATTTGCAGAATTAGAGCCTAAACTATTGCCTTCGTGAGAAAAAATACCTCGATTTTTTTTTTTCCATGAACTTTTACTCAAAGGGCGAAAGTACCTACTGTTAAATTTTCAGTCCAAGCAAGATGACGTGGCGCATGGCGCGGTTGATGGTGCTGTTTTAGAGCAATAGATCAGTAGAGAACAGAGCTACACCATGTCACCAATCTCTCGAAATCTTCGTCAAGTATATTAGCCTTGATTAAGAGTAATAATATAAAGATAAAGGTATTTCTTTTTTATAAAATAAACAATGCCATTTGGCTTTTGCTGACGTGTCATTAGAGTCTTTTGGCTCAAATTCTTTATATATCCCTGTTGGATCCACGCCCTGTGCCATATTAGCTTTGCATGAACGAAAAAGGGTGAGTATTTTTATCCCTTGAGGGAAAATGACTAAGTAAGTCAGGGTATTTTTGTATAGGATAATGATATAAATAATCTCTCAATTTTAATCAATGCGCAATACGGTATTTGAACTTTAATTTTAATATGTAATGTTATTTTTTAACTATTAATTTATTCAATATGATTCCTGAACTTTTGGTATATGTTATAATTTTTTATTGGATTATATAAAAATATTCAATATTATCATTACATTACTTTAAATTCAGAAACAATATTGAACATTTTTATATGGTTCGGGGGATAAATTGAACACGTATAAAAAATTCAGGGACTACATTGAACAAATCGAAAGTTGAGGGACTATAAGGTGCATTGGGTTAAAGTTCATGGATTATATCAAACAAATTAAAAATTCAAAAAACATGTATTTTTCATTAATTCAAGTTCAAGAATGATATTAAATATTTTTATATAGCCCGGGAGATGGATTAAACATGTATATGAAGTTCGGATCACATTAAATAAATTAAAAATCGATGGACGATAATGTGCATTAGGCTAGAATTCATGGATTACATTACATAATTTCAAATTTTAGAGGGTCATATTACACATTTGGCCAGAATTTAAAGGTTATTTGGTGCTATGTTCCCTTTTCGTCTGTGGGTTTCTACGGGATGTGACCTGCTTTCTGTGGAGAACGGGCCGGACGACAACCTAGGCCGGAGGTTGCTGCCTGAATGAGGGCAACGGTCACCTCTTTCCCCCGGCTCTCCTCTCTTTCTTCAGCCATCGCCATTTTTATTTCCTCTCTCTACCTCTCTCTCTCTTTCTCTCCCCACATGGGCCGCCGTCGTTTTCTCAGGCGTTCGTCGACACAAGCCCGCTTCTTCTTCTTCTTCGCTCCTGCTCCTCCACCCACCACCTCCTCTCTCGGAGCACTCACTCCTCCGTCCGGCCACCGTCTCAGCTTCAGCAGATTGATTCGCGGCGGCTCGGGCCATACCCATGCCACTCCGGGCGCTGACGATGACGGCCCACGTTCAGATAGGACCGCCCATGACGCGGACGAGCTCGTGAAGATTGTGTCGAGCGCCGGCTCCGGTTCCTCCGTCGAGTCGTCCCTGGACCGCGCCGCGGTGGCGGAAATGTCGCCGGCCCTGGTCGTGGAGGTTCTGAAGAAGCTGAGCAACGCAGGGGCGCTCGCGCTCTCGTTCTTCAGATGGGCTGAGAAAAGGAGAGGGTTTGAGTATAGCGCCGAGAGCTACCACGCTCTGATCGAAGCTTTAGGAAAGATCAAGCAGTTCAGCTTGGTGTGGAAAGTGGTCGATGAGATGAAGCAGAGACGGTTATTGACTAAGGAGACCTTTGGGTTGATCTCGCGCAGATACGCGAGAGCCAGGAAGGTTAAAGAAGCGATCGAGGCGTTCGAGAGGATGGAGAAGTTTGGATTGAGCTTAGATTCGTCTGATTTCAATAGGTTGCTCGATACTTTGTGCAAGTCGAGAAATGTGGTCAAAGCACAGGAGGTGTTTGATAAAATGAAGGGGCGGTTCAAGTTGGATCTCAAGTCGTACAGTATTCTACTGGAAGGTTGGGGTCAAGAAATGAACTTTTTGAGGATGATGGAAGTTTACAGGGAGATGAAGGACGAGGGGTTTGAGCTGGATGTCGTGGCTTACGGGATCATGATCAATGCTCATTGCAAGATTAAGAAGTACGATGATGCCATTGAGTTGTATCATGAAATGCTAGCCAAGAACTGCAAGCCTACTCCTCATATATTTTGCACTTTGATCAATGGATTGGGGTCTGAGAAGAGGTTAAGTGAAGCAGTGAAATTTTTTGAGCAATCCAAGGCTTTTGGTTTTGCTCCGGAGGCTCCAACTTACAATGCTCTGGTGGGTGCTTATTGCTGGTCAATGCGGATGGACAATGCTTATAGAGTTCTCGATGAGATGAGAAAATCTGGTGTCGGGCCAAACTCTAGGACTTATGACATAATTCTTCACCACTTGGTAAAAGCTAGGAGATCAAAAGAGGCCTACTCGGTCTTCCAGAAGATGAGCAATGAGCCAGGGTGTGAGCCAACTCTGAGTACATATGAGATCATAGTGAGGATGTTTTGCAATGAGGACAGGACAGATATGGCATTGAGAGTTTGGAAACAAATGAAGGACAAGGGAGTCCTTCCTGGAATGCACATGTTCTCTACTGTGATTTCCAGCCTTTGCCATGAAAATAAATTGGATGATGCTTGCAAGTACTTTCAGGAGATGATGGACGTGGGTATTCGTCCTCCAGCTAATACGTTTAGCAAGTTGAAGCAATGTCTCCTGGACGAGGGACGAAAGGATGATGTTCTGAATTTTTCTAGGAAGATTGACAAATTGAGGAAAACACCACTTGTCAAATTGTAATACGCCAAAAGATTCTGGCCTCATGATAATGCCTTGGGTTGTTATATTTCCAGCCTTATGCTATATCGACTCTCACAGCCTTTGTCGGATGCATGTGCAACTGCGTAAGTAGCTTAAGGACCGACAGCGGTACTGGAAAACCCATTTTGTAAGCAAGGACATGAACTAGGATTAGGTGGGAGAGGGATGGAGATGCTCACTTAAGTTGCCTGCTCACACTTCTCTGTTGAATCATTCCTAATTTTCTCATCCTCTTCGCTCTTCTCTGTATCTACCTTTACAATTCGCAAACTCAGCACGGCTTTTTTACCTGCTTCATTGTTGGATTGCCCCCTACTGCTAGGCATGGGGAGAATGACCCGAACCTCCCAGTTAATCCCTACTTCGTATTCAAGACATTAGCTGTCTTGTCTTGTCACTGATGCTCTGAGTGTGTTCAATTACTCATTGATCACGCCTGATGGTAAGCAATTTTGGGAATAATAGCCATCTTTGTTTGCTTGTGTTCTGTGGTCAGGGAATATGTTGGTTAAAGTGACATTGTTCTTTTTTGGCTAGTTTGTGAAAGACTTGTTATTGGCATCTCTTTTTCTGTGATTTCATGATAGTGGAGCCAGATGCTACGTTGTAAAAAATTTCTATTACTTGGAAGTTCCTTTTCTGGGTCATTTCTTGATATGGAAAAACCAATTGCTGATTTGCAAGGGTTGAAAAATTACGTGCCTTCACATGTCAATTGTAGAAGAAATGATATATTCTTCCCCTCATTTGGTCTGCTATTGAGGAGGCACACTGGTATTTTGGCCTGTTATTATAGGATCTGTTACATGTTCTGTCAACCAGTAACCTCCATGGACCAAGAGGCCTTTGGTACACTAACCTGCATTTGAGAGATGATATCAAAGTTACTTTGATGTTTTCGATATCTAAAACGTATCTGGTGAGGGTCTATTATACATGGTGCTACAGGAAGCGCTGGTTTCCTCATTTTTGGCTTAGGTTGTTTATGACTGGGATATAAACCTGTGGTCTTTGTGAGGCCAATGTTGATTATTGCAAATTGTACTTTTCTCTGTCTTAAAAGAGTAAGCGGGAACTGGATATTAGGGGATCTGACTGGTACAGTTGTAGGCCCCTGCTTATTCCATAACTCAGAGACCATGGTGTTTATTATGTCCTTTTGTGAGCATATTTAGTGTTTTATCTATTTGGTGCCCTGTGATGTTTGAGCAAGGCATGGCATGAACATGATCCTCTACGTAATTCTTATCATACTACCTGGAGTCCATGACGTTTGCTTTAAGCAATCTTCAAATTCTTGCCATATTGTTGCTTTCAGAGTGATGCAATGATCCTCATTTAAGATGGTTGATGTGGATCCACCATGATGGTACCATCAAGTCAGATTGAACTGTTGCTGAGTGAGAGCCAATGGCCATCAAGAATTTAAACATCTAATTTCCTTGCTAACACCTACTTACTCCTTATGTCACTCACATTCCCCGTAGAAATATGCTGTAATAGCTCCAAAAAATTTAAAATTTTCCCCTGACTATGCTCAGCATTAACTACATCCAAAACTCAGACCCAGATGCAGTTAAGCTTGCACGAGTATTCCTTGTTAGTGTTCACTTGAGTTGTGAAAGTGGAAGGCAAGGATCGACCTTCTTGTTGGTATGGTTGTTTCAGTGCAGCATTACATCAGGTTTTCCGCCCAGATCTATCTGATGTGATTGGGCATGAAAACTTTGCCTATATATTTCAGCTATGCCTGCTGATTGGCCTAGTATTATTAACTTGATCAAATATGGACATTTGATTTTTTGGAGTTCTCTCAGGCTAGACTGGTGCATGCTAGAAAACATTCATAGAAGATTTGGAATTAGACCCTGGAACTGTGTCATTTGATACTGTCATCGGATGTTATTATAGCGAACTCCAATCTAGTGCAAGAAGGCTTTTGGTCGTTGTCAATGGTGCTGTTGACGGGTATAACCCAGGCTGCTATAATTCCAGTTGTCTACTCCTGAGAAAAGAGACCGACCCAATTTATACGCAAGAGTGACTCATCTAATGAGATATCTTCATTAACTTACAAGTTGCGAGTGGCATTGTATTTTCACATCAAGTGATTAGCCCTGATTGAAGGGTTAACTTTTGGAGGTGTGGGGGTAAACAAGAAATGAAAAAACTTAGGGATAAGTCTTGATTACCTCTTTTTTATGACATAGGAGATCTATGGACTTTGTTTGTGCATGTCCAGAAGCTGGTAGATCTTTGATGGCTACCATGTGCTTAGATTGTTGTGGTACATCTTGATGGACCAAGATGTTCACTGAGTCTTAAATAGGAAATTGACTGCAGGATCTTCCCCTTCATGCAGGCTGCCCTCAGATTCTTTAGTTTCTTCATCGTGCTTTGCTTGACACACTTTCTTCGAATGTTTTACCTATGACCTGGATACTTTTCTCCTGTCAAGTTTCATATACCTCTGTCTTGGTTTATATTCTTAGTCTTTTTTGAGCTCTCGATACCAAAAATTAATTAGTACTTTAAGATCCTTCTCGAGTTTGCCCTGGTGACATGTGCCATTTGGTCTTTCACTCTGTTCAAGCAATACATCAGCCATTTCTTGTCAATCATTTTCATTGCAACTTGCATATACTTAATTGGCAGCTGGCCTTGATCCTCTGGTTTTCCTTGCAGATCTCTCCCATGTTTTCTTCTCAGTTAACAGGGACCTCAATTTTATTGATCACACCAGTGGTCTTGGATGGAAAATGTAATCCTTCCTCTCTCTCTCTCTCTCTCTCCCTCTCTCTCTCAAACACGCACACAGGCACGCACGCGTAAAGAAAAAAACAAGAAAAAAATTAAAAAAAGCTCTTTCAAGATGTTTTGGGAGGATTGTCTTATTATATCCTGATTGTATTCTTATTCTGTTGCAGCCAGCTAAAAATCCAAGCTATGTGGTTGATCCAGGATTTTATTTTGGCCAGGAGAACTGAATTATTTCAAGCGACAGACTGGTAAAGATTTTTTCAATGGCTATCACCTATAAAGAATCAAGACTGAAGCAGATTGGTCTTGAAGCAGACTTACGTTGAGCATGTTGATAGGTATATTAACCGGTATCTGTGCCTCCATGCAGGTTCTCCTTGGGTCATGTTGAGCCAACCCTATCTTGAATTTTGTGTTTTTGGTTGGGATTAGTTGCCTCGAACCCTTCAATGTACTTCAACAACATGATGTTGTTGCAAGAAGCATATTTTCACTCAATCATCTGCAATTCCCTGAATTCAAGATCACCACCATAAACAGCGATTTAAGATTCATGATATGGGACAATCCACCTAAGATGGATCCCCCCTTTCTAAACAATTCTGACCATGATCAGATTGTCCAAAGTTGGGCTGCTTTCACAGGACAGTTTAAAAAGGATGATCCTGTCCTTTGATATGGTCAATGCACATTCTCAAACGTGTGGGTCCAACCAAGGTGCCCCTGGGGCTTGATGCACCCTACAAGGGCTGGTTGATGGATCTGTACTCTCTGTGGGGTGATGTTAACTCTCGAAGGCTGGTCCGCAGGCAAAGAAGCTTGAAGATTTTATCATGAATCTTGTTGATGACATGAATTCACAGTTGGATCAGTGCAAGTAAAGCCTTAGTAGTTCAAGAAGGAATGAATCATCTCCGCAACAGTGGTGCAGTCACATAGGCCAGCGTAAAAGGGTAGCCGTCAGTGGACATACATTCTTTCGGACTGAATGAAACCCATTCTTTTCAGGGTTCCTTTCTTGATCTCATCACGGGTTCCAGCTCTGTAGATAATAGGAGGGGCAGACAAGGTGAAAACAGAGCAAATTCACTACAAAGAATGGGCTGGCATTGTGTTTTCGGGAAATGAGTTTGTATGGTGAGCCTTTGTATTAGGAAAGAGGATGTCTCTCTCTCTCTCTGGGCTTGCAATTTGCATGCTCTTTATCTGCATTTGTATTCTGTAGGTTCTGCCTCTGCTTGTTATTGATTCCTGTTTATTGGGGGGAAGTGCATTCTTTAGCCTGCCCTGCTGACTCTCTCTCTCTCTCTCCGGTTCTCGGTCCTAAAATTTGGAAGTATGATTGCTGGTCCGGTTCCTCTCCAGGTGGGGAATTGAAGCACCCCAACCTGACCGACACTTTTTTCTTGTTATCAGCAAGTTCATAATACTTTATCATATTTTACCTTATCTTTAACGTTTTTTCACTTAGATTTTCGTTGATTAAAAATAAAAAAAATACTAAAAAAATTGAGAGTTTAGACTATGCAACAAGATTGTAGTCTTGCAGGGAAATAAAAAAAATGAAACCCGAAAACCAAATGGGACTGGTTGGTCCGATCAGCTCATTCGCTCTATAAGGATAGGGGGGCAACCGATTTAGGCAAGGAGTTGGCAAACGACCTTGGAGGATCAGCGGGCTAGTTTCCGGTTACACAAATTGAGAAGTGACCCTTCATGTTTGGATCTCCGATTGGGAGAAAACTCCCTCCCCTCTCGCAAAAAATAAAAAACTAAATCATGAAAACAAGATCTACAGAAGAGAGACAGTATAGCTCATTAACATTTCCTTCAAAAGTTTAAATTAGGGTTTTTATATGCTGAGTTGCTATATGTTAGAATGCTAATTCCAAATAAGCGATGTTGGATAATTTTTAATACCCCAACCAACATACCGATCGGGCTGAGTTCAAGATGCGAATTGGCAAACCTTCACACGTGGCATAAATTTGTACATGACTTGATCTTGATCCGGTATCAGAATGTCCATTGAATTCCATAGACAAGTGATATGATATTACTTTTAACACTACGAATGCATATAAATAAAAAAATAAAATGAGACCTGAAACAATATTCTATCCCAACTTTAATCTCCCATCAATTTTTTGAGTTATGTTTAAAAAGAATTAAGCACTCTCATGGAATGTCTAATTCTCCTTCTAATAGCATTTCGAGCCCTATACCTAGCTCTACTCTCTTGGTGTTTTACGTCTAGGGATGTTGAAATCCACATGAGACCCGGATAGAATAGTTTAAGAACTTACTAAGGTCTAGCATTCTTTATAATGTATACTAAAGAGATTCCAATCTATACTAAAATTATAAGTGCTCTCTATCTATTATTACGAGGAAAATGCGACAGTTTCATTGTTGAATAACACTAACTAGGTCAATATTGGTTTACAAATTGATATGCCAAAGGACGAGATACCCGAAGAACACATTTATAGACGGCCACTATCACTTAGTACCCGAACTCTACGATTTGAAGCGTATCCTCGAATTCACGGAAGAACCCAAGTCACGGAAGTTCATCTTTCGTAGCTACCATATCGACCTTTCATCGGTGCAAAAGTACATGCAACAAAGACGATAATGTATAAAATACCATGATTTCGTATCCTTGAACTCACAAAAGAACCAAAGTAATGAAAACCTGTTACGACATATACGACAATGCATCGAGAAAACTATATCTTTTCTAGCCATTCTACGGCAAAAACGACCTTTCCCAGTGATCAAAAACACCTATCATCGGCTACCAAACCAGGACCTGGAACGGTATTCACTCGATCATAAACTTCAAAACCGGACGTACAGTATATATAGAGGAAGTGCATCAGTGTGGCTAGGGTTTGTGCAGTTTCGCTCAATACGAGCCGCCCCTACGACCCATCACCTCAATATCGCAGTCCATATGGTGGAGGCTTCGGCTGTCGGTTTTGACGCGCGCACGGCGGACCTTAATCCGCACGTCTTTGAGCTGAATAGTTTCAGATGACTTGGAAATTCCTGAAACGACGGCACTTGTGTGTTAGAACTTACGTATATGGGTAATCGCATGATTCTCCCTTGATCGAAACAGCAAAAGAGGATCAACGATCAACAGAGTTTCGTAATGTCATACAGAACGCTAGCACTTTTCTTGCTACCGCCATTCATATACGCGTACGATGTACATACATGTCTCTTGCGCGCGCAGATACGACGGCGAGGAAAGTATCTACTGATATATCATCGTGCAAAAGAATTCATTTGCTCGGCGAAGATGAGAAGAGGTAGGCTTACGTATTTTAGCTGGAGCCGGAGCCGGAGCCAGCTCCCAATTCGAAGATGGAATGGAAGACGTTTCCGAGGATGCCATGGAAGATGGCAACGATACCGGATGGTAAGGCGGTTTTCGACCCCAGTACGGATTTGGCGGCGGAGGGTACGGGTGCGGGCACACGCACGGACACGGATGGCGCGGCAGTGGCGGCGGCGGCGGAGGCAGAGGCGCCCTAGCTTTGTTCTCTGGTTTCGAGTGGCGGCCACCCATCTTCTTCACAATGAGAAGCAACATGTGCAAAGAAGCGAGGAGCTTTTCTCGACAAAGTATGAGTCGATGACGCATGTAACCCTATGTCCATCGATATCTCTTCTTCTTTATTTTTTTTAAAGCAGCTACGCATCTTATTATATGGTAATGTCCATTAATATCGCACGCAGATATTGGATTCCTTTCGCTAAATATAAGTTTCGGAGATTTCCTTCCTGCGAAAGAGCATCCATTTTTCATTTGCAAGATATTCTCTTGCCATGCATAAAAACAGACGTAATCAAGAATTTATAATGACCAAAAAAAGAAAATCAAAAATTTATAAAATATCTGCCTATGGAAAAAATATATATTCTACCCTCCACTCGATAGATCTTTTGGTCGAAGCATATCTTTTGCGAAAAAGTAATTTTTCCAAAATGAATCACTCTCAAAATTATTTACCGAAAGGGACTCCTTAGTGCCACGTCAATTTTGGACATTGTCTAGTCATCGCCCTCTTGATCACAGCTAGAAGGGGTGACTAGGATAAAGAGGACGATCATTGTACAATTTTTTAGGGCTGCTTGATAACTTTAATAAGTATTGAAAATTGATTCCTTCAATAAATAATAAAATAATTAATACTATGAAAAACTCCATATTGGCATAGCTATAATAAATTTACCACCGTTAGCTTTTGTTTAATTTTACCATCAAATTGCTGGCTTATATAATATGTAGCAATCGATAATGGTTTTAGCTTGAGTTTTACCTGTTATTTATTACATGTGAACCGATTTATGATTTTTTGTTATATTAATCCAATGTAAAAGAAATTAACGAAAGATAAATTTATCACAAAGATATTAATATGTAATTTTTTGTGTATTGATATCTTTGTGTGATATGTATAACAGTTTGAGATTTTTCGTAATATTAATCTTAATAAAAAAATAAGCACATTTGGTAACGGTAATTAGTTTTGACTAGTTCGATTAAGTAAAAGAATTACTTAACTTCTTAAAGAAGGTTTGATTACTCAATTCATTCAATGGAGTGGGCATTAAGAAACAATTAAAATCTTGCCTTTTCATATCTCTAAAAGCCTAAAATCCTACCAATAGTACCTACCATTCCGGATTTGGTGAGAAATTAATGTTATTGTATACTCCATATTCAGCTATTATCAAATAACATTATATTTTTTCATTTTTAGCGATTTAGATTATCAGCACTTAAAGTTCAATATTTGTTTTTCAGTTTCATCAAACAGTTTTGGGGGAGAAAAAAGTCCACTCAACACTTGTTTTTTTTTCATTATTTTTCTTCTGCTCTTAAGAAGTGATTTTATTTTTAAAAAATCACTTTGGAATGCATATATATTGTAGAATTCCGTATATATTAGTAAGATATGACACCCAAATGAATAGAGTGAAAATCATTTTGCTCCGTCATTTGGCGAGAGCATATCGAAAATAAATTGAATTGATTGCTTGATATTCTTTATATGATAAAGCAATTTCAAAGACACTTTCTACCTCAAACTTTGGCTAAAAGGATTTCAATAATGTCCATGGTTGATATGGAATAAATGGAATATATATATATATATATATATATATATAATTAAGAAAAGATGAAATGGAAATTTCAATAAACAGACAGATGGTTGTGCTTATCTCATAAATTTCTCATTAATTGTGATTTCCTATTAAATATTTTCATACGATTTACTTTAAATTTGCTTCCTAAAGTAATACAAATTATACGTCTCTTCTTTTTATAGCTTTTATTTCTTCTTTTCACATACATGGTATGTGCTTCTTTTTGCTAGTATTAAAAAAGGAAAACCATCTTTAAACATACTGTTTTTCTCAAAGATGGCATTTTCAATCTTATTTATCTAACAAGGGTATATTGTGCCATGCAATAAGGCTTTTTTCTTGATTTTTCAATTTTTAGTATCTCAGACAATCAAGAGGAATATAAAGATTTTGCCCTTTTTATAGTACAAAACAAGTTTTTCTAGAAAAAAAGTTGATTACGCTAACTGAAATATTGTAGGAATACAGATACGGTATTTAATAACATCTTAATGATAATACTATCCCCAATGTAATAAATATAATTGTTGATTACTCGACTAAAACATGATAATTGGATGGTATTGGATTTTGGAGCTTTTAGGGATATTAACATTAATGAGATGAGATATTTAAAGATAATAATATGATAAATAGTAAGAGATTATAGATTTTGAACCATTTTAATTTTTGATGTTGTTTTTTGTAATGAATTCGAATGAAACATACATTAAACCCGCTTAGAGTTATGTCTGTGTATATCATATAGCCACTATTATTAATTAAGGATATTTCAAGGATTCAAACATATGAACCTTCTTCCCTTTCTAATACAGTAGTTTATATTAATCTAACTATCAATTTATTATACTATGAAAAAAATAACTTGTACTAAAATTCCATTTGTTTCATGGAAAATAATTTCTAGAAAATTATTTTCTGAATTTTTTGACGTTTATTTCATGGAAAATGAATTGGTTAAGGAAAACATTTTTCATCAAAGGAAAAAAGCCTTTTAAAATAGGGGAAAATATTTTCCACTTTTGATAAAGAGGAAAACATTTTCCAAACCTTCTTTCACCTCACTTTCTTTTACCAAATATTTTTTCTTTTTCTTTTTTCCTTTTTCTAAAAAATCAATATTTTTATTATTTTTTTTAATCTTTTTTTTTTTATTTTTTTTCCTATTCTCTCTTTTTCATCTTCTTCCTCATTTGGCTGGCTGCCAGCGACTGGCCCCAAGCAGTTGGAGCCTTGCCATAGGCCGAGAGGCTCTAGCTCAACAGATCTTGGTGAGGTCGAGCCTCACTTGATCAAGCGAGGCCGAACTCACCCAACACAGATGAGCTCGGGCCTCATCGAAATCTAGTGACCTAGGCAAGGCTCAAACCTCACCCAAGGTTGTGGAAGGTCGGCGAACCTCTGGCAACCTCAAGTGAGGCTCGAACCCCGCCCAATTTGCTTGATTTAGCGAGACTCGAGCTCGTCGGACTGGCCTCGCCAGATTTGGTGAACTAGGCGAGGCTTGAGCCTAGAGGTCGGCGAACCTCTGGTGATCTCGAGCAAGGCTTGGGCCTTGCCTAGGTCGCCTGATCTAGCGAAGCCCGAGCTCATCGGCGTCGAGTTAGCTCAGCCTCACTTGATCAGGTGAGCTCGAGCCTTGCCGGTGACTGGCCAAAAGGAAGAAGAAGATGAAAAAAAAAATTAAAAATGATTTTTTTTTAAAATTCAAATAATTAAAAATTGATTTAAAAATAAAATAATACAAAATTATTTAAAAAGAGTATGAATGAAAATATTTTCCTTACCAAACAACAGCACTTCATTTTCAAGTTTTAGTAGAACACTAGAAAATAATTATATTTTTCCAGGAAAATGACTTTCCAGAAAATATTTTCCAAAAATACTATATTTTTCGTGAAATGTACAAAGCCTAATGACCATTATTTTTTTTGTCACTAATTGCCATCATTCTTGTAAAGTTAGTTGCTTCTTCTCAAATTCATATATAGTATTAAACTAAACAATCAATAATAATTTCAGTCACTGTGTTATTATGACCTTGAAAATATCATAGTATAATACACTTTAAATGAAAGATTAATAGTTATGCTGATTAGGGAATATTAACAGTTCTCTGGTTGATTTTAATACAATCTTACCTTACCAAATTTTTTTTTTTTTTTATCATGCACGATATTCGATCTTTGCTGAAAGAGATTATATTTTTTGGTGCTATTAAAAATGCCAATTTTTTATAAATATTTTCTCTTAATTGATTGAGATATTAAAGTCAAAGACAAACGAGAACCGCATAGATATTTTTGCTTTTTGTTTTGCCATATAGTAGTTTACATGGCACAAAGAGACCTCATTATGTATGTAAGACGTCATTTTCAAGAAAAATAAAATAAAAACTTATGAAGAGTGTGGATTTGGAAAGAAGCTTACCATATCAAAAGGTCAATTTCTATCGATCTCATTATATATTTAAATATATATAATTACCCTAAATCATTGTAACAAGAACGTGACTATGTACATCTCATCACAAGACCATTCGTTCCAAAGGCCAAACGCCCACTACTTAAATTACACGTGGAAGACGACTTCATTTAACACATTTACTTGTAAAACTAGTGGAAAACGATATATTCATATCAGAGAAAATCGAATATTTTTTATGTTAATTTAAAGTTACGTACACCCAAACTCCAACTAACTTTATGTATAGCTGGCCCCCTTGGCATTCAATGATTGATCGAATCATATGTCCAGAGGCCAATTTGATGAACCCCTTTTCAAGTTAGCACTTAGTCAAAAACAGACATTTAATTACGAAATTGACTTCTCCGATGGTCACCTGTCCTGAGGTAACGTCCTATTGATGGGAGTTGTCCCGGCAAATTCCCACCACAAGCAAGAAAAATAATATACAATATATGTAATAATATACGATATAATATAAATATTGATTTGTCTTGTCTTTGGATTTCCCAGATTTCAAGGTTCTATTCTCTGGCCTCATACTCGGAAATATTTTATGATTTCTTCCCTCCTTTTGACTCGTGTGTGGCCGTAATTCAAATAAAGGATGTTTGGTCGCCGATTGATTTATGTTGTATCGAGAGGTCATCCTCTTTAGTCTCCACCGGGTCACATCAGATTAGATGGACGGTGCTAGAGAAGATATTAACTCCAATCATGTCACATACTTCATCATCACCCTCACAAATCATGATAATTATACTAGTTTATTTAAGTATTGATTACAGCGATAGAGAGAAAATCGATAGAAGAGTTTATGGCTTGAATTATCGTCTTAGAAACTAATTGCAATGATTGATATTCTTAATTCATTAATATCGTCGATTCATTACGTATCAGTACTATCATCACTTGAAACTTTAAAAATTCCTTCAAAAATTTGAAAGAAACTAGACATAGCTATAGAAATCGAGAGAATCGTTATTATTAGGTTGTACATCCGTGATTTTATTACACTATTTGATCACGTAAACACCCATATATGTTAAACCATGCTTCCATCCGATGTAATTTAAACTTTCAAGAGAGTTCACAGCGGTCCACAATTTGGATGTTGGTATCTTTCGAACGATTTGCAAATATCAGCATGAAATAAATGTTGTGGGCACCCCCACGAAAGATGGCACCCTGTAAAATAATGCGATTCATTAGGCGTTGATTGCACCGGACGATTATGAGGAACGCGTTTCTCTGTCCGCGGGACCATATTCAAACGTTGCTGTTGAGCTGTTGCGGCTTGCGGCTTTTGTCTCTTTCCGTCCCACTTGCACCGTCTTTCATAACGTTGAAGAACTTGGAATTCGCTCCTCTGTTCGATGTCGGTTTTTCGACCGGGGGGAGGGAGGGACAGGGGCCGCCACTTGCCTACCGAGGTCCGCTAATACCTCTCATCCAATGAAAGGAAAGACTACTCGAATCGGAAACTTAGCTTCCCTCTCTTGCACGTCTTAAAATCTAGGAGTGAAACCAGGTCAAGTTGCTTCGAACTCATTACTCATTCGGCTCGACTCATAATCACTCAAGATCGACTCTTCTGATTTTGAGCCTAGCTCAATCTCAAGCTCTGGCTAAACAGTCGAGCATCTGCACTCGACCTTGAACTCGCCAATTCTCAGCTCGAGTGGCTCATGAGCCTAATTGAGTTTCTACGAGATTTTTTCACATTAAATAACAAATGCACGTAAGTTTCCTCAAAATTACATGATACATCCACATTAATTCAAACTTTTTAAAAATCAAGCACGAGCACAAGTTCTAAGTCCTTCATAAATTTATTGTAATCGGGTCTGGCTCGAGCAAAAATTTCTATATTCAAATCGAGCTCGAGTCAGGTTTAGAACATCGAACGTGCTAGTCAAGTCAAAAGCTCGAGGTTGGCACTGTATTACCTCGAATATGATTTGATGACATTCCTTGGGATCAAAGCAAGCCGCTCGATTGACAGCCAGGTGCTAATCAACCATCCCCACATAGGCGCGTACTATAATCAGAAAACACCGAGACGACATCTCATATTATTATAGTACTAAATGTAGTTTTCGTTCGGCTCGTGAAGCAACCAGCGTGAGGCCCGGAAGCCCCTACTCGTACGGCAATGATATTTCGGAGAACGGCGAGGGTTTTCATTTGGAGACAGTTCATCCTACGTTGTCGTCCCTCTATTATTACCATTTTCCTGCGCGTAACTTGCGTCACAGTTCATCATCACGTAAGGCACTCTCTCTTTCTGTCTCTCTCTCTCTCTATAAATACATGTAAGAGAGAGAGAGACAAATCACTTCGGACCTTCCATAGCGTTCTTCCTCGGCCTCTCTCTCTCTAGCTGAGCTTGTGCTGACATCAGTTCTTTGCTCTCAAGAAACGAAACAGAGTAGAGAAGATGGGAGTCCTGGATCGTCTTTCCGACATGTTCGACTTCGAGCTCTCGAAGCCACGGAAGAAGCGCAAGCCCATGCAGGTTTCTTTCCTTCTTTTTCCCGCTTCCCCCCTCCCCTCTCGTTCTGCATTCTGATGATCTTCGGTTTCGGTACTTTCTTGAGTATACCGTTTCAAGGTCTTGAACGCGCGGTCTCTCTTCCTTAATCGTTTCGGCATCTTTTCTCTAACTAAGCGCCTGTCGTGGTTTGTGAATTCACAGACGGTTGACATCAAGGTGAAGATGGATTGCG
This sequence comes from Corymbia calophylla, assembly GCA_014182845.1. Classification (NCBI taxonomy): domain Eukaryota; kingdom Viridiplantae; phylum Streptophyta; class Magnoliopsida; order Myrtales; family Myrtaceae; genus Corymbia; species Corymbia calophylla. The sequence continues at coordinate 36,909,625 of CM024694.1, forward strand.
ACGGCTGCGAAAGGAGAGTCCGGAATTCTGTTTCCTCCATGAAAGGTTCTCTCTCCCTCTCTCCTTGCCTATGCCATCATCTCATATGGTTCGTTCGTGTGTTTACCAATTATATACGTCGCACTTACCATTTGTATCTCAAACACCACCTCCGTTTAAGGTAATATCCCACGACGAATGAATTAGCGAGAGATATCACAACACCGTATCGAGATGTTGTGTCATCGCTAATTCATCTTGGACAAAATTTCATGTCATAAAAAAGGCCATGGTCACTTAGACGAAGTTATAGTACTAGTTCTATAAGTCATTGATACATTAAACTTCTGATAATACATGATATTTATTGGGTCAATTTGTTTTCCTTTTTTAACTAACCCCACTACCTATATAATTATATAAAGCTAGGTTAACACCTTTTTGAATGAACTCAATTGGATCTAGCTGCTCACTAATGAGATTCAAGTCCGCTTCCATGTCTTCATAGTTCATATCACCTCCATTTTTTTCTTACCTATCATTCTCACCAGGAAAAGAAAAAACTACCTTAGCTTTCACTGATCAATCAAGCTGATTTCCTTCTTCACAGGCGCAAAATCAGTGGAAGTGAACAGGAAACAAAGCAAGGTGTCCGTGACCGGGTACGTCGAATCGAGCAAAGTCCTGAACAAGGTGAGGAGCACGGGGAAGAAGGCGGAGCTGTGGCCGTACGTGCCGTATAACCTGGTGGCGTACCCGTACGCGCCTCAGGCCTACGACAAGAAGGCCCCCTCCGGCTACGTCAAGAACGTGCCCCAGGCCCTCCCGAGCCCCAACGCCCCCGACGAGCACCTCACCAGCCTCTTCAGCGACGAGAACCCTAACGCATGTTCCATCATGTGAAACGATACACGAGACGAAATAAAATAGAAAGAGAATGATCAGTGCAGCTACGTATTTTTGTACATGTATAAAAGTTTCCTTTGGCTTGTGAGCGGCTTCCTGTTGGAGTCCAAAGTTTGCCGGTTTAGGTTACAGGAGCATAATGTAATTTTGTGTTTTTTTGGTACCATTTCATGTTTTCTATCTAGCGTTGAAGGATGGATCAGTATCAATCTTTTACAATTTTTTTTCTAAATCTTGAATTGATAAAGATATATAGTTCTATTTTTCAGCACAAGCTGCCATAGGTCTCGGTGCATAAAACGTGTTTAAACGCTAGCACGCTTTCGTTAATGATTAAATTACATGAGACAAGGTTTCGCAGAATTTCGTATTGATTTATGATTGGTGGACGAAAATATTGACGTGACAGGCCTTGATGGAGAAATTAGAGAGGGATCTAAGCATGATACACTGAGATACAGCTGGTGGAGTTGCTGAGACTCGAGCTACCTATAATTAAGTCCAGCTACATTTGGTAGAGGTACGTACGGTGCAGAAAAATCAAAAGTTTAGGTATTTGATGGAAAGAATATGAAAATATATGGAGGAGAATTCGAATTTAATAGGATATGAACATTTGAATATGGAAATATCTAAATATGGAGACATAGACTCTCTAAACAAATGATTTTTTTTTTTAGGATTTGCTTCACAAAAGATGAATGATTTGAAAATTATTTTAAGAAAAAAATGATCACTTGTATTTTTTGAAATTTTAGTCAATGAATTTTTTCATTATCGACAATAATTTATGTATAAGTATTATAGGAAAATATTATTTCAAATTATTCATTTTTGGCGAAATACACGTACCCTAAATTTAGAACATTAAGAAATTAACCATGGAGATACTAGAGATATCTAAATATAGATATATTTGTTAAAGATAATTAAGATAATAATTCTCTAACAATATTTACTGAGCTATGGACACGACAGTCCTACTTGCCCACGAAGAAATTGACTAGGCATATCTCTCTTGCGATTATATAGTCATACAATTAATTAGTTCCCCCTAATCAACAACTAAATTAACGTACTAATCTAAAACAATTGATTGCGTAAAAGTCATCCCGATGGAACTCTTCACGAGCCAGTCCTTTTGAAATCAATAATCAACAATGCTCGTCAGTGTTATTTTCTACTGATCATCAAGGCAATCATTGCGTGTAATTCTCAAAGGATGAATTTTTTTTTAAACAATACAACACAAATAATTTCAATTAGAAATGGCAGGATGGGGTGCTTATGGATAATCAATAACAAAATTGGGAAAACGTGGAAGCCCGAAGGTTTTCCAGAAATGGCAACACCAGCCTCTTCCGTCCATGATGTATGAATGTACTTGATATGATTAACGGTGGTTACGTTTCTAGCCTTCATATGGATCGAGCATTCTTTATTCGCCACGCCATGCACGGAAGAGGAGATGATTTAATTAATTAAATTGGACTGCAATTGATTTCAGCAATCTCTTTCGAATGGCGAATCAATTAGAATCCATGTATTGCCACGTAGCTTATATGTGTCGCACGTATGCCCCGATTCAATAGGTGTAAAATTCTCCTTATGACGTAATTGATTAATTAAATGGGTATTTATCCTTAAGAGTGGTTGAGTGATTTCTACCCTTTGGAGCAAGCTTATTCAATTGGGGTGCCGATTTGGGTGGGCTTGAGAATTAGAAAAGAAATAAAGGAAAACGATTGTGTAACAATGATGTTTGTGGGGATAAGCTTCATGTAGTTTTCGCACTTATATAATTAGTGGACATGTAACACGTAGTGAATCTCAATTAGACCGATCTTGATCACATATCTTATGCGACATAAGTTCATGATCGAATAGTAATCAGGGATTATTACATTGATTGGATAGGCACTATACATTTGGATGATTACTGCGCGTGGGAGGATATGCTATGAAAAGGAGAAACGTTGATTTCTACTAGGGATGAAACGACGTGGTTTTGTTGTTTTTTTTTTCCAGCTTAGTCCAATAACCCAAAAAAAAAGAAAAGACAATTGAGCTGAGCTAGCGACTTAGGAATTATTTAACACTTTATGAGGCCCATTGGACTATAACCTTTTTGGACCGGCTCGCGCATTTGAGCATGTCCAGATCAAAAGATTTAGGCCCATCTTCATTGCCACATTTCATGTACTGGCCGGTTAATTTTATTAATTAATAATCACAAGCAAGGGTCCGTGTGATAAAATTGAAAAATAAATGCTGAAAATTTTAAGTATTGAATTAGTGATAAAGATATAATTAAGAATTTACTTGATGATAATTAATTATTGATAGCTAAAAATATGATTAATTTCTTATCGAACACAAAATGATCATCACAAGTCGGTTTTACCAAAATATTGTCATATTATAATTGTCTTCAATTTTCTTATATTGAATAAATTAAGTATCCCCTCCCTTTATAACCACATTAAGTGAATTATTGAACTATTATCTACTCAGAATAATCATGACTTAATTGAAGTTTGATCTGTGACGTGGCCGTGTTATGAAGTATTATAACTTGCGTGTGTATGGTGATACTTGTTTTAAAACAGTAGTACCTCAAAGCTACGCAAGACGACTTTCAAAAAGCAGCTTTGACTTGAGAAAGAGTGCATCAAAAGCTCTGAACTTTTCGGCACTTAATTGGGTTAGCAAGCAGGTCTTGAATGAATTTTTCAACTTAATAGAGTCCTTCAAGTCCACGCTAATCAAAGTCATCAAAAATTTTGATCTCATTGGGTGCAGAGTTTTCATTTTCAGCGCTTCATCGGATTATCAAACATGCCTACGAGATGCACGAATATAGCACACAACCCCAAATTACAATGGAATATCATCACTTGCCTTATTTTTTCTTGCCATGATCTTGTCGCAGTCAGCCCAAGATTCTTCTGGAGATTCTTACATCATTAGCAAACATCTTTTCTAGACCCAGCACACATTATGGTCTAATCAAGAACGGCACTAATCCTTTATCCACATCCCCCAAAGTGCTTTCCACGACTAGAACCACAGAGAGCAATCTCGATCTGGCCACTTTGATCCCTTTCTGCCAACGAAGCACATGAACAGAATAATATATATCGTCACCTAACTCAAGAAAGCTATCTCGCCCCCATCATTTCACCTGAAATGATGCAAAGTGGAATAGGCATTCATCATGAGTTAGAGTTACAACGAGCACTGCCACGAAAACAAAATCTAGTGACAAATGATGATAATTTTGAATCGACAGCTTCTGGACCGGTCCCAGTATGTGTAAAGAACATATATTCTGTCTGCTGCAACGTCTGGTTGAGGATGAGTTTGAATTAAAGTACAGCAAAGTTATGTACTGTGAAGATACGAGCATCAGAGACGAACAGAAACGGAGGCTGGTGGTGCCGGTGCCGGTTCTGGCCCCGGCCTCGGTGAAGCTAGATGTGCCTTAAGACGAAAATCTTTGTGAACATATCTTATTAGAAAAATTCGAGCCTAGTTTTCTATCCAAGTGAAAGAGAAAGCTTTCCTGGTCCAGGCAATAATAGAAGCGGGGAGTAGTGGAGTGGAGGACCCCATTTGCAGGACTTCATTCTCAAGGTGGTAGCGATCATTTGACAGCAATCTTTTTCTTCCCTTCGTTCCAGGGAAAAAAATATCCTCGTTCACATTTACACGATTCGATCGATGGGCCACCCTCGTAGTGCTGAAAGACTTTTCTCTTCGGTGATGAGAATTGGTTTAACTGTGGTTTTCATTCGGAAGACTTTTGTCTGTCTGTGCATTCTCGGCATCTTTCGCGAGAGATCAGAAGATGCCGAGAATGCACAGACAAGAAGCATCTGCTAAGTACCATACGAAAATAATTGAGGAGGGGAGAAAAACTAAATGTGAACAGGAGAGCCTTTTCTGTCTAAAAAGTTATGGTCCTCTTCCACCAGATTTTTAGTCAAGGTACACGCGCGTGGCCACTCCTGTATCACCCATATGGAATCGAGAAAGCTCTCAGCAGTTTCGTTGCTAGATGAGCTGTTCTTCCCAAAAGTTTACATTGTTGGAGAAACACGCTAATGATACGTTTATATCATATTCTTCAACATTCATTAGTCATCGTCGATTCGTTTAAACCGCATGCTGCTATTGGTCGGGTTCTGCTATGCGTGTATGCTTGTTGATCCACATCACTTATGGAAAGACTAAACATAAATTTTTGTTCATGATCTGTTATACTTGCATTACATAAGGTTGCATTCACAGGTCCCCACTAGAGGTGTCAGTATGGGTCATGGGTACCCATTTTTAGTTAAATGGGTCAAATATGGATCAAGTAAAAGTTAAATATGGGTCAAATATGGGTTAAGTGAAAGTTAAATATGGGTTAAGTGAGTTATTAGGTAGACCCATCATCTCTCTCCTTCCATCCCCTCTTCTATGCGTTCTTGACCTCCGTTGCCGATCCGATGAGATTCACTCAACAATAATTAAAAAATCGATTTTTTTTAAAATTATTTTCCTCAAATTATTTCAATTTAGAGGTATCCACATTTTTTTTATTTACTAATTTTTTATTATTTAATTTACTTTATAAATTTGATGTGAAATTTTTATTCAAATAATTTATAAGTGAAAAGTTTAAAGTGAACTAAATAAGTGGAAGTAAATTTTCTTAAATTAAGTTAAATATTAATATGTGTTGGTAATATGGGTCGGATCAGATGTGAGTCATCAAATTTACATTGCATGAAATGGGTTAAAACGGGTTAAATGGATCAATGTAGATCGAACCATTTTCGACCCGACTTAAATCGACCCGACTCATACATTTGACACCCCTACTCACCACCACCTCACATGTTGTCAGCAAAATTGTCCAAACCCTATGGAGCCTAGCACTGATGAACATGCTCTTAGGTTTTGGCGTTTACGGAGCGACGCTCGAGAGGATGGCCCTCCACTACGAAAAGGCAAAGTCCCCATCCTAACATGACTTTTCAAAGCGAGAAAGCAAAAAAGGGTTTTTCCTCTAGTCAGTAGCATCAGAACCTCATCTTTTCGCAGTTCATCTTCTCATGTCCAAAGGCATATAATTGTTCAATTAGCTGCTCACGGAGTTCAGTACCTCAGTTTCAAAAGGGTCCAATTTAAATGATTTTATAAGCCTATTGCAAGCCTCGTCAATCGGCATCAATCAACGTTGTCCTAGATTCATTTAGTTGTTGTCTGTTTCTCCCGGATGAACATTGAGATTTCTATATGGTTACTAGATGATATGGACCCAGCTTGAAGTTAATTGTTATGTTTGCCTGAGAAGCCAGAGACTCTTAAAGTGATGACAAAAAGCGGGCTACAAACCAAAGATTCTTCAACATATGGATTTCTGTAATTGCGAACAAGTCGAAAGGATTTGCGTTGGAAGTGGGGTTAGAATAATAAAGAAAACTACAATGTATTTTGTCCCCTTCAGAGAGAAAAAGAACACTAAATTTTAGCTGTCTTTGGTTTCACCTACCTTGGTTTCATATGTTTCCGGCAACCCTTGGTCTTTCCTTTTCTTTCCGTTCGTTTGTGGAGGAGCAAATCATGACATATGGCAAAGTGCTTTTATGTATTGTATCTCTCGCCAATCTTAAGTAAAGCTCGTACTTTATCGTTACATACCATCTCCCCATCTCTGTGGTACAAATGTCGCGTGATACTCATCGGTTCATTCTGCAAATAAGCTTTCACTTCTTGTAGATGCGAGTTCTTTAAGGTACCGTTTGGTAACCTTCCTATTTCTTTTTTCTTTTTTTTTTTGGTAAAGTAAGAGGTATATAGATTTTCAACCAACAAACTGTACAGTGTTAGAGACACTCTATTTCTTTGTTTTTTTGTTCTTTTATTCACCGAAATAGAAAAAGAATAGAAATCCATTTGGTAACATACACTAATGTTTTTATCAAATGCATTTATATTCATTTTTTTATTTTAAAAAATGAAAATTTGTGCATTTACCAAACGTATTATTTTATTCAAAAATTGTTCCAGAAAGTAGAAATAAAAAAGAATTATTTTTCTAAAAAAAATTCCCACGAATAAAAATGTTACCAAATGCACCCTTATTTTTTTTCTCATGGTCACTATGGCGATTAAGTAGCATTCAACCTCATAGAGGGGTCCTCGACCCTTCCCAACAAATTTCAAAGTATTTAGGAAAGAGAGACTCATTTGAACACGAGACTCTCACCTTTTCTTGGGAATCGCTTCCCAAGCAATTATTTTATGAGTAGCTTATGTAACTCTTATGATGACCTTAAATTCTTCAACCCCTGTTATGCAAGATAAATGGTTTGGACTATTCAAGAGAGTTGCTCTATATTTTCTTTTCCTCTAGCTATTAGGATCTTTGACTTCGCTCGTTATATGGACAGCAAGACAACTTTGACTTTTGACGATAATCTTCATGTGTCTCAATAATACTAGACGGACTAAGACTAAGCAAAGTGGTAGATCTAGAGAAGGATAATATTTATAGCTCCAGAAGGATCAACAGTTTATTTCTTCGGTGCTTTAGCCTGTTGGGATTTGTTTAGAAAAACAACAATACGTGCATAAGTAAGATAGAATCAAAATCTTATTCGCAGCATTGGTTCTGATATTCTTCAGATTCTGACTATGCACATTCGATCTTTGGTAACACTTGTTCTGACGTTCTTGGAATTTTGGCCACGAAAATCTAATCTCTTCCTGTTACACTAGTTTTAATGCTCTTTAGATCCATGAATGTTTGATTTCTTCGTAACACAAATTTTGACATTCTTCAATTGAGCCCACAAATGTCGGGCCTTTAGTTTAAACACACCGCCAATTTCTCACATTGAACAGGAGAGAGAAATTGAGATGTCTCACCACTACAATTGTGTTGGCAATCTCATGTGTGAATAACTCGGTTGGTCACTATCAACACTTTTAATTGTCAATTGTTGATCATCTTTCAATTAGCTCTCTCAATTGCCCTTTTATAACTAGTCCAAATCATATTCAATTCAGTTCATTAACTCCAAAACCATTTCGGAGAATTAATTCGGTCGTTCTAAGCTTGCTTCAGAAGTTGAATTAAGTTTTGAAACCGTTTCAAACATTAACTTAAGCATTAATCCTATAACGGTTACAAAATATTTTTCCAGGCATTAATTTGTAACAGTTACAAGACTTTACTATGGGCATTAACTTTGTGACTGTTACAAATATTTAATTGGAAAATTTTCAAAAAAGGACCCAAAGTGAGCCTATTTTCTCAAATAAAGATCCAAAGTGGCCGTTGTCTCAAATGAAGACCTGCAGTGGCCAAATCAGTCTCAAATAAGGACCTCAAATCGCCGAGCAGTCAAATGTTCACCGGCCGACGAGCGTGTGGCATTTCTGATGGCCGAAATAAAGGCAATTGTGTCAAAAAAATTGATAAAAATCAACAAACCCTAAAAACAGAAACCCCAAACTCTTCACGCTTTTCTTCTTCTGCACTTCATCTTCTAGGCTCTTTGTCTCCTCTTACTCGAAGAACCCAAATTCTTTGTTAATGGAGCAAGATCCCTAACTCCTTGAGTTCTAAAGGTACGTGCTAGCACCCCCCCCCTCACCTGCCTCTCTCTCTCTTCGTGGAAGTGGATTCGCATTGTGCCAAGATGTGGGTCCTTGAGATCGAGATATTCTGTGTCTCTCGGTTGGGTCCGTGGAAGTGGATCCGCATTCCACCTCACTCTCTCGGCTTTCAAGGTTTCCTCTCTTGCAATCCTCCACGAAACTCCCATGACGGAATCAAGCGGCTGAGCTCACCTGAAGATCTCTCTACCCGGAAGCAATGGAGACGATTCACTGCCGCCGCCGCCACGACTCGCTACTGGCGGCGCCGCTGCTGCTTCTTCTTCTCCTCGCAGCGATACTAAGCTGCACCATGACATCGCCGATAGCAACGAGCTCGGCCTCCACGACATGTGAGCTCAGCTTCGCTGACCGCGACAGGCTCTACAACATGAACGGAGAAGAAGAAAACGTAAGAACGTGAAGAGTTTGGGGGTTTTGTTTTTAGAGTTTGTTAAATTCTATCAATTTTTTTGACAAAATTGCTTTTATTCTGGCCACCAGAAATGCCACACGCTCGCCGGCCGGCGAACATTGGGCTGCCCGGCGATTTGAGATTCTTATTTGAGACTGGTTTAGCCATTTCGGGTCCTTATTTGAGACAATGGCCACATTTGGTCATTATTTGAGAAAATAGGCTCACTTTGGGTCCTTTTTTGAAATTTTCCCTATTTAATTTGACTATTGTGTCTAAAACCATTTTAGAACTTTAATAGTCATTAAGTATGAAACTGTTTCAGATATTTAATTTGACTATTAATTGCGAACTCACTTCATATCATTAATATGGCCATTGATTCTAAACTCATTTATTATACGATCATTTAGTAAAAAAGGGAGACATGTAGCTATTAAACAAAAGATTTACTAAACTTACTCTTTTGTTAGTGGGAGTTATATAATTTGTATTTCTAGCTATTATAGTTATATGGAAAATAATGCTTTTATAAATGTTTATTAAAGCATTTACTTTTGATGATCATCATTTTATTGTTATCCTTTCTCCCCGTCGACCGAGAAATGGAAATATGAAACAGTATTTTTAAACAAATTTTAGTTTAAAGACGACCGATGTTACTAATTATGAGATCTCATATTGGATTGTGACATAGTTGTACAATTTCATTTGTTTAGAAATCGCACAAGGCAAAGTTTGAAACCATTTTCAAATCTTTAAAGTCTAAAACCCCTTTTCCAAAACCTGTATTTTCAGCCTGACTTAATCTAATTGCCTCAAATGCAAACACATTTGCAATATTGTCTTTCTTATTCAAATGTCATTATCGAAAATTTTCAACATTCTAAACTCATTTCGTGTCATTAACATCCTTAGGTTCAAATCATGAGTCAAATCTTTGATTCGGCCATTTGTTTTCAAATCTTTAAAGTCAAACACATTAACACAATCAAGAAATGAAACTTTGCAATTGTCTTCCTTATTTAAATGTCATTCTGAATTGGTTGTGGTGTCTAACATCCTTAGGTTCATCATGAGTCAATAGTAGGATTTGTACCAACACATTAACACAATCAAGAGAACTAATTGTCCTTATCAATCTCTAGTTTCTACAAACTATGGGTGATATCTAGCAATATATCATAACTACCCAGACAGTGTGAATATGTCAAGAACATAATGAATCTGTTGGCTTTGGCGACTATGTAATTTGGTCTATCTATCTCACCGTGTTCTAATCGAACAAAGGCTATGGAATTGTTGGTCAAGTCACTAATTCGATCATATTTCCAAATCAAATTGACATGTATTCTTCAAGACATGAATCATTCATTCTCAGTTAGAACCCTGGCCAATGATTTCAATACATTGTCATGATTACATCGCATAGAATATCAATATTCTATCTTGTATATCTACATATATAACATGAAGACAGATTCCATATTATGCACGCATGTGCCTTCGTATGTAAACAAACTATGACCATTAAGTACAGAGATGATCTAATGAAACCTTAATATGTGCACTTGTGAACTACAACCATCCAAGATACAAGTCAGTATCATGCCTTGAGTCTAAGGATCTTACACTAGACCAAAGCATGAATGATTAGTCATTAACCCCGCTTAAAAGCTTTCATGTTGTTAATTGTTGTATACATTTCACGTTCAGTGAACTTGTCCGAGACAAGCACTTGTATTCTACCTCGGGTATCACAATATCTAATAACTTGTGACTAATCATCCCCATGAGATATGTAATTGAAACACAACAGTTCAATAGGATCATCAATATCCTCTCAATAATCTATCAATGAGAACTGTTTAAAGATTCAGCATGACAATAAATTCGTCACACATATTCTTAATACCTTAATAATAGGTCCAATCTTAATTGATTTTGTAACTCATTCGTATAAATAGGACAATAAATGAAAACATCTTTACCATTAAATAATCCCTAACATACAATTATTATATGATTGCTTTAGGGCATATAGCTAGCATAGTCTTCGTCAATAAAGAAGGCAGAGAGTAGCTAATCAATCAACTTGGAAGTGAAGGACAAGAAATGTTCTACTCGGGCTTGTCCATTTGTTTTATGAACTAGGCAAGTTTCGAGACAATTGTTTGGCACCCCAAAAAATACAAAAAAGAAGAAGAAGCAAGATTCAGACGACAGCACTTACATAATTCTTAATTCTAGTAATCGCATTCATTTTATTAGTAGATGAGAGTTTCCATTTGATGACTTCTTACTTAAAAAAGCATTTTCCACTGACGGTGTACCTTACATAGATCCAAACTTAATGGGTGTTCCGAAAACAAGATCATACATGTATAAACTTGATGGCCGGGCTGAATTTGTTCCATGCACATAATTCATACATACCCATCCTTAGTGATTGCACTAGCACATGCGCTTACCGAGCAAGTCCCAAAATTGGACCCAGTAAAGCTTATTTAGTCAAATCATGGACATATCTAAACGCAAACCAACACAAAAAAAAAAAAAAAAAAACAAAAACAAAACAACCTAATTCTCATTATAGCATCAAAGGGCTTATTACTTCAAAACCAAGCTGCAAGTCCGTCGAATAGTCGAAGCACGACGTTCCTATTCGATTGTTCATAGTCATGTTTCTTTAGAAAATGTATTCATTCATTCCAAAAAGTCTCGTTCGATGTGCGAATCGACCCAACAAAGTCGCCAGCAGTGAGTATCGATAAAGTTTAGAGTCGCACGGACGCTTCCCGTCGTCCGAATCATCTATCTTCTCCAATTAGCGGACAGCCAACGAACGGAGCACGACAGCGGACACTGGGACAAAGGCAGAAAGGGGAAGACAAAGGACAGGGTTTCGCTATTATATAAAGAAGAGGGAGGAGGATCAATTGCGCTCGCTCGACAGTTCCTCGAGCATATCCTGATGTTCTTTTACGGAAACAACAAAGCCCATTAACGCCATAGCAAAAGAGAGCCAGAAATGAGAAGCACTCCTTCCATTTTCACCATCACAAGAAGCTGAACCCCACCCATAAAAAACGTGAAGACTTCCAACTTTTCTCACCACTTATCTCCTCTCTCTCTCTCTCTCTCTCTCTCTCTCTCTCTCTCTCGGTGAGAGGGCTGAGCTGGGTGCATCTGCATGATGCTGGAAATGGTCTATCCAGGGAAGAGGACAGTGCTTGCTGTGCTGCTCGTCATGATGAGCAGCAGCGTTTGGGCGGAGGACAGGCTCATCAACACGTCGAAGCTGGTGATGTTCGTGGACAAGCTCCCCGACATGCCCAGGGTCCGAGGTTTCGACGTCGTGAACGGCGTTCCTAGGCCCAAGTCTCTGGACATCGGCATGTACGAGATCCGCTGGGTAAGGAAGAAAGGTCCCTCTTCCGCTTCAATATTTTCCCTGCATCTCTCTCTCTCTCTCTCTCTCTCTGCAACTTTTCTGACCACTTTTTCTTCTCGAGTTTCCTCCGATTCATCATGTTCTATGCTGGCATTCCGTGATTCATAGAGCTGCGGATTTGCTCTGCTTAGAGCTATCCTGTTCTCGATGGATTCCAGTTCATCTGGGTCGATCTGAAATAAATTCCATTCTCGATGTGAACAAGAGAAAGAGACCAAGACACGCATTTTTCTGTATACTGACACTTTCATCACTCCCCCCACGCAACCAGATTTTCAGATTTTCAGATTTTCTCAAGCTACCTGTGATTTTGGTCAACGAACTCGTCAACCTTACACTGCTCAGCAAAAGTCCAGGCCTTGTTCAGTGAACCGCATGTGAAAGGCTGACTCTTTTTAATTTTTTTTTAAAATTTTCACTTTTGGGGTCTCCGCAAAAAAGGTTTTCATTTTTACTTCGGCTCTTATATATATTAATTTCAATTCCTTTTGGAATTCCATATTCGATTTCTTGAAGTACAGATAAGATTAGGACATGACTTTAATATCGTCAACATAAATTAACTCAATTCATGCGCCAACCTATGTTTTTCAAAGGGATGAGATTCGCCGAATTTATATAAAAACTGAAGTGCAATTCCAAAAGAACTGCGATTAGTCCCGAAGCAATTGGTTCGGGTTCAATCGATCATTAGTGTTAATTGCATATATAATCAAGGTGGCAATCATTCTTTCTGACTTCTGATGTTTGAATTAGCCAATGTTCTGTGCCACCTTTTCTAGAGATCTCCACCCTCCACTCTCCTAGCCGATACTCGCCTACCAACTAGAATTTTATATTGCTATATACGATTGGGCGTCAATAAAGTTTAATCTTGATTGGGGGTTGGAAGCTTTTGCGGGGTATTAATTATCAATAAATAAATTCGTGGAGAACCCCAATAACATGTTACAAGGACAATAATTTAATGTTGCTGGGTCCTCATCTTTTTATAATTATGTTGTAGTAAAGTGTTTGCTTTTCTGCTTTTTCGCTTTTCTCAGAAATTCCATAGGGACGTCCCGCCGACCCCGGTGTTCGCCTTCGGCACCTCCCAGGCCGCCGCCACGGTCCCCGGCCCCACCATCGAGGCCCTCCACGGCGTCGGCACCTGCGTGACGTGGCAGAACTACCTCCCCTCGAAGCACATCCTCCCGTGGGACCCGACCATCCCCACCGCGATGCCGCGCTCCCGGATGGGCATCCCCACCGTGGTTCACCTCCACGGCGGGATCGACGAGCCCGAGAGCGACGGGCACTCGTACTCGTGGTTCACCGCCGGGTTCCGGGACCGGGGGCCCAAGTGGACCCAGGCGAAGTATCACTACCACAATGGCCAGCACCCCGGGAACCTGTGGTACCACGACCACGCCATGGGGTTGACCCGGATCAACCTGCTGGCCGGCTTGATCGGGGCCTACATCATCCGCCACCCCGACGTGGAGTCGCCGCTAGGGCTCCCCGCCGGCGACGAATTCGACCGCCCGCTGGTGGTGTTCGACCGGAGCTTCCGCGTGGACGGCTCTTTATACATGAACTCCACCGGGAACAATCCCTCCATACACCCGCAGTGGCAGCCGGAGTACTTCGGCGACGCGATCATCGTCAACGGCAAGGCGTGGCCTTACATGGTGGTCCGCCGCCGCAAGTACCGGTTCCGCATCATCAACGCCAGCAACGCGCGGTTCTTCAAATTCTTCTTCACCAACGGGCTGGAGATCGTCCACGTGGCGGCCGACTCGGCCTACCTCGGGGCGCCCGTGGCGACCAACGAGACCCTGGTGGCCCCGTCGGAGATCGTCGACGTGGTGGTCGACTTCGCCAAGTCGAAGTCCGACCACGCCATCCTGGCCAACGACGCGGCCTACCCGTACCCGTCGGGCGACCCGGTCAACGAGGCCAACAGCAAGGTCATGAAGTTCGTCATCAAGAAAGACCCGGAGGTCGACCCGTCGAGGGTGCCGGAGAAGCTGGTCGAGTACCAGGCGGCGGACTCGTCGGCGGCGTCGCGCTCGCGGTACATCGCGATGTACGAGTACACGAGCGACGCCGACGAGCCGACGCACCTCTACCTGAACGGCAGGCCGTTCGAGGACCCGGCCACCGAGACGCCGAGGGAGGGGGCGACGGAGGTGTGGCAGGTGATCAACCTGACGGAGGACAACCACCCGCTGCACATCCACCTGGGGCTGTTCAGGGTGGTGGATCAGACGGAGCTGGTCGATCCGAAGGAGGAGTTCAAGGACTGCATGATGAAATCGAACGACGCGGAGAAGTGCCACGTGGGCGAGTACGCACGTGGACAGAAGCTGGCGGTGAGCCCCCACGAGAAGGGGTGGAAGAACGTGTACAAGATGACGCCCGGGTACGTGACGACGATCGTGGTCCGGTTCGCCTACATCCACTCGAACTCGTCGTACCCGTTCGACGCCACGGCGGAGCCCGGCTACGTCTACCATTGCCACGTAAGTACAAGTTACAACTACGTAGCATTTTCACTCGCATATTTTCTCATCAATTGTTTCCTTTTTCTCTTGTATTTTTTGAAATTAACCCAATAGAGAATTTTTAATAGAGAAAATGACATAAATGATTTATCAATTTTAACATAATACGAAAGAATGGGGCCCTCTTGTATTACAGGATCGGGGGGTAATTGTAAAGTGGATTTTTGGGTCACGGGCGTATTACCCAATCGCCAGTCTGACACAACGAGTGGCTGAGAAGCTTTTCCCTGAATTCTCTTACATTCTGCATAGACAGTCCAGCGGATTGCCCGCATGGGCTGCATGCGGTTCACATGATGCTGGGTTCAGACTGATTTGTCCTGTCCAATTCTGAAAATTTGAATAGATTTTTAAAGAGATAACAAGACAAACGATTTATGAAGTTTAGTCAAATATATAATTTGATTGGAAACTTTCGTTCAATATGTAGTATGATCTTTAAATTTTTAATTTATTCAATATGATCTCTGAATTTTTGGTGAATTAAATATGTACCAAAATTTTAAGAACTACATTAAATAAATGAAAATTTTAAGGACCACATTACATGTTGGGTCAAAGTTCATGGATCATATCGAACAAATTAAAAATCCAGAGACCAAATTGCACATTGGGTCACATTCAAAGACTATTTGTGTCATTTCTCCATTTTTAAACTACGTTTATTTAAAAAATATATTTTCAAATATATAATTGCTCGATCGTTTGAAATAATTAGTTGCTAAAAATACTTTAATCATTAACAATAATTTATGTCAAAATATTTTTGTGAATGATAAAAATATTTTTTTTATTCCATACAAGCAATTATTATTGTAAATTATTTATTTTTCATAAAACAAGCTGGTTCGGGCACTGTGAATACTTGAATGATGAGCGGGCATAATGCTTTTTTGTTTTGGGCCATGATGCTATGGTTTAAAAAGAAGTGTTTGAAATGGGCAGATCTTGGATCATGAGGACAACGTAATGATGAGGCCTCTGAAGTTCATCAAGTGAAGAGAAGGCCCACTGCAAATTGCTCCGAAGAGGCCCAAAACAAGGTCAGCACTAAACTGGAAACTCTAATTTTATACTCACTCACGAGAATTTAATTCTCTGTCATGATCATTTCTAAGTTGATGTGTGTGTGTGTTTTTTTAGCAAATTACCAAAAAAAGTATTAAATATATTGTGTTTGTACCAAATCATTTATAAACCTTTCAATTTAACCGATTTAATTCTAAATATTTTGACAATTTATCAATTTAGTCATTTCGATTAATTTTAATTGAAAATCGATAACATAGATACTAACAGTGCCACATAAAACGGCTATCAATGACTAGAATAATTTTCATGATTTTCATGATGTTTTGCGATTATTTATTCTATTCTTTATTACTTTTTTTATTTTTCTTTCTTTCTCTTCCTTATTTTTTTTTACAAAGTCCGGATAGGGTCACCAACCCACCCTCGCCGGTTATAGATGAGGACCGGCCAACACTCGTCAAATCCAAGTGAGGGCCAGCGACCCTAGCTAGTAGCAAGTGGGGGGTCACAGTCATTGTCGAGATGACCAACTTTTAAAAAAAAAAAAAAAAAAAAATCAGAAAATTTTTAAAAAATTATTAAAAAAATACCCATGTCAGTGCCGGCTTATCGGCTGTGCTACATATGGTGCCTAATGTTTATGTCATTGAATTTCTAGCAAAAATTGACTAAATCATTAAATTGACAAATTGTTAATAGATCTAAAAGTAAATTGGTTGAATTAAAAGATTTATGGTTGAGTTGGCACGAATACGATAGAATTAAAACTTTTTTAGTGATTTCACATAACTTTTTCTATCTTTTTTGCATTTTTCCAAAGGACAAATTGATTGACACGTATTCTATTGCAAAATGCAGGATCCATTTTAGCCACGTGTATCGAGGCAAGACGTGTGCGTGGATCATCTCCAAGTAAATAGAAAAATAAAGTAGGGAAAAGTACAATGGCTATTAAAGTATTTCAAATTACCTATTGCCAGAATGTATACGCTATTTATATACATACAGTCTTATTTCACTATGAATATAAGCTTTTGGATTGAACATTGTAATATGGTATCGGACTAGGTTTTGTCTCGATTTATTTGCATGTTGTGTGTGCGTAGAGTTGCTATTTTGACTTGCATGTGAGATGGGGTGCCAAAAGTTTGCTACATGGCCCGCCTTAAGAATTCATATACTCTTTATACACATGTAACCTCCTTCTATTTATTGACTTAAACTTATAAGTTAGATATTCTAATAGCGTCAAATTGACGCGGGAGATGGCTACTATGTATGTTTTTTGGGTTGTGGGATTTAGAATATGTGAAATCCGAAGAAAAATTCTTAGTTAAAACAAGTATGGAAGGAGTATTTACCTTGTGATGGTATGTACAGTTCAAGTTAGTGTTCAAAATATCATGGAATTAGCCAATAATTAGTTAATAATATAAAGTGATGATATAGATATAATTTTTCGTGAGCTAAAAGTTTCCTATTTCTACCAATGACTTTTCATATGAATAAACTACTATCGACACGTAAATAGATAGAAATTTAATTTCATGTTCAAAGGGAAATGAAAAAAAAAAGACGTAAGATCGGTGGGTAATGAAAAAGAAAAGACTGTAAGATTGTGTAAACTGTGAAAAATGGAAATATTTATTAAATGAGATTGTGAACATTGATTAGATTAGAGAACATATTAGTCAAGAACCAAGACTAACGCTCTATTTTCTTCGTAGAAAATGACTAATTTAAAAATATTATCTTTTTTTTTTTTTATCTTAAAAATGATTGATTGTATCATTTATAAAAATGAACAAAAAATATTTTCACTATCCATAGAGTAAAATATTTGAACATAAATTATTATTGATAATGAAAATATTTTTTATTAACTAATTATTTTAGGCAATCATTTTTTTTAAAAGAATATTTTTCAAATTATTTATTTTTTGTGAGATAAACACATCCTAAATTACAAAATCCCATTGTTTTTTTGGATGGTTATGTGATTTGATTGGCTTAGCAGGAATCTTAAAACCCTTATTCGACTAATCAAATTAATGGAATACCAATATCCTTCTACAATATACTTGGTTATTGAGGTTATTATATTCTTTTGGGATGATGGCATCGCAAACACCCTTAAATTTTGCCTCGTTTTACAATCAAGTACCTAAAATTTTCTTCTTTTCGAATAATTACCTCAACTATTTTCAAATGTAGGTCAACTTGACAAAATCATGGAAGAAATATGCAAACACAAGCACTAACGTCTTTATATAACCATTAGCAGTTCGCATCGGAGTGCGATGCGGCCTCTTTTAATGATATCATGTCAAAAGAGACATATTCAATGGCTAAAGTTGTCCAAGACAACACCTTCTCTCTTGCCGCTAGTCACCTAATGTCTAATTGGAAATGTTATAATGGTTGTTGAGTAAGCGAGTCTAGCTACCGAGCCATGTCGGCAAAAAAAAAAAACAAGCCATAACAATTTAAGCACGCGATTATAAAATGGGTAAATGGATGGTCGATACTCACAACATCGCTTCTCCCGTTTCTTTCTTTTTTTATGATTGAATTTGACATTTCCTTCACTACTTTTCGACATCATTTTCTAAAATTGCTTTACCCATTTTTATAAAAATCCCTCGCGTTTCTCATTTGTATTTTGGGATTTATGTTAATTTTTTTTGTCAAAGGTTTGCTGTTTATTATTCTTATTATTTGGATAAGTGGATTGGGCCTTCGGGTTTATCTTTCTTTTTTTTTTTGGACGGAGTTGGGGTTTATGTCTGCACGAGGATAAAGCGGTGATATTTTAACCGGCGAAAATTTAGAACAGAGGAGAGGAGGCGGAGTGGAGAGCGAGACAAGGCACGTCCGCTCCCCTGTTCTCTCCCGCTTCTTCTCCTTCTTCTCCCTCGAGAAAATGTTGCAACTTCGAAACTGGGTTTTGCTGTAGATGTTCGTTAGATGCTTTTCGGTGCGATTTCGGTGAACTTGTGGCGAAATTAGCTCGTATGGATGAAATGGAGGTCGCGATTGCTGTTGTTCTGGTTCTTCTGTTTATTTCTTTTCAGACTAGTTTGTTTCTTCTTTGATTCTGTGATGGTGTACGGCTACAATGTCTTGTTAAGCAGTCGCCAGAATGGCGAAGGAATGATTTTGTTGGTGGTGTTGTTGTTGTTGTTGTTTTTGTTTATGTATAGATTAGGGACAACCCCAATGCAAAAGCTAATTCGGGTTATCTTTATTAGGAGATTGGTTAATAGATCACACCAAGCGGAGGTATCAGCTGCCTTACTCTTAGGAGTAATAGAGAAAGCCACGTAGAGCAATTTGAGCTGTGGAAGAAATGGCGGTGCGACTAAGCCAGCCATGTCCTTCAATAGGCGGCAGCAGCAGTTTCATGCTCAATTCCCGGCTATCTATGACAAAGCCACGCAAATTCTGCGTGGCTTCATACCATCCATCAGTTAAGTGGGCTAAATTTGATGTTCTTATTGCGAGTTCTTTTTATTGTTTGGGGCTGTAAATTGATTGATGTGAATGACCGGTACTTTGCAGTGGAAGAGAGATTATACAAGTGTAATGATAGTGCCCACTGGAGTTGGTGCATCCATCGGAGGATATGCCGGCGATGCTTTACCTGTTGCCCGCACTCTCTCTTCAGTCGTCGATTGCCTTATCTCTCACCCTAATGTACAGCTCTTTATTTTCTTCTCTATCTTATGTTTCTTCTTGAGGGTATAGTTGCCATGTTTTGTATAATGGAGTGTGTGAACAGCTCTTTTGGGTGCGCATGGTGATGCTCAGCAGTCATGGTAGCTCTCTTCTTTGTTTCAGTTTACTTCTCTGTTGCAAAAATGTAGATTGATCAAGAACATTAATTGATTAAGAAGATTGCTACTGATTGCCGAGCTGAAATTCTTGTGTGCCTTGTTGTATTCTGGTGGACGTGAATGGGAGCTTATGAAATTGTCAGAAGCAACTTAAGTTATGCATCTGTTTTAAATCTCTGCTATTGTGGTTCCATGGAATGGACAAGTAGTTAAATTGAAGTTTTGGATCTCGCTAAGAAAACGAGAAGCTTCTTTTCGCCTTAAAGGGTAGTGCAGTCCCCTCTGAATATGAGTGCCATCTCTGTCATTTCAACTTGGAACTGCTCTGAGTCCGGGCACAAAGAAAGAAAAGCATGGAGATTTAATGAAAAAATATAAAGGAAGGAAATATATATTTTTTGGTAATGTGTCTCCTGTACTTGATGTCCAGGGTGAATCTTGAACTGCAATCCTGGATCCACTCATTATTGTCAGACAAATGAGTATTATTGCTGATGAACAATCTGGTCAAACGGTTCATGGGTGCTTTTATTTGTAGGTTGCATGTTTCGTTTTTGACTCTGCAATGATCACACATGCCAATGTATAATTTAACTTGTCATTGTTCAATAGGTTCTTAATGCAGCGATGCTCTACTGGCCAATGCCTAATGCGTTGTATGTTGAAGGCCATGCTCTTGATCGGTTTGCAGAAGGCTCATGGGCACTGCAGCCTGTTCATCAAAATAAGGTTCTACTGTGCACTTCATTTATCTTTGGAGCATCAACCATCTTGTGTGTACTTCGTGAGCTGAATGTGTGGGACTCGTGACACACCAAAGGTTGGTCTTGTTCTTGATGCTGCAATAGAAGAAGAGCTTCGAGTTCGTCATTTACAAGTCGCTGATGCAACAAGAGCTTCCCTTGGCTTGCCTGTTCTGGAATATATTGTCACGGATACCACATTAGAGGTCCGATACTTTACTTTCTCTGATATTGTGGTGCTGGTCTGATGTTCTAATTTTGTTTTGACCTCCATATGTTCACTTTCCCCTCCCTTTTTAGGGTCTTGTTCTTAGGGCACTCATTTAGCTTACTTTATATAGTGAAGTTTTATTTAAAACTTTGTTATTATAGGTAATAAAGGATATTTTTAACTCATTAAAGATGAGAAAATTTTAGTAACTTCACACACCACCAGGCATTGGAACATGCAAACCTTTCTAGTTTTCTTTCTTTTCTTTTTTTTACATTTCGAAAGCACATTAAATGTAGCTTAATCAATGCCCTAAGAGCACTTTTTTACAAAATCCAATGGTTTTTAATGTGCATCAATGGTGCATTTGCTCTCATTATGAGTAATTATATTTGAGTATACAAGCTTGCTATACTTTAGCATTAATCTGTGTCACTTTAACGCTGAGTGTTTCTTGTTCAGTCTCCTTCAATTGCTTCTATGTTTCTTCATTTTACGGTATTGAAGCATTCTCAACCCTTTTGTGATAAATATGAGTTCTCATGCTTTCAAGGGTTCGCTTCCTCTTCATAAATTGTATTTTCAGGTGGAGAAGTGGATTGATCCCGAGAATGGTCATTCTACTGGGAGGATCAAGCATCCTGGTGCACTATTGAGAGCTGTACAAACTTTAGTAAGCAGAGCAAAGGTAAATGCTGTTGCTGTTGTGGGACGCTTCCCAGATGATGATTTGGATGACACGGATGATTATCGACAAGGGATGGTATGTATCAATTAATTTTGATTCCTTATCCCCTGTCTAATCATAAGTTTTCGTCAATCAGAGCTCGATGAGGAAGCCAACTTCATCATAGATTATTTGTGTATGGAAATGATATTCTTTGTAGCTTTACGGGCTCTTAACAGAGTACTTCTTTTCATCAATTGGCTACTCTGTTCAGGGAATAGATGATATAGCAGGAGTTGAGGCACTCATAAGTCATTTGGTGGTAAAGGAGTTTCAGATACCCTGTGCTCATGCTCCTGCTATGTCACCCCTGCCCCTGAGCCTATCTCTCTCCCCGAAATCAGCTGCAGAGGAGGTTAGTGCTTCTACGGAAACAATCTCTCTATCTGTTGGTGCGTGTGTGTATCAGTTGTAGGTGCAGGTGGGTCAGTGGCTGTGTAGCCTGTCATGCGCATGCACATGCTTATGGCATTACCTTTACTTTATATGCCTGTTGGAAGTATTGTGAATAATCAATTTCTTATGGACAAGCCAGAATATCTTACTAGCAAAGTAGACAGCATTTAAACTGCTGACTAAGTGGATGTTATAAATATGGCACGAGATCCACTGTAATAGATGTCTAGTAAGCTGTTCCTACGTTCCCAAAATTCAAGAATGCTTAGATAGCCGTTCTTTCAGCCATTCTTTTGTTCCTTCTAAAAAATCCAAATTGATCTCATGGGTTGATGGTTAAAATTCTCTTATCAACTTAATTCCCCACTTATCAAGGTTTCATTTTTGCATTATAACTTATTCTGTTAATAGCTTGAGATGAAGGTCAAAATCCTTCCCAGGGTTTTTTCTTGATTTGTATCTTTTCATAGAACTTTCAAAATGCTATGTCGGTTGGAGAGATGTCTTGTTACATTCTTACAACTTATGACCTTACTTTAGTTTTAATGAGTAGCTTCTGGAGACCATACTGGTCTTGGGCTGCAACTATATGGAACACTCTGAGACTTTTTCCAAACATATATGGATTTTTGTGCATTTACAAAGGCTCATGCTTGTGTGATTCTTTGTGCCCAATGTAGGTCTATGTATATCTAATGTATGGGTTTTGTAGATAGGATATACATTTCTTCCTTGCGTGCTTGCCGGGCTAAGCAATGCACCTCAATACCTAGTCAACAAATCGGAGTTTTTGGAGAAAAGGTGCATATTAGGCAGTGACGTTGATAGTGTTGTTCTTCCTATAGATGCTTGTGGAGGTGATGGTGCTCTTGCTTTTGCAAGAAGGAAAAAGAAGGTAATTGTACGAATGCAATACTGCTTTCTGCTAAACTTCTTTCTCCAAAGTTGTATAAACAGAAAAGACTTGATACCATTACTCAAAAGAAAGAGCAACCAGGTTGCCTTGTATATAGCCAAAAGGAGTTTTATTCAACATTTTTCTCTCTTTACTTATTTCAGCCGCTGATAATCGTTGTGGAGGAGAATGAAACGGTTCTCAATGACACACCAGACAAGCTACAGATTGAAGCGGTATGACACTGAAGCCTAGCTCGTTCTCTTCTTCCATAATCTTTTGTGTTGAGATCCAATGAAACATTTTGAGAAAAGTTTGATGCCAGTAGGATTGTCAACCACCTTATTTTTGTTTCTCAAGAGATGCAATTACTGGATTAAAAGCTTCAAAAACACAGTTTTGTGCTTCAATAAGGGCTTCCTTAGTTAGGACTAAAGGGTAGCTTTGAGACCCAATAATATCAATAAATTCATATTTTCGTTGCTTTAATTATTAAGGTAGATTAAGTTCGGGGCATCAGACACTTCTCCCTTTGCTGAAAATTTTATGTAAAGCTAGTGGAAACACTCGATCCATGACTTTCCCAATATCTAATTCTATGCAATGATAAGTTGCGGAAAGAAATAAAAAAGTAAACTCTATGCAATGGCATCCTCTCTTCATGTCTTATGATTATCTGTAGCCACTGAAAAGCATGCAACAACGTCAATTGTCTGTACAGGTAAAGGTTTCTAATTACTGGGAAGCAATAGGTGTAATTGCAGCTCATAAGGCTGGCGTGCTCCCAGATGCTCTAAGGAGGAACAGGATAGGCAACATCTGCAGTGTTTCAGTTGCGCCTCATAACGGTAGTGCAGTTGCTAGTTTTGCCTCTTCTGCTTGATCTAATGTAGAGGCCTCATGCAAAAGACATTGTTAAACAGCACGCATGGGACCTTTTTGATGTGAAAAGGGTTTGTGGCAAGAATCATGTAGAGGACTCGTTCGCGATATCGAGTTCTTTAAATTGACCAGTGTCTTTTTTTTTGATGTCTTCAATACGAGTGCTGTGCCTAATTAAATATGGGACCGATGCTTTTGTGGTTGTTCTACTCTCTTTCTCTCCGTGGGTCACTAAAGCTGGCCGACCTACTTGCCCCGAAACGCTGCTTTGGTGTTTGATGGGAACACAAAACAGCTGGTCAAGACGTACAAGAGTACTAGGTTGGTCCTCATATTGTCTCTTAAATGCCGTATCGACTAGTTTCCATCGATTATTGGTTGCTGTAGCTATCATTCACCGTCCGAGAACTGTATATGATGCCGACTTCTGAATTTTGAGGATGCTATGCATTGCCTAAGTCGCATAGCCTTGCCGAATGGTGCTCATCAGGGATTCCCCAGAGAACTCGACCTCTAAGGGGTGTTGCCGAGTGGTTCCTTCATGAGCTTAGGTACATCCATGGGTAGATGTGTTCATCAGATCGATAATATGGAGCCCGCCAAACAGGGCAGGTTCTCATCGAGTGACGCGGTACATGTGACAGGTGCGATCTGCCTATCTAGTGCTAGTGCTAGCAGTGGTCCATCTCTGCAATGTTCACGAAATGAACAGGAAATTTTGTTGCCTACCATGTGTCTAATACAAAATTCCTGAAAGCCAAAAGTATAAAGACTCCAAAGCTTGCTTTTGTGGCAAATCTATAATGCATATCCAGTTTTAGACAGCAGAATCTCCATCTTTCACTGCTTTTGAAGAACGTCAAAAAAGGGCAAAAAAGAGACGATGAAAAGAAGCAAATTGCGCACGTCGCTTTCTCACCAAACGATCGTTGTTGAAGTATCACAGCAGCAGTATAGGATAAACGCGGACGAGTTCTTTTATACGACTCCTTTTCCTAGTCCCTTTTAACCTCTCATGATTGGAACATCATTCGTCAAACACCTTCACAATCACGACTCGGTTTTTTTTATATGTTTAATTTAAATTATAGCCTTCTCAATTTCAACTGATGATCACTGTCATAATACATACGGCTTGCTCTCTCCCACTTCCGAAGCCGGCTTTTTCCTCGACCGCCTGCTGACAGGGACATGCGTACCATCTCTTAAATTGCTTGGGCTATATCGGACTCACTCTCTTTCAAGGACTCACACGCACCAGGATCATTAAGAATTTGTTCCGCTCTTAGGTCGAGCGGGTCCTGTAGGACCCCATCAGATTCAAGAGCTCATATGCATCGAGCTCGCACATACCGGGATCACTGAGGACTCGTCTTGCCGACAATACCGAGGACCGCCTTGGAGAGAGCTAATTGAATCGCGGTTCTATTTCTTGCAACTTGTTCGAAACAGGGTAGACTTAAAAGCTTGGCACGTACACAATCTTCATTGCAACTTCTGATACAGAGAGTGAGTCCCACAACCAATCTTGACAACTAGGGTAAATTACTCTGATCTCTCCTTGTTTCGGTAAAATTTAGGCAGACTCTTGTAATTTCAAGAATCAAAATTCACAGACTAACCCGTCCATAGTTCTTGGAACGTATTTAAATAACGAAACAGGATGATCGTGACGAATAATTTTGCTTAACTGAATAGATTAGAGAACTGCGGGAGTATAACATTTGCCCTCAAAACTTGCACATGAGATATATATATATATATACATATATATGGCACACTGTGATCGGCTGTTGTGAAGTTGAAACTTCCACATGAGAGCAAGATTTTATGGATCTTTAAGTGATCGGCATAACTACAGATGACGGTAGCACGTGGGTAGGAGCTTTCGCAAGGGGGCGACGATTCGTTTCGGAGGCAACTTGGAAGGTTCAGTGGCTAATTAGTGCAGATAGCCATGGAATAGGTGCAGCTACTGCAATGAGGTCGTGGCAAGCAACAAGAAATCTACTCATTTTCAGTGGTAGCTTGGGGTCCAATCAGTGCAATTCCCAACCGGATGGGAGACTGCCGAATCTCCAACAGGAAGAGACGGAGAAGTCCAAATGTAAAACCTGCTGCTGACAGAGCCATGACTATCTGATTGGCACCACTTGATTAGCCAAAAGAAAAGACAGGGACAGTAAATGCTGTAGTAGTCTCTCGTCAGGTTGTCTCGACAAAGTCTTTCTCTCGTTTGGAAACATCTCAACACGGAGAGGGGCCAGCGTAGAGAACCAATCAAGAAAGGAGCAAGTAAAAGCAGATAAGGCCCTTATCCACACACTCCCTTTTTATCTTATTCAGTAACACATCGTCACACGCATGATGACAAGGCGAGAAAAAGAGGAGGAAGAAAAAATTCAAATGTTGGTGAGGTTAGTTACATCTGCCAATAGCACATGGGCAAGTCTCCCTTGCTTTTGCTTTGATTTGATTTGATTTGATTTGATTTGTTTCTTTTCTTATCTAAGCAGATGAGGATTGTATTGATCATCGGATGGACAAGTATCGGTTTCTAGGCGCGATTAACCTAAATCCAAATCAACAATAGTACCAGGATGCTTATATGTCGAAACTTGAAGGTATCTTTGTTATGTATATGTTGCTGAAATGGTAATGATCACTGATAAATAAGGTAAAATCAAGAATTCCAGTTATTTTATACTAATTTCATACTACTCTTTTGATATATAATCTAATGTTTTGAAAAAAAAAAATTTCTTGTATCGAATTCGAAGTACCATGCTATTACTACTTCATATGGCGAAGGCATAGTCTTCCTTTTTTATTTTTCCTTAAAAAACTCTTTGGCGCCAAGCGTGAGGGAATGCTAGACATTTGGTAATCTCTCCACCAAATAGGATATAAGATCCCATTAAAGAGGCTTATTTCATGCATATTGTAAGCACATTGGGTTGCACAAATTGCATAGTATCATAAATAGCTACTCCGGGGATTACCCATCCACCAAGAGAGTTTATAAATGAATATATATCCTTGTTATCATTC
The DNA here is from genome assembly GCA_014182845.1 of Corymbia calophylla. Classification (NCBI taxonomy): domain Eukaryota; kingdom Viridiplantae; phylum Streptophyta; class Magnoliopsida; order Myrtales; family Myrtaceae; genus Corymbia; species Corymbia calophylla. Next base: position 36,936,354 of record CM024694.1, read on the forward strand.
TCAATGCTGAGATATACCATAAGACCAATAAGTTGATTCAAAATCCTTATCAACCTCTTGGCCTACAAGAAGTAATCTTTCTCGATAACAAAGACACATATTTTCCCCTTGATAAATACAAATATACAATACTTCCCAGAGTGACGATAAAAGCAACAAAAGTCTGCTGCAAGAGACTCGCCATAAGCAGACAGATTTTCCTAGTCACTATGGATATGTTTGGTGGACAGACCAGACTTCACTTCCACGTATAATAAAGATCGAACCAGACACGGTAGTAGGTGGTACTTAGGTCATGGTTAATCGACAACATGCATCCTCCAATTATTCCTTCCAGCTCCCGCGGCAGCACATAGGTTCCCAGCGGACAGTCGTCTCGCGATCCGTATTCGTATCCCCACAACCGTAATCCTCAGTCAAACATGAGACAAGACAACCTTGTATCGTCACGCACACTCGCACAGCATAGCACGATGACACAGATGCGCACGCCGCCGAGACGTTCAACACCGTCAGTGAGTCGCGCCACGGTCCTTTGAATTGATAGCAGGGCCGTGCCGTGCATGCAGGTGTCTGTTGTTTTGCTTTCGTTTGTTTTTTTGCGCGAAAATGAGCAGATAGGGGACCTAACTCTGTCGGTCTGAAATCCGCAACCAACCCTACTAGTAGATTCCCTAACTCTCTCTCTCTCTCTCCTGCTCCTTTCCCGAGCGGCCAAGCGCCGCAGCCGTCATCGCCGCTGCTTCTACTCCCGCCTACAACCTCCAGCAATCCCGCCGTCGCGCATTGCCTCCCTTGCTCACCGAATCTCTCCGACCCGACATCTCTCTCCTCCTTCTGCGGCTCCCTGTCCGACCCTTAAAAAGACTTCGCCCTAAAGAATCGCCTGATTGCGCTGATGGAGACGACGGGGGCAGCTCGCTTTCGGGTAGGCGACACGTGGCTTGGTTGTCTGCATTCGACTACGAAATCAGGGGATGACGGACCTTTTCCTGTTCCTGACCCAACTTTTCCATTGGTTCGAATGTCCATCTACCCGGAAAAGCTGCCAGGAAAAGTAGAAAACGCCATGATGAGAAGAACCCTACCACCATATCAGGAAAGTGAAAAATATATGACAAAGAAAATCGTCGCCCTCGCTTTTCGCGAGTATAATCAGCTAAAATACACTGCTTACGAACTTACTTTGCGGTGCTGGGCCCATTAGATAGAGAATTACTTCGTTGAATCCTCCTTTGACTGGGGTTTGGTGAGAAAAAGATGCCCAAATTCTGCTGCATTCCAGCAAGTTTCGTATTCAACTGGGCCAAAACAGAGGAGGATGGTGTGATCTCACTTTGACGCTGAGTAGATGTGCATGTTTGAAGTTTCATATTTGCTCTTCCCGAAGAATAATGATGAATGTTGTTCTCTTCTGAAATATTAGGTATTTGTACTAAAGAAACCCTAGGTAACGCTAATTCACGAATAAATTGCTAAACTAATGAGGAAATAAAAAAGCACATGTTTTTATCTTCGCTTCTCTTTCGAGTTTCCTGCTTAGCCCGGTTGGCTTATGCAACAAAGCTATCTGAGGTTCCATATTCAAATCTCACAGACTTCGTGCAAATTTTTCCGAGTCAAGGCCAATTGCACAGTCCAAGGGCGGCCTATATCTAACGGGTTCATGGAGCTTGCAGAATGTTTCAATGACCTTCAAGTAGCTCGACCTAAATTATAGAAAAAGAAAAAAGTTGAAAGCACATAAATGAAAATAGTTCGAAAATAGAACAATGATCAAAGACCCATACAATTAATGAATATGGAGGCCGAAATAACCTCAAGCGAGTTCCGGAAGAGCACTTCGCATCTGTTTAGGATGGAAAAATTCACTGTCTGTTTACCAAACACCGAGTGAATTCTATTCTTGTGACCCACTTTCTGAATTGATACTTATTCAAACGCTCCGAAAAGGCCTTTCAGCAGCTAGGTCCGGTCACAATCATCAAAATAACGTTATTAATCTGTCACCCTCCGCCCCCCCCACCTCTCTCTCTCTCTCTCTCTCTCTCTCTGTGCGCAGCATGCAATATGCCAGTTCTTATCTTTATCTGCAGTGAGCATGGTGCGATTCCGACCGCTCTCATCGTAGACTTTTTGCTAGGGGAGTGGATAAGATTAACTCACACACCTACGTAAAGTAGTGGTCTGGTTGAAATATAATGGCAAGAAAGGACCGGGAATTCCAAAGAGAAAAAAAGACCATACACAGCACGATTCTAGCTGTCTACCATTCGTCTTCCTCCTCCCATTACCAACGTCATTTGCATTTATCCTCTTTGCTCGTTTTCCGAAAACACTTCCCTGGATGGAGGAAGGAGTCGACTTCAGGTGCGGAGCCCTCGTCACCTTCCGGTCAAAATTTAAGCCCTAGCACCTCCCCCAGGTTCCAGCTAGCTCGGGCCTTTCGAATATTAGGGATAGGGATTCTCTGCGGGGACCGCAAAGCTTGTCTACTACCGGATCTTCTATGCTATGAATAGGGATGGGAGAGGGGGTTAAGAAGGGGATTAAGGGTAGGAATCATCTCGAAATCATGCACTTCAAGCTATAGAAACTTTTTGTGACTTATCCAAGTTAGGTCTTTTCAATTGTAAAGATTGGCTAACTTTGTCCATCGCGGTTAGGTATTCTATCAGGTCTTACTGTCCACACCGAAAAAACTACAAAAAATTATTAAAAAATGTCCATGTCGACACAAACATTGCCATGTAAGACAGCCGCTTTCTACGTCAGTGATTTTCGGCCAAAATTGATCAGATGAATTGAATTGATACCAATGAGAAAAGTTGAGGACTAATATGATCAAATTGAAATATTTATGATTGAATTGATAAGAATGCAATAGGTTTATGATCTTTTTTGTTGCTTTCCCTCGCCCGATTTGAGTCTCTATATATCATGTCGAAGTTTCAAACCAACCATTATTGATGATCCACGTGCTTGACTCGAGTTAATCTCTTCAGGCACTGATAGCTTGTATGGAAAAAAAATCCATCTTGTATTGTTTATGCTCGCTGGCCATGTTCGGCGGCTTTAAAAGTTGTATTTTTTTCGAGACTAAACTGCTGGAGGGGATGAGTGGGAGCTGAGATTGACTGTTGATTAGTGAAGAGATTCGTTTAATTCTAAAATGGTAGGTGTAAATTGGATTAGGTGATGGTAGATGTACTGCAAATTCAAATCTTGGTTCCGAAGAACGACATTAATTGCATTTAAGCAATCCGAGATAGAACCTGGAGATGGTGGCACGAATTTGGAAATTTTCTTTTGGTGGCTCGAGATTAATTTTTTTTAAAATGGATTTTTGTTAAAAGTGTCTTACTCACTCCTTAACAAGTCATTTAAAGTAAGTTTGCAATTTTACATATAATATGTTTCTCATGTTATGTATAATGGATACTTTACAAATCGACATCATCCCTGTGAATTATGTTAACCAGTGCCTCGGGGCACATTTTTATATGACCATTGTCATGTGAAAGATACTCGAGTCGATGGATAAGCAACCGATAAGCATTGAACCAATTAGAAGATGGTGAAGGCAGGGTTGATGATGAGCCCTTAACTAATGGGAAAGGAACTTTTCCAAGTTTGGCATTGGATGCTGAGTTAAAAAAGAATGGCAAGCATAGCTGACTAAAGATTCACTATGGTATCGTTTGTTCTTGGATATTCACTTCAACGGCTTTGGACGTGTCTTACACAAACATTCATTATGCGAAATTTCCTTTTCTTTATTAAAATGAACTAGTTATTTCCACACACACACAAAACCCTCATTAAATGAGCCACCGATATATTCACGCATCTTGTTAATAAGTGCCTCAAGGACATTATAAGATCACCGTAGGTTGTAATAATACATATTGATACACTTTGGAATTTGAGACAAGTTTCAGGAAAAACATGTATTTCAACTAGAAAATTTTGCAGTTTCAAAAAACGACAGATGACCCTTAACAATTATCCCAATGGTAAAAGCTCCTTGCATCATAAGATGGGACATACATGTATCGGATGTAATCACATGAGACAAACAAAAGAAAAGAAGTAAATAAACATAAGATAAATTACTGCACAAGAGATAGTCGAGAATTAAAATTGCGACAGGTGCTTTGAATTCTTATACCATGTTAGATACACTGTTTTCTTCAAAAGTTTAAACTAACATAAAAAAATATAAAAAAGCCAACTATGCATATATAGTATAATATTAAACGTTCTCTCTCCATCCAACAACTTTCTGTCTCTCTCTCCCTCTCTCTCCCTCTCTCTCCTCAAATGGAAATGGATAACCTCTACATGTGGGAGCAGAACTATAAAAAGAAGATCGCTTATTGCTCAGAAAAAGAAGAGAATAATTGAGATGCCGGCTTTTCTAATGCAAAATATTCCAATTTCAATTACTTAAATTTAGTCAACTCAACTTGTTATATTGAAAGAATCTCTACACATCTAAAAATCTCCTCTGAGATACTGTTCACCTATCGATTGGGAGGTAGTTTGAGTCCTTTTTGGTATGATGAAATTGCAAGAAATTGCCATAGTCACTTCTAACCATCAAAGAAGCAGCATCATTGCGAATTGACCACAATGCCCAAATAGTTGCTGATTATGATGACAATGAAGATTCGACTGTCGTGGTGGCGATCAGCGTTTTGACCTGTCGTTTAGAGAGAGGGGCTCCATATGATTTCACATCTATCTGTCTTTCACGGACAGGCCAGGGCACGAGGAGCACGTGCTCATCGAGAAGTCAAAGGTCGGAACATATTACTTTTTGGTACCCGCTCGTGCATGGGCTTTGTCGCCCTCGTACGTGTAATTACTGTGCATGGCCATCCCATGCACCAGCTCCTCCTTTTAGGGTAAACCCCCCACCCCTCGAAAAGGGCATAAAGTCAGTGGGAGGTTGACATGTCAACGTACGCACAAAAACCCTAGGACACGTGTCATCCATTTAAAGATGCCACGTCCTAGTCCATCCCGGGAAAAGATTGATATGTTGAGTATAAAGTTGATTACAGTGGAAGAAGCGTGTAAGTCTCTTTACTATTGAATCGTCTAATTAAGTAAACGGAGATAATATTTACTGATGTGATTTGAGTAGAATTATTTGGTCGTCTTAAAATTCGCGACGTTAGCTCTTGTCCCAACAATGGCCTCCCTTTCTTTCCCATCTAGTTCGATAAAATATTTTATGGATCATGTTACGATCAATTAATGTCATTCGAGCACTTGTTGAAATTGCTAAGTAAACTTTTGATTTATCGGAGGCGTTCTTTCAAGAAGAGTGAGAAATCATGAGAATCAAAACCATGTTTTTTTGTTGTCTAGACATGCTTAAAGAAATACTAATATCGTAACGATTGACACCTCTCTATTACTACCAAAGCGAATATATCAGCAAGTGATTCTTTAGATGGTTTGTGAGGCCTATCCAATTAGTAGTCCTTGATAGGTAACAAGTGATAATGGAAAACTCAAAAGATGTATTGGATTAACATGAGCTCAAGTGAATTGTAACTTTTAAGCATCTTAAATAGGTGCCGTTATCCTCTAAATTGTACAGTGGTTGTTCTGTTTATATACAAGCTTACCTTACCAAAAAAAAAACAAAAAAAAGGGTCAAATGACTTAACATTGCGGTGCACTGAAATGTTAAGAATTCCATCACGCAATAACTCCTAGCCAACTGTCGATTGCGTACAATCATTTGTACAAAACCACGGACCTTCTCTAAAGGGAGAATTTTGACCTTACTGCGTACGACAAGATTAGCATTAATAGATGTATAGGGAGACTTGGACTAAGACCATACTTTCTCGTGCAAGACCATACTTTCTCGTGCACTTAACAATTTGAATACAAAAAGAATCGACTCCATCTACTACCAAATTGCATTACCAATCGCTCATGAATGTTCTAAATTTCTTTTTTTTATCATTAGATTTTAATTTCCCTACAACACGTATTTCGTTTTCAGCCACAATGAAAGCCATCTCAAAATTAACATGCGAAAAAGAAGAAAATCAATTCAAACTTTGGCAAAAGCGATGGAAATCAAAAAGGAGGAATTCGGCTCTTCTTTTCGATGATGGCGTCATCCTGATTTCTTATGCATTAAAGCTGCATTGACGTCATATATCCGTTTTCTAATAGTGCCAAGATAGAAAGCCTCTCTTGATATGATAATATTCTGGTCGTTTCCATCGCACACCTCCATAATCCTTGAGCCTCATCTTACTTACACTGTTAAAGATGGATTCGTCTGACATGCTATTGCTAATCAGGCAATTCTATTCATAAACCCAACATTCGCAAAAGTAACATGTGTGAAAGAGAATGAACTAGTCAATAAGATCTATTCGGTGAGCCTACCACGTGTACCGAACCGAGTTTGGACAGCCCAATCCAGCAATGCCCATGCAGGGCTCACATTTCGATGATCCAGATTCTAGACTCGATTTAGTGTGCGAACCACCCTCATGTAATAATTCCTTATGGGGTTATTCATTAAGTAGACAATGAAAGGACCTAATATGGCTTCATAAGTGGTACCACCTTGGCTTCTCTCCATGTAAAAGATTTGACCAACCGTTGTCACACACATAGTTAGCCGAATCTGAACCGTCCGATCTGGCAACACCCATTGGGGGCCCCGCATTTAAACTGTCCAGATTCCATATTCGATTTAGTGTAAATAATAATTTCCTTGTCCCTATTTGCTAGGCTAGACAAATTAACCTAGTACAAAACCTGAGAAGAAGTACTGCGCTGGCTCCTCCTCCCTCTCCTTGTTTCCTGGCATCTCTGGGAGGGGAGGAAATGCAGATAGGAGGAATTCGGTCCAACCAAAAGTCACTGTTCATGGGAAACCCCTGTGAGGGTCCAGAATACAGCTAGACGAACGGGTGGTGGTGCGGTGGCGGTGGTGGTGGTGCAGTTGGATATTTCCTAGTACTTCGTTTTCTGCGGGCGTGTCAGCCTGTGTCCCAGGTTATCCGTTTCCCCAAGCATTTCGGTGTCAGTAAACTAATCATAATCATGATGATTATGATTGTGGGAGAAGGGATTTTTTTTATATGTTAAAAAGACTAGGCGTTCTGATCGTTTCGTAAGACTGGTGGTTCCGTGGTGTTGTCAAGTGCCAGTGCTGACGGGCCAATTAGGGATCGAGGTCGGGGCTCTTCTTCCATCGTTTCCCCCCGTACTTTATTTCGGACTTTATGTCGGATAGCTCCCTCTCGTCTCGATCGAATCGTAGGGACCAACGATTACGAGGGAGGAATGGACGGAAAAGTATGTATGGCGTGTATGGCTTGGTAAATGCGCTATGTTGACAAAGCTCGAAACCCTAAAACGTGCCGTCGTTATGTGTTAATTTTGTGGAATTTACCATATCCATTCGTTTGTCTGATTTTAAACTAGTAAATGAAAGCGTGGTTCGTGTGCATTGTCGTGCGATTGTCGTGTTGGCCTTTCGTGTGAAGACTGGCCACGGATCAAAATACCTCCATCATAGAGGGGAAAAAGCATAGCTGTGCCGAGTCGATCGAAATTATAATTTGATACATAATTGCAAAGTCCATTAAAGGTTTGATGAGTGACCCCCTTCTTTACCTTTTTGGTGGTTGAAAAGCCACGTGAGCTTCCCCCTTATCCCTAGCTAGATAGCTGAATCTGCACGCTTTGTAACCTACAATTAGGGTTCTTCTACAATGCACACAACTATTATCTTGATCACGAGATTTCGACGCATCTCGATTTTCTCTGAACCCTTGTGACACCGAATTAAGCCCTCACAAAATCACTAAGACTAACATAAACCACTTTCCACCAACCGTAGCCATCAGTGATCATCATCAACAGCCACCGCCGCCGCCGCCACCTCTGCCGTGTCAACCAGCCAACGTTGCCCTAGCCAATTGAGTCGCCGTCCCTACAGCCACAAGCTCAACCTCTTCCTCCTCCCTCTCTATCTCTCGACACCGGCCACCCCACCCTGAGCCATCGCTACCCAAAGGAGGCCTCCACTCTATCACTGTTGAGGGCTTGAAGGTGGTGACAGGGACTCTAGATTTGGGGCACGACCTCTGGATCTGGAGGCAACAAAGGCTTGTTGCCATCAACGAGTGAGCTGCTCGTCCAGCAGCGACGAAGCGAGTTTGAAACTGTTGGAATATATCCTAAAAGATTTTGATGATAATGAAACCTAAAATTTTTTGATGATAATGAAACTTAGATTAAGTATTCAATAAGTTGATATAAGTGTGTAAATGACGATATGTAAATCATGCAAAAGTTAGAATCTGACTCTGCAAGTTAATGGGTCAAATTTCACTAAGTTTGAAAACTGCAGAAGGAAGGGCATAGTCCAAAGTCATGATTTTGCAAAACAATGAAACTTGATCATCAGGCACTTTGCTATATAGATTTGACGACTGTTGGGATTTCTAAATTGAAGATCCAACTCATGAGAATAAAGTATGATATTCTAATACTATTTATGCAAAAAAAAAAAAATCATGGACTAATTCGCTCGACAGGTTGTTGAGATGGTGGGATCAAAATCCGCCATCAATAAAGGGTGATTTGCCATCTCAAATTGAAGGAATGTTTTGCACGTGTTTTGTAAGAAACTTTCCTCTGATTTTTCAAAGTGGATATGAAAGCTACGTGATCTGAATTGGAGAAAACTTGGGCATAAATCATATATAGTCAGAAAGGGCGAAAACAAGAGGGATTGAATAATTTTTGAGAGATTTTTAAGTCCACTACGTAATATCCATTTGAATGCTATTCCCAAAAGATAGCAAGAGTGACAAACCCATTTGTAAATATGCAATGGAATTGGTTCTACTTAGAGCGGTGTTGCAGGAATTTTTACCTAAAAGTTTTTATAAGGGAAATAATCTGTCGTGCTGGGAGAACATATGGGTGCAACAGATCTACAACCCCCTACACATGTCGGTATTTTAAACTTATTTGTGTTAGGATTAGGCATTCAAACACAACGAAATAGAGGATAAAAGCAAGAAAGAGAAATCGACGCATAAGATTTATCCCGATTCACCTTTAAACTAAGGTTATATCTAGCAGAGCATTCATTATAATTAGTGCATCGTACGACTCTATTACTACATTCGATTACAAGAGGGAGAAATTATATATATCCATTAATTGTTTATGGGCTCCTGTACCTTCTTGTTGATGAACAGCATGAATCAAATCTCAATAATTTATAGAATCTTACACTATTGGTGTATCAAGTAAAAAGCCTTCTCGGTGTCCTAAAAGGGCAAAATCCTATGACAAAACTATTTGATTTGCTCGACTGTCTTCTCGCATCACGTGCTCGTACTTAAAACCTTTTTTCCGCCACGCCAAAGTATAATTTTTTCTCAGCCGTTCTTCGTATACCTTTTCCACCGCAGCCTTTTGTTGAATTTTCTGAATTTTATATATTATCTGCGTTAGAGATTATGCCATATACTATGGGCGGCTCCACTGCTTAGGTTTTTCTTTTCTTTTCTCCGCAGATGACTTTGTTGTCATTACAGTTCGGTTTATGCAAATCTTTTCCAACAAATAGAACGTGGGATGTTTTAATAGCTGCCGAGCCAGAAGTTTTGAATATTCAAATTGCTGTTTATACATCACTCTCAATTTCGAGGTCTGTGCTGCTCCAGCAAACCTCGTCCTTCTATGTAGCAATGGACGTATCGCGAAGGAACTCTACCAACATTTTATTTCAAATGGTTAAATTTCTGTTAGGGCTTTACGTTTTAATGCGAGTTACCACTAATTTATTAAAGGTGCACATGGTGCGGCCACATGGTGCAGCCACGTACGAGCTCTTACCTATTGTGATTTTTGGTCTAAGAGTTTTCAAAGTTTTTGTCGGAATTGTGATCCCAGAAGCTTGCGAACATTTATAAATATGATTTGCTTGAACAATAATCTTTTCTTTCTTTTTATGACAGCATTGGTTCATGGAAAGGCGACTAGAAAATCAATTGATTTTTGCTATTTGATTACTTCAGTGATCTTTTTATAGGTACAAAAACGCCGTGCCTATAAAATACAAACAACCCATTAATTTGTGTGTATTATTAAATGAGAATGCGATGAAATTACCTAATGGTGCTCGAGGGCATCACAAGAGAAAAAGAGAAAAATGACGCTACCTTTTTCATGACATTAATTAAATTGACAGAAACGATATGGTTGTAGAAATTAATATTGGTTATATCTGTAAATGTCTGCATTCATGATAGTCGTACTAGTAATAATCATTATAATAGAAATCGGTTATAAGAATGGTAATAGTAACAACAGCATGTACGTGTGCCCAGATGAATGAACAACCGGAAGTCATCAACGAGTTCCAGATTAACTTCAACAAGAAAACCTTCTGACTACGCCGCCCGATACAGATTCATGTGCTGCGTTCTTGTCCTGTCCATCTATACACGTACGACGTTATGTGCGCCCTGCGTATGAGATGGGGGAAACCGAGATAAGACCGTTCGTTACGCTGTTAAAGTCACAGGCTCGGAACGAGCATGGTGGTGGGGAAATCAAAGGAACTATCAGTCAAACCCCTCGGAAGCATGTGACACCTCCAACCCCTCCTCTCCCCCCCATTCTCTCCTCCCGTGCGGTGTTCTTGATGATCGTGCGTGATCATCTTCATCTTCTTCGTGTACGTGCAGGTCATCCGTGTCTGGTTGATCGTCCTGGGCGTGTGTTTTGTCCTCCCTTTCGTGCAGGGAAGGGTTTGTACTCCCTTTGGTTCTCTCGGTAGTTTTGGATGATTTATGTCAATCTCACCATCCACCATTTCGACTAAGGACCAAAATTTTTTAGTGCAGGAACTCAGAGAGCGAGAGAGGATGGTAGGGTTTGACAATGAGTGTGTTGCTGTGGTAGTTAGTTGCCGTTAAGTATGAGTCCTTATCCTTCTCTCTCTCTCTCTCTCTCTCTCTCTCTCTCTCTCTCTCTCTCTCTTCCTCTCTGTGGCGTAGCCAAAACCACCGGTCAAAGTCAACCTCCCATCCTCACCATCCATATGACAGCACCTACCCTGAATATATACCTGCCTTGGCTCCTCTTTATCCCCTTGCCTTCTTCAACTCTCTCTCTCCCCCTTCTCTCTTTCTATCTCCGCTGTGAATATCATATCCGAAGCTTTGGCTTTGACGACGACGCCCGCGGGAATTAGAGAGAACCATGAGGAAGCCTTGCTGCGACAAACGGGACACCAACAAGGGGGCGTGGTCGAAGCAAGAGGACCAGAAGCTCATCGATTACATTCAAAAGCACGGCGAGGGTAGCTGGCGAACTCTTCCGCAAGCCGCCGGTATTGTTCTCCGTTCTTTCTTACATCCACACCTGTAGCAAAACGTGGCATGACGAAACAACGATCGGAAATTGAATAAGAATGAAAAGAAAATGAAAAGAAAAGAGAGAACGATGGAGTTTCGCTATAGGGGAATATGTAACTGAGAATGTGAGTGCATTGGTCATCAGGTCTGCTCCGTTGCGGCAAAAGTTGCAGGCTGAGATGGATAAACTATCTGAGGCCGGACCTCAAGAGAGGCAACTTCGCTGAGGATGAAGAAGATCTCATCATCAAGCTTCACGCACTGCTCGGCAACCGGTGCATTTCTTGAATTGCAAATGCATTTTCCTACTCCATTTGAGGATACCATTAAATTTTGCATTAGTAATATAACAGGAACTATAACCAACACATTATTGCGCATGAATGAAGCCGGTAAAAGAAAATAAAAAAATAGACAAGTTTTCCATGTCCATGGACTAAGTTTGGTGTTTACCATTCGAAAGTGTGATTAATCCTGTCTTCTTTTAGTAATGACCGGAGCTTTGTCTTTTCAAATTCGAGTTTTCGAGAATAACGGTTTGTCTGATAATTTCGACGGCGATTTATATTTCAGGTGGTCGCTTATAGCTGGAAGGTTGCCGGGCCGTACTGACAACGAGGTCAAGAACTATTGGAACTCTCACTTAAGGAGGAAACTCCAAAAGATGGGGATTGACCCCAACAATCACCGGTTGAACCAAAATCTCCCTCGCTCTCAAACCCCGGATGCCTCCGGCAGCACCTCCTCGTCCAGTTTGAAGACCAACGTGACCCCGGCCGATAAATCCTCCAAGAGTGCCGGCGATCATCCCGAGGTATTCGATGCGGAGAACGTTTCAGGAGATATCCCAGATATCCCGCGTGGCTTGCCCGATTTGAACCTTGATCTCACGATTAGCGTCCCGTCTTCTTCACTAACTAAGGTTGAGGAGGAGGAGCAAAATCCGTACGCCTCTAAACTAGCAAGGGACGTCGGAAGCGCCGAATCCCCCACTTTGCTTCTCTTTGCGTGACGAACTCATTTGTCGCCCACCGATTTCTAGAAATTCCTGAAAAGGAAACGAGTACGAAGGAGTATGAAGATGCGTGACTACAGTTAGTACGCACGGAGACGATTAATCGCATGAAGCTCAATGCCTTTTCCCAAGTGCTGGAAAATCTAAATTGCCAGAGAGTTAAAGCGACGATCTCTGAAGAAGCATCGAGGAGGCTCGGGCTCGATCGGTGAAGATAACCCATGGCTTTTGCAATTCGAGAGGAAGAAACGGCACATTTGTCGCTCAATTCTAATTGCAAGCAGAGCCCTCGTGAATCGTCGCCATGCATAACGGGCCAAGAGATCGAACATCACGATGCCAAAATTGCTTCCCCTCAATCCTAGTAAAGTTGAGGACTAGATTTCCGAGCTTGAGGAATTCTATTTCTTGTAAATGTATTGTTTCCCCACAGAAATATAGTTGAGAAACTGTAATCATCAGCATTCTTGTCATCTTCTTCTCCCTGTACGATTTGTTGTCTGTGCATTCACACAAGAAACTGTAAGTCTTAGATCCTTGGAACTTCTGATGAAACTTCAGTGGGGCAACAAAAGAGTACCACAAAGTTTAAAAAAGATCAGTTCCAAAAGGAAGTTGTCATCGGGACAGATCTAATCCATATTGCAGATGTACGTAGCATGAGGATCTGGTTAATTTCAGGTGGGTCCTCTGATTTTACATATACCCTTTTGCTAGTCTTAAACGTAAGTCAATGGTGGATCGCTGGGACTACTTTCTTGTTCCAATGATCAATTGGGATTACTACCGTCACCGGGCCGAAAAAGTAAAATCGGATTTATCATGAGATCCATGGAAGTTCTGGGTTTCAATGCCAGGAATACTTGCAGCCATTTCAGCGACAAATTCACAGTCAATGCGAGTTTTCTGTACACTCTTTGCATTATATGCTTCGATATGAACCGACCCCTCATGCTCAACTGCTGAAATGAATCCTGGTTGAAGTGATGGCTTTTTTGTTTCCCTCGCAACTTCCATTAGAAGCTCGTGAGTAGTGTTCATGAAAACCGTTCTACTCAGAGTTTTCCGCAAACATAATCTCACAACTTGATTATATGATTCTCAAACCTTCAATGGACGACGGGCCTCCACGTCGTGAATAAATTCATAGAGGATGAAGCTACTGCTGATGATTCTTAGTTCATTCGTGATTTTAGCCACCCGAAATGGGAAAAAAAAAGAAAAAAAGAAGAAGGTAAACCCACAGTCCGTGATTCACGATGTGTACTGAAACAGATATTGAGTCCTATGAATCAATATGGTACTGTTGCATATGAAAGTTCTTATCCTTGTGATGGGTAGATAATGACATACATTCGAAAGATAGGTGGTGGTAGGACCGTTTGGTCTCACAAGGGTAAACTTTTAGGGTTTCATCAATGAAGGGAGAAAATTTCAAGCGCTTCAGTTCAGAACACGACATCATTATCTACCCACGTCAATAACACGCGTCAAGTGTTGAGTTTTCATGTCCTATGTACCGGAATGATTGGGAAATAAAATTGAATCAGGCAATTAACTTGGGTAATTGATATATCGTGTTTGGAACAAAATGATTGGATTCAAGTAAATCTACTATTATGATCTTTCCGAAAGATTGACGATTACTAACCTTTTGGCAAAACCAAAAAAATGGCGATCAATACTTGTATGTTCCCAAACTCGTCATATTAGATTCATATGCATGAACCCACGTCTTAATCTAACAACTCAAGTTTCGAGATAAATTGATAGTGGTACCCCCAAAATCCAAGCGGCGGCACCGGCCAGTAGTAACACAAGCGAATGCAATGCTAATTTCTTTGATTTGGTCTGTTTTACATTGACAAAGCCTCGGTTACGAAAGGAGGTTGGGTGTTGTGGTTTCAAATTTTTCGAGCTAACGTTGACCGGGGACTCGGACGTCCTTAGAGGTACCGAAACAGGAGGAGGGTACGACTGCATGCGGTGCCCTAAACGTTTCTGCATGGGGTTAGGTTTCGGGCAATGCGGTGGTTGGGTAGGTGCTGCTGATAACTTCATGTCGCGAAAGTGTAAACTTGAAGAAAACTTTCTGCCCAAGGATGAAAAGGACTGGTTATCTAGATGGACTGGTTACCGCCTTTCAATCAGTTTCCGCACCGATCGAACCGAGTAAATTTGGGGGAAAAAAAAGAAAGCGAGAGAGCTAAATGACATAGAACCCTAGATTCAATTTCACTTGGAAAAGCGCATGAACGCAACCGAGAAGATCGGTAATAACAACGACTTTTGTTTTCTATTCTTAGGCGAAACCACGAATGAAACGGCATGTCCATGTCTACCTAAGGGGTTATTCCATCCTACGTGTTTAGTATGTTTAAGGTCTTCACCGACGCGTAAAGACATACTCAACATCGCCCGTTTGACCTGGGGTGAGTGTATCACGTCACGGCGAAGAAGAACCTCGAGAACGAATCAACATGCAATTCACCAAACGGGACTCCTTCTAGGCTCTCTCTCTCTCTCTTTCTCTCACCCCTGAAGGTCACGGAAGAGCCAGGGGAGTCCCCGTGATAGTCGGCTCGAGGACGATCAAAGTCTGCGTTCAAATTATACATATGGAAAGAAAGTACTGACGTTCCGTGCAGGTAATTCGCAGACAAATGGAAACCGAGGTCTCCCCCCCACCAAAATGGGGAAAGAAACAGCAACCTTGGGATCTCAGTCGCGTCACAAGACTCGAATGCAGCATAAGTTCCGATCGGGGCCGCGTCCGAGATGTTCTCGAGTTGACCTTGCCGCTCGCTCCATCCGTAGTTCTTCGCGCGGGGGTCAACGCTGCGGATTTGGAGTTATTCCCCCTCGACATCTGTCGAGTTCCATGGGAAAAAAGAAGAGCAAGTCCTGGCTAGTTACTGTGGATTCATTACCCGTTTCGTACCAGCAAGAACATTTTTAAAAGGGGAACGGCGGAAAAAGTTGCTCGTTCAAGCAAAAATCGATAGAAGATGGGATCTACTTTTCGATCTAACGTGGTCCAAGTTGCTAGTTATATATATATAATATAAACACCCAAAAATCAACTTTCTTGTTGAACTGGTCTCGCCGCAGTTGCAATGTTGGGCAGCCAAATACACGACTTCTAGGAGTAATTTCAGATGGTGTGTGCTCTAAACATTTCACTCAAAAAACCTAATCATGCATCGGTTTTGATTCAGGTTATAAATAGATATCTTCAGTACTAGCTATGACCTGATAATATTTGATATTCAATGATATATTAAATTTTAACATAATTGATGTGTAATTAATTTTGAATGTTTGTTCCATTCGGTACAAGAATTCCTTAGGCCAAAATGTAGAAAGAAAAATTTTGTGAAAGGTAATTTGATGATGATACAAGAGAGGGAATTTCCACCTGTTGAATGAAAGGCCCCATGCAAGGCATAGGCATGACACTAGCTAGAATGAGACAAACTTGTATTAAAAGAAAAAAGTGCTGTTTCTTTTACAAACGATTTCTTTTATTGCATCAAAAGCTAGTAATGTTGTACTTTATTTATACAAAAATTACTAGAAATGAATGCATTTCGTTCGGATCTGTCGTGGGGATGACTTCTAGTTCAGATTTCTCTGCTAGCCAGCAAAAGGCCAATGCTCAATGATTGATGCGATTGTAAGTCTTTTTAACTCCCTTTATAACCTGAGAGGGATCTGCGAACGGTATTATAAAGTAAAGAGACACTTGCTAATGATCAGATGAGGATGTTGATGACGATGATGATGATGTAGGTGATGACGATGCTAATCATGGTTTCATTGTTTTTTAGGGCAGGTAAGAATTATTATGGCTTAGTGTTCTTGGATGATGATGAACTGTAATGTTGGCGCAATTGACAAGTAGATGGAAGATTCTTATGCATCACACGACATGACTAGCCCGGGGGCGTGGATTGGAATGCACGAGGTTAGGTGTCTAATCCTAGGTATGTAGTATTGGTTGGTTGCGTTTTGATTAGACACCAAAGAAGCCGTCTAAAACTTGTAAAAATAACTCTAGTTAAGGCATCGGTATCATAGTCGAATATCTCTACTTTAGCCTTTCACATTTACTTTTCCATCAACTCGAGGGTTAATCTCTTCTGTAACTGGTTGCTCTAAATTATCCGTAGAACTTGGAAACAGACACTCGTGATCTTTGCGAGAGACGATCGATGATCGAGAAGGGAGTCACCGGTCAATTTTGGGTTGGTGAAGTTGATGTCAAGAAATTGTGTCATGAGCTAAACCAATGGAACCGAATTGAACGAAGATACAGCGAAGGAAAATGTCAAAATTGCAGTAACAGACTTTGAAATTACTTACAAGTACGGATAATTACATAACTACATAACTAATCCTACGCCGAATAGACTTTGAAATTCAAAACAACAATACTTGCTCCAGCCTTTGCGGAGATCTTCCTATTCTAACCTTGACGATGCTGAACTTGCCGTCATGCTGACTTACGCCCCGGCTATTCCGAAACATTGATTTACTATAGAATTCGTTATAGGCAAAGTAGAATATATAGATACGGCCGGCTTAGATAGCATTTGGCCCAACCAATCTGACTTACCACATAAGCCGATCAGATTAATCGATGTGTATTTCTTTTACTGTTCTGCTGCAACGTGAAATGTTGAGTATATTTGAATCCATAAAAATTAGGTACAACTGGTCAATCATCGGACATGGAATCAAGATCATACAAGAATTTTTTGGCAGTACTTGCATCTTTCTTCATCGGCACGTACGGTCACCGGCCATCTCAGCCATGCCCTAGCAACCATCCAAACTGCTCTTTCTGTCTACATCTGTCCGTAGATTCTTTCTTCTGTCGTTTAAGCATGTACAGACTTTTTCTTCTATGAAAAGAGTCCAAACAGTAAGGAAGATAGCGTCCCTCAACCGCCCTTTTTTCGTGAATCACTCATCCCCATCGGTTCCGACAACAGGAACGTGATCCGAGAGAACTGACCGTTCCTTCAACTTTGGGTCAGCAAATGAGGACGATCTCTAGATCATCACCGCGGTACTAATACGCAGTGAATCACGCGTTGCTTCGAGAGAGGTTTCAGACTTCCGAGGAAGAAGAAAGCATATGATGCAGCAGGATCGAAACCTTCCCGGCGTATAATTAAAACCGAGAGCACGAGAGCTCGAGACGTCGCATTGAAGGCGGGAGGAGCAAGTACGCAAGCGCATGTGAGCGCCCGTGAACGATGAGAGGGACGGACTTGGTCCTCTTTCCTGGCCATTCTCGAACGGCAATTTCCTCTCTCTCACTTAGTTTTCTTACCTGCAAGTCTTCTCCCGGGCTTGGCTTGGCTTCGTGATGCACGGTTGCTACTGTTTGGTGGCGTGCGTGCGCGGTCGGTCGGGTGTGCGTGCATGGTTTGGATGTTGTGTGCATTTCACGGTGTGGCCAGCTGTAAATACAGAGACGGATCCGCCTCCATACGTATCAACTAAGGCTCGTTCATTGTGACGTGCGAGACTGGACCAGACGCTGCGGGTCTTTTCAGGTTTATTGCGATCGACTAGCATTTATGACGTCGGTGATATAATGAGCCTTTACGGGACGTTACTTTTACGGCTTGACTTTGACCGGCTCCATGTGTATATTAAGATGTTTAACACGCATTTATTTAATAATTTAAATTTTTAAAATAAATAATAATGATTCCATCAAAAATCTCAAATAGTATTAGAATTGGAGGTCTTAAATTCGAATCTTTCTAAGTTTTATTTATCTCTTCAATAAAATTTTCACATTTAGTCCTAAGCAAAAAAACCAAACTAAGTATGATGGAGAGTGCTAGAATACTTAAGTTTTTAGAATAGTTGACGGTGATCCCACAAAGTCTTTACAATATGCATTGGCAAAGCAACAATCGTTGACACCACGACGAGTGGCAATCGAGAGAAATTGGGGCGGAGGGGAGAGAGAGTTTGGGTTTTAGGGTTTATGAGGGTGATTTTTTTCAAAGTCTCGTGCCACACGCGCAATGAACTTTTCAATGCAAAAGTACTTCGAAACCTTGACCGAGATCTAAAATGGAGATGTATATCTTTGACATGTAACTTCTTTCTTGATCTTTAGAAATTTCGACGATCATTTCATAGATTTTGACGGGAAAGGTAGAGAATTTCAATCAGGCACGAAAATTTCTAATCACGTAACTTTCTAATTTCCATAACAAGGGCCAGGCGACCATACATAAATCTTGAAATTTCTGGGACGAATTGATTCAGCAGACAATAGATCTTTCCCATATCTCCATCTCCCCTCATCCTTCGCTATCCCACATTGATTTTTGATGGAACTTATTTGCCCTTTCCTTCTGAGGTTGACCGGTCATCTCTCTCGCTCTTTCTCTCTCGTTGAAAAGTCAAACATTGCGATAACGAGGAGTCCATGTAAACGTGAAGGACCCTGGAAATGTTGGTAGACATTCGTTCGATGGTAGATGAGGTTCGGTCGGGGCGACCTACGTCCCTACTTTGGTAAGATGGACTTTCATTGCGATTCCTAGAATAGTCCCGCACGACATCGCATGGTAAAATTATATTCCGAACTATGATACTTCTTTTAGTAAAATGATCATCTCGGTTTTTTTTTCTTTAAGATTGAATGCATTTGTCAAAACTTCACATTATTGAAGACGCGAAAAAGATAATTTAATGTCCTCTCCCGTCACTCGTGACGTGGGAGTCAACACCTCACACCACATTTTTAAACCATCTATTGCGAAAGATGGATTTCGATTTTTCTTTCTTTCTTTTCCAGTGTATCAAAAATAAATATTTATATTTTCCGTATTGTATGAGATGCGATGGGGACATAAACCGATTTGCTCGTAGCTTGGTTTTGCTGCGAAGAAAGATTAATGGATACTGACAAAGTCAAATTAAAAAGGATATATAAAAAGACATTTTTAATGAATTGAAAGGATGAAATAAAAAGAATTATTTTGGTAAAGGAAATCAATTTGTCGTGTTGTTGATCATACTCCTCAGACTAATTCTTCTTTTTTCTTTACTTTAATAAAATATGCTAATAGGATAAGAAAATAATAAAAATATAAAAACTAAACTAAATCCCACAGAAGATATTTTCGTGTTCAGACAAAATAATAAGAAAACATATTTAAACATTGTCAGCGATGCTTGGACAAATAAAACATTGACACGTGCTAGGATTAGGTGGCCGCCATTTTGGACAAATAGAAATACTAATTAGGATAAAGATTTTTTTATATTAGTTATATCATTTGACAAATGATATTAAGTTATACTAACCACGTTTGACTTTCACATAATAAATATATACAAGTAAAATGGAATGAATTTTTCATATTTGAATTTTAATGGCCTATCGAGAAAATAAAATCATAATAACAATTAAAGATATAAACTGGTTACGTGTATGAATTTATTGATTTTGAAATGTATTACAACAATTAAAAGAAAACTATCCTATGGTCAAAAGATAAGTTGACAAATAAAACATAACGACAAGTACTTTTTATCTTTGATCAGCTTGAAAAAGAAATAAAGATAAGAATACAGAATGTAAGATCTTGTGTTTGCTAAAAAAAAAATGAAAAGGAATAAATTTGGAAAAAAAATGAAAAGGGGCGGGCCGTCGTTCCGGTCCGGTTCAAAAACATGCTTTAGGCTTTAGCAATTTGGATAGGATTGCGGCCATTTTCGAAAGCGCTAATATGGGCTTTTGCCTTGAGTCGATGAATGGGCTTTTGGACCCGAGGCTTGCAAAAAGAGAGAGAGGCTGCTTGGCCCGATCAAAGTTGCTTGCCCGTGCTTGCCAAGAACCCCTATTAATGTGGAAAAAATAAAAGAATTTGAGGTTAGATTTCCGGAGCATAAGGGCCTTCGGTGGAGCCGTTTTCTCAAAAGATGGTCAATGATGGGCCTCATCTCAAATAAGGTAAAAGAGAAAAGGCCCAAAGTCAATCTTGTATCGAATAAGGATTAAATGAAGTGAATGGAGTTTTCCCCAAAAAAAAAAAAAAAGAAAGGGGTAGGGTGAATTGTGTCCCAATTAAGGGCCCAAAGTGTCAAATTTAGTCTCAAATAAGGGCACAAGCTCCCCGATCAACTTGGACATGTGACTCACATGGTTATTTCGACGATAATAGGAGTGAGTGGTTTCAAATTATGTACATGTCCCAATTGAAACCTACCCAGCATATTCTAAAACTTGGAACCTACCTTGTCATAGGTTCTAGGGTCTATCTAAGTTCCATCTATGTTATTAATTAAACGATTAAAGTAAATTATCACTATTTATTGCTACAATTTACTAATCATAACTTATATTTAAACGCATAAAAAATATGAAATATTACCAAAGTATTAATCGTTATCGAACATCATGAAATATTGCAAGTAAACATAGACCTCGAAATCTAAAACCTTAACTTGAAATCTCGTTCCGGTTTCCAAATTCCATCAACCTAAAATTTGAAACTTATCCATCAAAACATGTTTGGCCTCGAAATCATGCTCACCTCTAGACAGCAACATCAGGATCCAAGAACGATGGACACAACCAAATTAGAAAAGCTACATCATTAATATGAGGAAGGACGTGGCACTTAGGAAATCCCTCGAAGAACCCTAGCTTCAATCAGGCGTTTCTTCAAATTTGGGCCAAGACGGAAAAAAAAAAAGAAAAAGAAAAGGATCGAACGAAACTTGCCCATGTTGTTGCCGTCAAAGCCACCAAATTACACATTTTTTTGCAATTTTTTTAGACAATTAGTTTGTGGTGACAGCGCGCATGGCATCTCTTGTTCTTTTGGGCATAACTACGTCGGCCATTACTTCGTTTCTGTCGGCTCGTTTGATGGAACCCGAGTAGATACGTCCGATCGCTCGTTCGGTGAAAATCCTATGTAATTGTCTTCTTCCTGCAGCATCCATTTAGCTATGCCTCTCTCTCGTCGGCCAATTTGCCCCCAAAAAAATAATAATAATAACTACAAGATCATCAACTTATAACTAGAGAGAGAAGAAAAAAACGCAACGTTTTCTTGCAGGATAAAAATACCCACTTCATAATTTGTCCATCCAAACAAGCTCAAATGGTAATTCTGCACAACAAAGGTGGTTACGCGTATGACGACACTTCATCAGAGCAACAATAAGGACAGCGAAAACGTACGAAACAACGTTGTTCTAAAGCTGCAAAGTTGAAAACGCGTTTTTAGTCCAAGGCAAAACGAACTGATTTTAGTCTAAATCAAACCCCCCAACCCCTAATTTTTGCTCAGGCCGATGCTTTTTCTATGATTCATTTGAAAGTCGAGGATATTTTTGACTCAACGACGGAAGTTACGGTTCTATTTTATATTTTAAAGCATCTGGCCATCTCTCGTCGTTATTGTCAAAATTGGATTAGGCGCGACGAGGGAACCAGCGAGTGTGAATACAACTCGTCACGCGGCAAATGTCGAATTGGATCGATGCTAGCGTCAAAGGTGGCAATCCCAATCGCAGCCCTCTAATGTCCGGGTTGTAATCAACGTAACCTAGCACTTTGGACAACGACGCTCGACAAAAGACACTAGTCACCCACACTGGAGATGTAACTTGTGGTTGACTTGACTGTACGACTGCACATTCATGTCGGTACAAGAAACTTGCCAAACTGCCCGTCGTTATGCAGCTCAGAATACATGCCGTATACGCCTTGTGGAAAGTGGGCCTCAATTTCAGCACAGAAACGAACCTTTTCCTCTAATTGACCCTTTTTAAAACGTTACGGTTCCTTTCTTTAGTTGCTACCGACGGAAAATCCCATGCGGCACTTCGTGATCTTCTTGACTTTAGTCAGGGTTGGCGGGAAATTGTCCAATCAAGCCTAAACTTATTGCACGAGATATTAATTCAGTTCTAAATTTTTTAACTTTGCCAAATCCTAAATCTTTGTATGAAATTTCAATACGACGGTATACCTGATTTTTGGCGAAAGTTGATTGAAAAGGCTATATTGAAATTTAATGTAAAAGTTTAAGTTTAATTTAGCAAAATTAAAAAGTATAGGTTTTGAATTAGTATTCGTACAATAAATTTAGAACTGATTAGGTAATTTTTCCGTCGGAATAATGTGATTTGATATTTTTCCCATGCTGTTCAACTTCATTCTCCATCGAAAAGTCCAGCAATTTCCAATGGGTGTGCGTTAGACTTAAGCGCGCGCGTAACCATTCTATTTCGTTTTACGGAATAGATTTCTATTATCTATTCCGGACATATTTCCTAATGTAAAATCTGTTTGGTTAAAAAAATTTCATTTCTATTTCTAACAAATTTATATTCCGAAATAGGTTTGGGAATGTAAATCAAAAACAAAATTTTTTACTTTTCTATTTCTTTAACAAATCGAAATTTCATCTCTTTTTATTTCTCACGAAAAACAAGAAATTTTTTTTCGTCCGTCGCTCACCACCACCCTCCACCCACCGCCGCCACCGCCGGCGACCGGCGGCGGCGGCGACTCGCCGACGGGGGGCGACGCCACCGACGACCGGCGGCGATCGGCGACCGACGACCGACGACGGCGGCGATCGGCGACCGCCGACGCGGCGGCGCCGACGGCCCAGGGCGGGCGGCGACGCAACCGACGAGACGGCGACGGCGAGATGGTGGACGGCGATCGACGATCGGCGACCGGCGGACGGCGATCGACGACGGCGACCGGACGGCGGACGGCGATCGACGACGGGCGACCCGCCACCGGCCACCGGCGAGACAATGGACGGCGACGGGCGGACGGTGGTGGACGGCGACGGCGACGGCGGAGGTGGGACCGGCGACCGCGCCCGCCGTCCGCCGTCCGCCATCCGCCGTCCGCCGCCGCCGCCGCCGCTCCTCCGCCCGTCGATCGCGATCGCCGTCCGCTCCGCCATCCGCCGTCCGCCGTCCCGCCTGGCCGCCACTCCTCCCATTATCGCCACCACTTAGAAAAGTAACATTTTTTTTTGGTTATCAAACGAATTTCTATTTCAATAGTAGAAATTTTTTTGTCGTTATCAAACGCGTTTTTTTCGTAAACTCATCCCGAAATAGAAATAAAAAATCTATTTCCTGTTCCAAAATGATTTCGGAACGTAAATATTATCATTCGCACCCTAACTGTACTCCCCCAAGACTAAATTAATGAAAATTGATTAACAATGCATATAGAGCATATGGTACTATATTTACCTTGGTTATAAGTCGGCTTTTCATGCCAAAGACGGGATATGGACATAATCGCATCGACACAAACAATTAGCACTAGGAGTACAAGAGCATCCGACCGAGTATAATCCAATATAGAAGGTCACGATTCGAATTTGCGCCGCGTGTTTAATTACCACGCGAGACAATCCATTACGAAAAACGGGCATATAATGTCATAAACCAGATCACTTAACATCAAGCACGACAAGAGGAAAATTGCCCGTGCAAGGAGACATTGGAATGCACTTCTAGCAATGGCAACGTGGATTGCCTTGGCATATCGATTTCGCCTTGCTCTTGAAGCTGTCCTTAACATCATCAATTGAAGATTATGTTAATGACAAATAGACCAATCCAAAAGGCGAGAAGAGGGAGTATTGTTCACTCCAAATGACTTTGCTTAATCATGATTATCTTGTGTTTACCAAGGGCTTCCTAAGCAAAAATCAATGGCGAGTGTCGAGACAATAATCGCGATTAAGATGATGGTAGGTACTGCTTAGAAAGTGGAGTTGGTGATGGAGAGTAAATGCGTGCTCGAGTCTATATGATTATGTCTTGAATTCTATTTAAGGTATTCAACCTAAATTGAGTTTTGATACCTGAACTAAAACTTGTGGCAACTCGACTTTAGGATAAAAAAAAATGAAAGTTTAGTGCTGGTAGCAGAGGGCTTGGGCCATAAAAATATTGTTTTTTCTCAAGTTATTAGGTTTTAAGTTAAGATAATAAGAGTCTTAAGATATTTTCCTGCAAAGGTTCTTCACGTAAATTTGTGTGTTCTTTTTTCCTTCTCAATAATAATTTCGTTGCAATTTCTGCATTGTTCATGACAGAATATAACTATAGTTAACATCGACCAAATTCTTATGAAGAACTAAGTTCGAATTGTCACCCAAATTTCATTTCCACGGGCGGACCGATCGAAGTGACACAAGTTTTTACTTAATTAATTATTATTAGGAATTGATGGGACAACCTTGTGTGGCATTGGATGCCTAGATAAATGGGACAAGCACATGATACAAAGTGGTTAGCTTATTTAAATATATCGATTGTGATCTTACCAGCTCAATTAGAAAATAATACTTTAGTAAAAGAACTTTCGTATATTTAGCTGTCTTTTTCTCTCTTTTTTCATGATGTGTATCGGCTACCAGGAGATCACTTCAAATCTTAGAAGGGCCTTCCAAGACCGATGTGTCAAAATCAAAATGTTAGTCATAACATTGTCTATGTTCCCTAGGTGAATTTTATAGTTGGTTATTGAATTTTAATTTCGACTGCTATGGTTATTTTGGTGATTGATACGCTATGATTATAACTTGATTGATTCTTCGCATAAAAAGGCTAACGAAGTGACCATGTGGTGATCACGCTGCTCCAAACTAGATTCCATGCCAGTGAGATGTGCTCAATATGTTAAAGGACCCGTATACGAAAACTAGTCATATCCTCGTTAAGATGCACCTATTGAAAAAAAAAATCTTAGCAAAATCTTAGCAATCTCGATCAAGATTGCCTACTCCATTCATCATCTCATGTGGTGCCTCGATCATTCTCAATCATCAACACATTAGGAGCCGCTACCATTCTTTTACATGGATCGATGAGGCACCAAGCAGGACCACGACCAGGAGCTAGTGGATCTTCATTTGTAGAATTGAGGTTTGGAGACTCTTGATCTTCATCAATTTTGTCAAATTAAGGCACGCACTAGCGAAAGGCAAAGCCATAATTATAAATGCAGATCACAGTAGGTGTTCATTATTGATGATGATGTGCAATTCGGCGATTGGTTGCCAATCCTTTCACTCGGATGTAGTCACAAATTTGTTGTCAAAGGCTAATTGTGTGATTATCTCTGTTAATCATGCTCCGATGATATAACATTGATTCCTAGCTTTTCGGTTTATTTTAAAGTTTATGGGTCTGTCATGTTCCAACGACTCTTGAAATTTCCTAATTGATCTTTCAGGTAATGAACTGGAAATTCCTTTCGACAAAAAAAAAAATGTTTGCAAACAATTATGGACAAAATGGGTACTCCATCCCCATCAAATTCCTGTAGGAAATCAATGGTCTTTCGCCAGCCAAAAAAAAAAAGGGAGGCCATGTTCTTCCGCTTTCTCTTTCAATGTATTTTGAACCGGTCCAGTCATAATTGGTTCGGCACCGAATCAATCTCCCGCAACCAATGTCAAAACATCCGCCCTTTGTTTATAATAGGTCCCCGAGAACCCAACGGAGATGGCGGTCCGACCCCGCCAAAACCAGCTGTCATCCCTTAATCTCCCCTCCCTAATTCCACTCCTAATCCGCCGCTAAAATCCCCACGATTCAATCACGGGTGGTTATACTTCAGATTTGATTCCTTTTCGGTCCGGACGACGAAACGGAACGAAAAATAGAAAAAAAATTAGATGGGAATTTGACTTTTTACCTTCCCGATCGCGACCGATTCGTACGCTACTCGCGCCGGAAAATGACACGGTCCGAATCGGATCATTCATTCATTCATTCATTCCCGCCGCGCTGTCGGCACAACAGCCTGGCGTGGCGAGGCCATGCGATGCGAATGGAGGGTTCAGGAGTGGGGAGGTCAACCCCGCCACCCCCAAGCATCGCAACCGCCACGTCTGTTGTTTGCTGCGCTGTCTCCCAAAACTTTTCATTTGACTTCTACTCGAGTTTTTCGCATGATGAGGTCTTGAGTCCTTCCCTTCCCCTTTCCCTTTCCTTCCCTCCCGCCGAATCAACAGGTTCTTCTTCCTTTTTTTAAAGGGTTCCGTTCCTGACTTTTTTTCTTTTTCTTTAATTCGAAATGGGCATGAGAGGAGGAGGAGGGTTTTCTCGTTGGATGGAGATTCCCCACGGCCCGCCACAAGAAAGTCTCTACTCCTGCGTTGTTGTTGTTCATCCTTTTCTTTCTCTTTTCTCTTTCGGGGGTGGGCCGTTTGGGGGTTTCTTTTGTGTTCTTTGAATTGTAAACCCGGCTCAGCTTCTGCCCGGTTAAAAAAGAAATCTGATTTCATCTTGCGAATGCAATGACTTTAGGTTGAGTCTTAATTCTGGACTTAGCAATTTTTGTTGTTGTTGTTGGGTCTCATATGAGAGCAGTGATTTATTAGTAGGTACCCAAAATCTGACTCCCGTCGAGTTAGTCATCGATGAGGAAGATGAAAGGAAAAAAATATGGAAAGACAGACAGAAAATTATTAAGGCGCGAAAGGATTAAGAGTGATCGACTAGTCATCCATGGAACTACACATGAAGAAAGAGAGATATACACATGGAATGATACATCGAATCTTAATGATATAATTGAATGGGAACTTAAGGGGGCGAATTTGGGTACCGACTAAAAGTCTTTATAAAATTTTTAAAAAAAAGGTCACCCCATAATTAAAATCCGATCTAAAGTTTGTGGTTTTTTAAAGGAATCTAGCAAATAAAAAAAGGGAAAAGCTCAAGGGATTATTATCTAGCCTCCATGCTCATGGTGACTAATAAAATTTGCATTTTTGAGAAAGATACTTCAAGACAAATGAACGATTCAATGATCCGATCGAATAACACAACTATGATTCGAGAGAAAGCAGAGTATCTACTGCAATGCTATAGTGGAAGGCCTAAACTTCGATTCCATTTAGACATCGAGTTATCTTAACTTCAAAGCGAAATGAGCCCATTTTCCGGATGATCCATTTGATCATCTGGAGTGAAATTTGCCTTCCAAGCATTAGGACGTAAAGTACAGGTTTTCCAAAAAACTTTTAAAAGCACAAGCTACATGTATTCTAAAAGCAGAGCAGGAGCATTTACCCAAAAAAAAGTTGTGCTTATTATTGTTATTATTATTATTTTGTGTGGGGGAGGTCCCTTTTTCTTTCTGTTGCAAGGAACAGCAAATTGCCCCAGGGGGGGAATTTAGGTACATAGCCTAGGCTCGAGATAAACTTGGAAAAAAGGTGCAAACTATAAACCACCGTTTTCGATCACGTCATCTGTCCATTTTCGGAGACGCCCCTTCCTTTACAGCCTAGCACGGCAAAGAGGACCCTCGACTCCTCCTCCTTTCCTTCGTGGCCTACCACCGTTCACAACTTCTCAATTGCAAAAAGGAAAAAAAAAATAGCATTTCATGACGTACAATATTGTACAATTTGCTTCACGAAAATAAATTATTTATAAAAATATATATTTTTTAAAATAATTATATGTATCATTTATAAAAATGAATGTGCGGAAAATATGATGATTGTCAGTAACGAAAACATCTTCCTTCAGATTGCTCATGTCAAGTAATACAGATGATCATTATTTTGAAAAAATATATTTTTCGAATTATTCGTTTTTTGCAAAACATATGAAACATGTGTATAATCAATCGGCAATTGATCTATTAATTATTGAAAAGGTTAATGTTAGTTTATACAGAGCGAGATTATCTGCTATCAAGGTGGTCGACCCAGTGATAAAGGATCGTTTGTCTTTTGCAAGGTCGTGCCCAGGTCTCCAAGTATGACTTGTTCCCCATCGCCTCATTTGCAATGGACCTTAAGTCAAGAGGTTTTTTGACTACTAACGTCCATATGGGGCTGTGGCAACGGGCTCTCTAATCTTGAGAGCCTTTAATTGTGAGCAGTATGAAGTAATTATAACTCAAAATCAACATAAAACTTATTACAAAAGTGCAATTAAATTCTAAAATTTGTCACGAAAGTGCAATTAAGTCATAAAACTTTCTAAAAATATAATCGAATCTTAAAAGTTATCAAACTGATCCAATCAAATCCTTTCTTTGATTATAATTTTTTAAAATTTTAAGATTTGATTATACTTTCATGACAAGTTTTAAAATTCAATTGTAGTTATCTGATAAGTTTTAGAATTTGATCATACTCTCTTAATAAATTTTAGGATTTTCAATTCATTTATCCCAAAAAGAAAATAACGAGATTTTTTTTTATATTTTTTCCGGGCGGACGGTTTTTTTTGTTTTTTTGGTGGGGGAGGCAATAATCCAAAGCCGCCCTGATTTACAACTGTCATCCTCTGTCGTCTTCTTCTTCCTTCCTTCCCCCCCTCCTCCTCCTTCTTCCCTCATTCTCTCTCTCCCATCCTCCCGAGATTCCCTCTCTTCTCTTCTCTTCTCTTCTCTTCTTTCTTCTTTCTCTCTCATCCGCTCCCTGAAAACTCCATCACTGGACTGCGCAATGTGAATAATTTAATCAGCCCATCTCGTCATTGTGAGCAGAGAGACAGACCGCCATTTCAAGACCCGGCCTTGTACCCTCTGCACCTTCCCCCTCCCGTCTTCTTTCTAGACCGAGAAGCAACGAGCTCTGCAGCTGGAGCTCGCCGACGGCAGAGGAGGAGAGCTCGGAGGAGCAGCAGGAGAGAGAGAGAGACAAGGTGAGGTCTTGAGTGGGAGCCCATGGCCGGCACTGCGGCCGGTGACCTGCTGGAGCTCGTGCGGGAGATCGTGCGGGACTGCACTTGCGGCGGCGGTGGCGTCGGCGGTGGCGGCGGCGGAGGAGGAGGAGGAAGAGATCTGTTCAGGAAGGACTGCACCGATCTGGTCCGCAGGATCTCCCTACTGACGCACCTCTTCGAGGAGATTCGGGATTTCAAGCCCTGCGAGTCCGCCGCCGGCCACGGCGCGCGGGACTGCTGGTCCTGCGATCTCGCGCTCGCGCTCCAGGCGGCGAAGCGGGTCCTCTCCGTTGCGCTCGACTTCGTTAACTCCGCTTCCTCTTTCGTGAGTCGCTGATGCTCCTCTCTCTGTTTGAAATTTACGGCGCTTGCTCTTTTCCGACTTCGGGTCCGAAAATGTGGTTGCTCTCTGCGACGAATCAATGTGGTTGTGGTGTGGCGTTCGAGTTGATAGATCGCTTTCTGGTGTGGCATAGTAGGAATGTTGCATTTCGCGACATTGATCGAAAGACGCAATTTCATAGAATTATGGGGATTGTTTGACTAATTGGATCTGTTTTGAAGAAACTCGAGGGTAAAGAGAGGCAAAAGTAGAGAAGAATCAAACCTTGGCCACCGCTTGATTATGTTTCTTGCCGCATTCTTCTGATTAGGGGTGATTTAATTGATTTCAAGAGAGGTGAATGTGAGCTGAAAGAGTTTATGGAGGTAAAAATTTCAAGCTTGTGGTTGGCTCTATTGAAATGAAAAGGATTAGTTTTGAATCGCAAAGCGCTCTGTATAGACAGACATGGGGAGATATTCCAGCTGGTGTTTTGTATGATCAAAAGCTTATGTAGGAATGTTTATTTATTTATTTTATTCGATTCAAAGATGGAGAATAGGCGGTTGTCTGTATGCTATGCATTTGCTGCAAACCCTTGTGGATGAATTTTTTTGATGTTCCCTAGTTTTCCTTGGCCTAATTTCAAATTGGTTTACTGCTCTGCAAAAGCTGGATTTGATCTGATTGATGATAAGTTACTCAATTCGTGCAGCATGATTCCTTTTTCTTTGCTAATTTTGTCATGGGTTTGTAATGTTTTAACTGCAAATTGTTGCTAAACTAGCTTGGCTCTTGCCAAGCTGGTGTCCTATGTCTTGATTCTTCTCTGAAAGTGTGGTGCTTCCTGATTTTAAGGAGGTGGAAGCAAAGAAAATTGCATTCCAGTTTCAGTGCGTGACGTGGAAATTGGAGAAAGCCCTAGGAAGCCTGCCATATCCTGAGTTTGATATCTCCGAGGAAGTTCAAGAACAGGTATCGCTCGGGAAATATGTGATGCTTCTCAACTTTTTCCTAATCTACCTGTTTTCCCTGAAGTTAAGTTTCTTTTGATAGGTTGAATTGGTCAGAGCTCAGTTGAGAAGAGCTGCAGAAAGGTATGGGCCCATGAATTCAAAAATGTTGTCTCGGGCCTTATCTGAGCCGCTGGACATGGAGTCTGATCAGATGAGAGTGCAATCGAGCAGCCGCACGATGGGAACACTGCATATTGAGAATATTGGTAACATTGATCATACAGTTACGGCAAACACGAGCATTGCCCAAACAAGTGACCTTTCCAAAGATGATTGTACAAACATCATGGAAGGGCTCAAAATTTCTTCCTCATCACCGGAGGTCAGTCCATCAAATGCTCAAGATGAAAACAGGAGGGACCAATTGGGCACTGATCGGAGCAACCGACCAGAGGAGATAAAAAAGCCCAATGCAATTGCGATACCCGAGGATTTTCTCTGCTCAATATCGTTGGAACTGATGAGAGATCCTGTGATCGTGGCCACTGGACAGGTTTTCTTCTTTTCTTTTGTGACCTTTACCCTCTGATTTCATCACGCGGAATTTCTGAGTCGCTTTTTTTTCCACAGACATATGAAAGATCTTACATACAAAGATGGATAGACAGTGGCAACCTCACTTGTCCAAAGACACAGCAGAAGCTCCAAAATCTAACACTGACTCCAAACTACGTCCTGAGAAGTCTAATCAGCCAGTGGTGCACGGATCACAACATTGAGCAGCCAACAGCTTTAGTCAATGGAAAATTAAAAAACAGCGACGGCTCTTTCCGTGACATCAGTGATGATATAGCAAACATTGAGTCTCTAGTGCGGAAGCTCTCCGGCCGGTGCATTGAGGATTGTCGAACTGCAGTAACAGAAATTCGATCTCTATCCAAGAGAAGCACTGATAACAGAATACTGATAGCAGAAGCGGGTGCTATTCCAGCTTTGGTCAACCTGTTAACATCCGAAGACGTGACAGTACAGGAAAATGCAGTCACTTCGATCCTTAACCTCTCGATATACGAAAACAACAAAGGGCTGATAATGCTCGCGGATGCTGTTCCTTCTACCGTCCAAGTCCTAAGAGCCGGAACAATGGAAGCTAGAGAGAATGCAGCAGCGACCCTCTTCAGCTTGTCACTCGGAGATGAGAACAAGATAATAATCGGCGCATCCGGGGCTATCCCTGCTTTGGTCGAGTTGCTTCAGACAGGTAGCTCCAGGGGGAAGAAAGATGCTGCAACTGCCCTATTCAACTTGTGCATATACCAAGGAAACAAAGGTCGGGCGGTCAGGGCAGGGATCGTCTCGGCACTGCTGAAGATGCTCACAGATTCGAGTCACTATATGGTCGACGAAGCTCTGACCATATTGTCTGTCCTTGCTAGCTGCCAGGACGCTAAGGTTAGCATGGTAAAGTCCAGCACGATCCCTGTTCTTATAGATCTTCTAAGAACCGGTTTGCCCCGGAGCAAAGAGAATGCGGCTGCGATACTGCTATCCTTGTGCAAGAGAGACAACGAGAATCTCGCATGTATAGGGAGGCTCGGGGCCGTCATACCGCTGACCGAGCTCGCCAAGAGCGGCACAGAGAGGGCTAAACGGAAGGCCACTTCATTGTTGGAGCTCCTCCAGAGACTCAACAAACTCTAACGGCGTGAGTGATTCTCGATACTGACGAGTCGTTTTACTTGAGATATGGCAAAATTCTTTTTCTTCTTTCATTTTCTTTCGAAACCGGGCTTGAACTGACAAGAAGGGGGAGCATCGAGGTAACATTTTCGATCTCATCGCTCCCCCGTCCCGTTCCTTAACTGCGTGGATAATGCGCAGAAAGTGTTCATTCAATATGTGGTTGGTTGTTGTGGAAATTCTTTTGCTTCTTCGGACGTCCTTTACCCAAGTCCCAGATCTTTCAATGTACTCCCAAGTGGTCCACCAATAATCTATGAACCGGCCGTAAAATACAGGCCGATCCGTGTGAAATACTACTACATCTATATTGTCCACGCTGGCCCTGTCGTCAAGAGTTTCCGGACCGGATCATTTTACTGTACGGGTCGAGATCGAGATAATAAAAAAATCCATGGATTGCGAAAATCCCCACCTAAGCTCGAGACTAAACGTCGTGTTTTACCAGTTTTATACTGGCTGCACATGTACTGAAACGGGACGAGCACCTACTCCAGAAGAAACCGAACCGAACTTGCATGAACGTACGTCGACCAACTCTGGAAAGCTGTATCCGGGGAAGTTCACCTCTCGATCTTTTCATGTCGACGAACGAACGCTCCTCCGTGTTAGACCGAGCTAGCAAGGTCAGACTCCACCGATCTTGGACTCGGTCTGTCGCGGACTCCCTGCATGTCGCGGTTTCAGATTCGGGCGCCATTTCTATATGAATTTCCCCAGGCTTTTTTAATGATTATAATCAGCGAGAAGTCGCACGTTTTAGACGCTAATGACTCAAATCTAAATCTATGTACGAATTAATTAAGCCGATGGGTTCGGATTGTCTTTACCGAGATGCTGAATCGAGGACATGGTCAGCCCCCGTTTTTGACAATTTTAGCTTCCACATTGGGACTCTGCTGTATCTATCATGCTTTTGAAAGCAAAGCAACCAGGTGTTTCCAATTCTCTCGACTTGCTCCCGGTGTCTCAGGTGGTGTCTTTGATCACCATTATAATTATGTTTAAAAAATAAATAAAAAAACATGAGAAGAAAGAACAAGTTTTGTATGTGCCAAAAAAAAAAAAAAAAGGATTTGGAGGGTTGGTGTCACCTACCCTAGATCCACCAAGTGCGAGCACATTTTCACAGCTGCAACTCTACTTCTGGTCTTAGAGACATGCATTAAGTGGGGGGAATTTGCTAATATAGTCATTCCGATTAATTTTGGCTGAAAATCATTAACGTGATGGCGATTCAATCAATATCAACTATCTTACATAGCACGGTAACACGGTTAAGACTAATGTAAACGATTTTTGCTTTTCTAATTAAAAAAATTGATTTTTTCTCCCCCTTTTCATTTATTTTCTTTGCTTTGCTTTTTTCTTATTTACCTCTACGGTGGTCGCCGAGGCCTCTGTGATGGCTTGCAAAGGGAAATAGGAAAGAAAAAAGTTCGAAATTTTCCACGCCGGCTCTCAGCGTTACAACAGCGATTTCACGCTAAAATTGGTATAAATTAATGAAATCAAAAAGTTTAAAACTGAAATAGTCACCGCATAATAAATTCGTGACATTTTGGATAGTTACCCGGTCTCCTAATTACGTTCACAACCTCGGTTTTATTAAAAGTGAAAAAAAAAAGAGTTGGTGATGCATCGGACCAAGCATTTCCACATCTTGAATAAATCTAACAAGGAAAACATCACATCGTTCAACAAAAGCAATCCAAATCCAACAAGTCCAAACGAACCACATGGTCGTTTCGCAAATCTATCCCCAACAATTTCATCGACCGAGCCCGCGCCGTGATTTCCGTTGGACTCGCTCCCTTCCAAAAAAACACCGAAACCGACGATAACGATGTGCTCCTTCAATTATTGTCCTTGGTATTCCATTAATTTTTCCAAGGAGAAATCACGGTCGATTTCGGATCCAAACTTTATATTATAATATCATCCCTCAAAAATCTCTTCACGACCATGGAACTCCCCCCATCCACGGTTGGTCGAACTTCGTCCCGACAGCGAAATCTCGTCACGAGCGAAACAGTAAGCCCGCCACGTACACCGTGAAAAAATCAAGCGGAAATCACGTATGATGTTGTGAATAACATTACGGGGATCCCCTTGCGTGCCGCATACTTAAATTTTCAGGAAAAAAAGGTCTATCTAACATGGTATCGGAGTACAAATCAAGCAATCCGTATCTTTGACATCCTCTTGTTATCTCGTAGACTTTTAAATATTCGGGAAAGATGACGAATCTAGTGAGACCCGTGAAGATGTTAAAATTCTCGGATCGAAGGCGATAAAAAGCCACGTTTTACGGCGTTTCGTCAAACATTCTCTGCCCTAGTTTCAAAATTGGCTTCTCTTTTTTGACCTGTGAAACCCTAAGCGAGACAGAACAAACCAAACCATACATAATAATACAAAACGCTCTCTCTCTCTCTCTCTACTACACCAACCGTGTTCTCTTTCCGGAGCCTTTTATATAGTTAGCGCACTTTTTCTTCTTCTTCCATTTCGAGCCTAAGTTCGAGATTCGCCTTAGCAATGGGCAACGCCATTGGAGCCAAGAAGAGCAAGACGGCCAAGGTGATGAAGATATCGGGCCAGACGACGAAGCTGAGGACGCCGGTGCTCGCGGGGGAAGTCCTCCGGGACCACCCGGGCCACGTCCTGCTGGAGTCCGAGGCCGTGAAGCACTTCGGCGTCCGGGCGACGCCGCTGGACGCGCGCCAGAGTTTGGAGCCCAAGCGGCTCTACTTCCTGGTGGAGCTGCCGGAGAGCTCGGCCGAGAGGATGCCGAGGAGGGTGAGCTCGGGCATCAGCATGAGCGCCAGGGACCGGCTCGAGAGCCTAATGCTCGCGCGGAGGTCGGCCTCGGACCTGTCCATCGTGAACCCGGCAAGCATCGTGGCGGCGAAGGACCTTAAAGGCGGCGGCGGCGGCGACGGTGGCATCGGCGGCAGCAAGCGGCTGACGATGAGGCTTCCGAAGGGGGAGGTGGAGAAGCTGATGAAGGAGAGCAGAGACGAAGCCGAGGCGGCCGGGAAGATCGTGAACCTCTACATTGCGAGCGGTTGTAAAGTCGCCAGCGGGTTGGGAGGCAAAGCGAGTGGCGGCGACGAGAAGGGGCTGTTCGACCAGCATGGTCCTTGGAAAGTTGCGAGCCATGGAAGAAGAAGAGCCGGTGAAAGTATCAAAACTCGTGAGGTAATGTCTCGTTTCTCCAAGACACTCGTCCGGATTCGGCGCCATGTTTGGTGGGTTTGACCATTCATGGAGTTTTGCCATGCTCTAGACATGCACACAACCTTGAATTTTCCCAAAAAAAAAAACAAAAGTTGGGTTTTCGTTTCTGTTTCTTTTTCTTTTCTTTTCTTTTTATTGATAGAGGGGTGATAATGACATTTCACAAGGGAATACATCACTACGTCGATGTAGGATTAGGAACGGGCGTGATCGGACCCGGTTTTTTTAAACCTCTCTCCTCTTAAGCAGACTTCGATTGATGTTCGGTGCCTGGTCTCTTTTGCAGAAACGGGTGAGCTTCCTACCGGTGGCTGGAGGAGATAAGCACATTGCTGTGGCTTCTTGATCTTGAAAGTTGGCTCAAAGCCACATTAACTTTATGTCCTTTTCATTTTTAGGGTGGTCTGGTTTATTTGCGACGAAGCTGTCAAGACATAGTGCTTCACTCTTTCATAGTGATGGACCCCAAAAAGAAAGGAAGAATGATAATAATAGTACGAAGTAGTTGTAATTACTTTTGACTACTGCCTATTGTCTATATATGTTAGAGACAAAAGTGAGGCTTGTCTCATTTTTCAAATGTCCCATGGATTTAACCCCTACTCTCCTTTTCATTAAATTAACATCCAACTCCCAACTGCTCACTCGCTATATCTACTAGTTGAATACTCAATTTAATTTCTCCAAAAAGCGATTGTTTTTCTCTTCATACATGAGCCATCCACTATCATCACGCGCACTCGCCTCAATACTAGTTTATACTTTGTCGCTTGCATGAGAATATGAATGAAATTCACTCGCTTAAAGTCTGGGTGGTTACACATTAAGTAATAAGAGAGCATAAGAAAATAGTCTTCTCGAACGACACTATTTTTATATGAGATTGATAAACAAAAATATGCACCATAGATCCTAAGATTCCATAAGAAAGTACAATGGAATCATAAAACTTTCAAAAAGTGCAATAAAATCTTAAAAACTTATCAATTAAAGGACTCAAATGCGTTTTTGTCTAAAGGAACGAAGTGTGTTGCATTCTAAAAGTTGGCACTAGCACTAGGTCAAAATGAAAGAGGCATGTGTTAACACCGGGTCCAACATCTGGGCACTAACATAAAGAAGCAAATGGCCTAAATTAAGCCAATGTATTTAACTCATCGGGCGCAATCTATGGAGTGCTGAACAAGCCCATTCATCATTAAAGTTAAGGATATACGATTGGCTCAAGAAGCCCATTGATGGAATGTCTAACTCATCAGTCACGAGTTTCCAATAAGATGTGGCGTTGAATTGTCCCGAAACTCGAAAGGAAGTTGGAAACCGAGTCAAGAAAGATCTCTCGACCAACCAATGATTGTAGCTAAGGGATTTGGATCAATTACCAATCATCTCTAGAGTAGTGCCCCAGCCGAGAGGTAGTCAGAGATTCTCCCGGATAACAATCAGGAGGCCTAGCAGAATCGCTCATTTAAAATACAAGAGGAGTCAAAGTTACGAGGACGTCCAGGACAATCAACACCGACAATACGCAACATCAATCCAGATAACAGAGACCACAAAGAGCAATTGGATTTTGAAGACGAGAAGGCTGGTCGTAACACATCAAATTGAATTAGATTTTGTCCAAAGTTTGAATTTCAAACTCAAATCAGATTAGGATTCCTCATTCCATCACTTTGTCTATAGTTACAAACGCCTTTTGGTCGTGCGGGGCTTTTACCTTTTCTACGCACTTCATTTCTCTCCATCAAAAACGGTTATGTTCAATTTCAGTCGTGGAGCAAGCGTATAACATCCAAGGATGTAAGCCATCTGTTCTGATTCAATTGAGCTCCATGCAGTTCCCTTATTTATTTCCACTTTATTGCCTACGCATTACTTCAGTAGTTCAAGTTCTACAAAATCTTGAAGGTTTCGAGGCATGTTAGAATCAAATTCCACCTCTCAAGTGAAGTCAGATTTGATACGTTAATCGGGCAATGGTCCATGATCAGGCTTTGATCATCGAAATCACCAATGAGAGTCTAGCTGCCAAAACTCGACAAAAATACGTGCAACACGAGTTCGATTCACCAGTTGTGCAAGCTTTCAGCTTTCCACCGAAAAGCTATGGGAAGCTTCAAATTTGATATGAGCTGCGAGTGAAACTTATTGATTAATTAAATCAAGCTGCGTCGAGCTCTGAAGTCATGACCAGACGGGCTCGAGCTCATTCAAAATATATTTGAGCAAGAGCTCGAGCTCATATAATCAAACTAGATCAAAATGGAGACGAGCATCGAATAAGAGTCGACAGGTGCTCCTCTCAAGTATCGCACTGCACCTTCGACTCGACCATGCCCTGACTAGACTCATGGGAAAATAGCTCAAGATGACAATGACTTCATGCCAAACAGGCAAACATTCAACGTAACTTTCTGCAGCCACCGGTCATCAAGAAAGCTATCAATGAAAAGAACACTGGCAACTTCAAGGAGTAAAAGATTCACGAAGGAGAAAGAACGTACGAAGACATGTCTTGCCAAAAAGAATTCCACCCCTTCATTATGTAAGACCTGACCATGGGTAATTCTACCCGTATACAAGGTGTCGAGGCGAAGAAAAAGAAGAGAAACTAAAGAGCCTATTTTCCTCGGGACTTGCTTTCCGGCTGTAGTTGTCTTGACATTTTCTTATTAATGAATAAACACATTTTCAGTGAATAGGGAAAAAAAGGAGGAAGAAAGAATGCGTACATTCTGCTCAAGGCGACCAATCCGGTACTGTAAGAAAATACGCGGTCATGGCTTTTCGGAACCTCTTCTTGTAAAACTTGGGAGAAATAATGGTTGGCGAAGCATTCTTCGGACCTCCGAGGATTCCCGACGCCTTGACCCAATGCTCCAGATGCTTATCCCAGGTGTATTGCCTCATGAAGTCAATGATCCCCAAAACCAGCTCCTTGCGTTCATCATCCACACCAACGAGGAGCGAGTAGTCCATAACATCGACCTTCTGCATCCACAAACATAACAATAATAATCATAAAACCACATTCTTAAGACTGCAAATGTATAAAATGCTTGGAGGCAGACAGTTCACAGTAAAATAAATGGCAAAAGAACCAGTGTAACAGACAGCATCAGTGTCTTCGTCCAATCATAAGGTTTCATTGTCAGATATTATTGATAAGCCCCTCAAGCCATCAGATCACAATTAGTGCTGCGCTGCTCTTGGGGATAATGACACAAACGGTCCATGAACTTTGACCAAATATTCAATGCCGTCCTTAAACTTTTAATTTGTTCGATGTGACTCCTGAATTACTGGTTAATGTTCAATCTAGTCCCTAAACTAGATGAAGATGTTCAATGCCGTTATTCCAGTAATTCAACTTAATGGAATCTAACGATGATGGCTTCTGATCTTTTAAGTTTGAATAGTGGATAAAAAACAAAGTTACATAAGATATTCATCTCCAATTAGGAAAAGAAATTTCCACGTGCAATATTAACACAAAGGAACTCAAAATGAAAACTCCAATAGAGGCCACCAACCAAATAAAAAACAGATGCCAATCTCTTTTTTTCCTTCTCTCAAATGATGTTTTCAGCTTATAATAATCCACATCATCAAATAACATTGGATTTGGTATTAGAGCAAACGAAAGGACCACATTGAATGTTTACCAATAATTTAATAACCACATTAAACAAGTTAAACGTTCTGGGATGAAATTGCATATCGGGCCAAAATTCAAGGACCATTTGTGTTATTTTCTACTGCTCTTGCAATGGCATCTCAAACAAGTGTCAAAACTACAAATCAACATGTGTAGAAGCTTCACTTACCGCTAAGAAGGAAGTATCATTCCAGATGGCCCTCTCCAGACTTCTCTTTGCCTTGCTTCCAAGGAAAATGGGCTTTGTGCGCAAAGCCTCCAAAAGATTTTGATCGAGCAACACTTTGCCTTCTCCCGACGTATCTGGATTGTAACGAGCTCTTGCTGACCCTTTAAGATCATAGATCCTTGAGATGTTTCTCTTAAAAAAGAGATTTTCCATTACCATCAAATCCATTTTCATCTCCTTCCCGCCTCTCAGGCCTTTCACATTGACCTACTCAACAAAATGCGAACACAGACCACAGTGACAGAGAGATCAGTCATTTTCCTGAAAGGAATGGGTCATCTAAACTCCTGCACACAAAAAATAAAAAAGAAGAAGAATAAAAGCACAGAATGAGTAGAAGAAACTAACCTGATAAAGTCCAAGAACTTTAGCGAGGCATGTTGGGCTTCCTGAGCTGATAGAGTGTGTCAGATACTTGAAATATTTAGGAGCAAATTTTTCAAAGGACTCCAACTCTGTCTTTGTAACTTGCTTAATAATAAATCTTTCATCGGTAGATTTGGCAAAATAGACATTGCTTTTTCCTCCCTGCGCACTCCATCTCCGACATCGGCTCAGTGAGCGAACAAAGTCTATTTCACTCGGGCAACATTTCCTTCTAAGAGAGTTGAACTGCTTCGCAAAGTAACATGTAACTGAAAACTTCGCTTTGCCACCAGCTGTAGAGGACTCGTCCCCAAAAGAAATCTGCAAATGTGGAGATTTATTTGAGTCCTTGAAAATTGTCCCCATGGATGACGATGCATCCTCTGATCCATAACTCCCGTAATTGGCATGGTCAAAGTCAAAATTGCCAAAAGATTGCCAAGTGTTAAAGCTAGAAGCCACAACGTCATCCTTGTGGACATCATCACCACTCCAGTCCCCTCCATGCTCACGTGACAGACTAGAGACCCAGTCTTCATGCTCTTTAGAACAAAGTGCATATGATATAATGCTAGTGGGCTCCTCGTCATAAACAGCAATTACTATGTCATTATGGCCTGCTTGTGGAAGCAATAAGCGGGCTCCCCCCGCCAAACGAGATGAAGAGGCAATGAGAGACGGTGGGGAGCTAACAGCCAAGTTTAACTTCTGAGCCTCCAATGGCAACATTTGTGAGTAAGTCCTACTTACATTGGAAACCGGGTCTCTCAACATATTTCTGTACTCTCCAGAAGCATGGAATGATCCAAGGGT
Organism: Corymbia calophylla; assembly: GCA_014182845.1. Lineage (NCBI taxonomy): Eukaryota > Viridiplantae > Streptophyta > Magnoliopsida > Myrtales > Myrtaceae > Corymbia > Corymbia calophylla. The sequence goes on from CM024694.1 coordinate 36,976,865, forward strand.
TGACAAATGCAATGAAGAAGGGGGCAAACCTTTCCGAATTCTTTCACGCCCTCTCATTGCTGAGTCAAAAGACTGAACCCTCATAGGTGACATTAACCTCCTAAAAGGGGGGCTATTACTTTCATTAATATGTCCAGAAGAAGCTGTGGCTCCATCAGTCAGCAAACTATGAAAAGGTTGATTTTCTGTCGTGAGATGATCGCTACCAGTCCATGCGCAATCTATCCTCTCAGAAAGATTAGGTTCTTCAGTGGGAATAGTTTCAGAAAAAGTGTTAGTATAATTGATCTCACCATTTGAGAGCACATCCTTCTCTGTGTTATTATGGATAGAAGCCAGTGCTGAATTTTCAGGGACACAAGGACCCAATGATGTTAAATTTGTGTCCACTTGCTCAAAGAGAAATCCACTGGAACACACGGCAGTCAATTCTGAAGAATCAGAGATGTTAATGCTTCCATCCTTGTGCAGATCATTTCTCAACTCTTTCAGTTGGGCACATAAAGCATCCCCTTCCTTCGTCTTAGGAGAGTTTTGATCAAGAAGCAAATCTAGAGAATGTAGCTGGCGATCCCAAATGTGGGAAGCAATTATGAGAGATTGCAGCACCCGATTCATATCCAAAATGTCTATGGTCATCTGACCTTGTTGTGATGACTCCATTGTAGCTAATTCGAGCAGCTCCTGCATGAGAAAACAGAGGAAAGTCACGAGAGAGCCAATTATGTAGGGAATAGACTAGAGCAAATACATAATTTAAGGTTCTGCAATTAGGGACCCGGCAATATTAAAGCAACAAAAGAATAGCTGCAAATAACTTAAATCTCACATCGTATTCACTTCTTTCCTTCTTAAGAAGATCTTTCAGGCCCTTAATGCAGTTCAGTAGCTTGCTTGTACCAAAAGATTCATGTCCAACAAACATACTTTTCTGTTCAACATTGTCAAGTACATCATAGATCTCCCGATACAATTTTTCAACCTTGTCTGTCAACTGCGACAATAGACACGATTAACACATGATACAGTAGGTATCAGAATACATCTATGTGAAGCACTAAGTAAAGAATAGAGATGTGGAAGTACCACTTTTGCTTCTTTTCTTAACCATTCTCGTTGAAGATCATTGAATTCAAGCTTCGCAGGAGGTAGATGGACAGACAGAATGTCAATAGGAGAATATCGGAAAAATGCAACCATGCTTCCAAAGCTGCCAAATCGAAAGTTTAAGAAATTTATCAATCAGTAGCAAGAGTACATGCGACAATTTGCTACAAGGAATTCAAAGCCAATACAACCTACCCATAGTAACGGAGGCAATCCCTCTGCAAGGAATGGCCACATGTAGCAACACGATTAGCAGTTGCATGGTTTGAAAAACTAAGTTCCAAGAATTTTCCAAAAGAAAGACCCCATGCAGCATCTGACATGACCACTCTTGGAGTAGCTGGTGGAACTCCATCCACGGGAGCACACTTCAAGCACCGATGCCACATCCATATTCTCCCATCCTGTTCACCAGGTAGTTTTAAAGAAGGAACCCGCTTTACATTAACTGTAAGATTGCCCTGCTGGCTGGTGTAGCACAGGACATGGGCTTCAACAGGCTCTTTAGAAAATCGACAACATGTCTGGCAATAAAAAATGATGGTTAGTTCATAGATCCCATCAAACATAAAATCAGGAACTATTATCAACTAGAATGCAAGTGAAGGCAATAATGAAGCACTAACCTGATGAAAAAGGTCATCACAAAGATATCTCCCAAGAGGCTTATCAAAAGGCCCGTAAAAATTGATGCGTAAAAGCCGAGATCGTTCACACTCAATTCCCTTATGGACACATAGACTTGAAAAGGAAACCAGTATGCTCTGGTTAGTGTCAGTGGTTGAAAAATAGTCACCTGCCCCTGCATTTTCCTCATTCCCCAAAGACTTTTCCACTTCAGCAGCTGCACCAGCCTGCATCGCTTCCTGATTTGGACCTCCAGGTAATTGAGGCAGGGGTACATTTCCAGTCTTACAGGGAAAATCAGCAGATCTCGGGAAGTCTTTGGACTGACTTAAAGCCACATGATTCAAGACCATCAATTAGAACTAAATCATCATTGTATGAATCAGAGAGCGCACTTTGGCCACTGAGGTCCACTTGTGGAGATGGAGAACCATGAGCAAGATGATTACAAAAGGTTTCTGTTCCTCCAATTTCTGAACCAATATCCGCAATTTTATCTAAACTGCAGCCATCAGTTGAAACTTCATAATTAGCTTTATCAGAAGCTGAAAGTGTTGAAAGGGCAACGAAGGCAGCTTTTTTGTCTGGGAAAGACTGTTTCAGAGCTATCTTGGGCAACGTAGCACCCTCATCAGCAAGATAGGAAGTTTCAAGCAATAGATGGTAGGCAGCAAACACTGCATACTGAACAACGTGCTTAACCTTCTTTAGCTCTTCACGACACAAGCCTCTCAAAAGAACCTGAAGAAAAGAATAATTGGTATGTCAGAGAGGAAATATAACATGGTACCGCTTGTAACAAGTCGGCCATATTTTGGTTACATTACTTACAAAATTGTAATGTCTTTACACTAACTTGATAAATAGATCAACTTGATGATTCCCAAGGAAATATAGGCCAGATATGAACATGCATCATCTAACAAATAATGCCAAATCAACTATGGACTAAATTGTGCAATATATATCTTCCAATAAGCATGAGAAACATACCGTGCAACCCAAGCGTCTAGGACAACCTTCAAAATACATCAAAGTTTTAGGGGGTTTCCTGCTTGAGTGGGAGGAAGCCTCATGCTCTTCAGACACTCTTTCCAGTCGGAAGAGTTCACAATGCCCCAACATTGTTGTAGAAATATTATCAGTCGATGGAGTAATTAGAGCACCAGTACATTTGGATATACGCTCCAGCAATGGTCTTTTGACATTTAACACCAAAGATATTTCCTTTTCCAGCAGATATTGTTGAGCATGAGAGGAAACACTTTTCTCTACCAGCAGAACATTTGGATGAAGAGCCTCTATTCTTGAAACAATCATCTTGAGATGATCTTTTTCCTGTTCCATCAGAAAGCTCAAACATAAGTATTTTATGTTGGCTACCAGCCCCAAGCAAAAAAGCATAATAGAAAGAGAAAACAACCAAGTCTCAAGAACTTAAACCAATCATTCATGCGAAAGCTAATACTCAGAATGAAATGCTAATTTCAAGTACTATTTCGAGAGTAAAAAGTAAAAATTCCATTATTGCGAACCAACCCATTGCGCAAAAAGAGATTTAACGAGAAAAAAAATGATTAAGAAGACACAAGTTCCTCATATAAATTGCCTTATGTACATCAAAATCAATATGTGTATAACCAAGTACAGAGCACAACCAGTGTCCGAAACAGTATCTCTAACAAGGTTAGAATTGCTCTATATTATTTAACAATACTTCTTGTCCTCTCCTTCAGTATCAGGCAAAACCTAGTTAATTAGTCTGCCCAATAGAAGACTATGAGAAAGTTGAAAGACCACCTGCTGCAGTAGTGTGTCAAAAGAAGCCAGCTGATTTGAAGCTCTCTGATATTCAAGCGCTCCTCCTAAAATCAGTATTCTAGGATTTTTGTACTGTGATGTCATACGCTTGTGCTTTATGTTTTTTGTACAAACTACCCCCTTAATGAGGGCGCTGCAGAAACAGAAACTCCTGTTGTTAAAATCAAAAAATCAGGTGCAATAAACCATCTAGCGTTAACCTTGCACAACATTGAGAAGAGAGAGAAGAAGAAGAATAGTCGGAAAGAAAAGATACCTCTCACTTGGGTTTCCTGTTGCTATACACTTAACCTTAACATATTTGCAAGGATCCATACTGCCCCCCCTGCTGGTATCTGGCTTCACAAAATTTGCAGCTTGCCAAGATATGTTTGCCACCACATCAATCCACTCCTCAGCTCTATCCTCTCTGATCTTGATTCCCTCTCCATGTACTAGCTGTGATACAAGAGCCCTAAAATGAGCTTGGACCACAGCTCTTAAAGGCTCCTTATTCCCCTCATGTTGTCTCTCCTTTGTTGAAAACTTACTAGAAAGGCTACTGCTGGATGAAAATATTGCTCCTGTATCTCCAACATTGTCATCTTCATCGTCATATTCAAAGAAATTGCCCTCCACCTCATCATCTTCATCATTGGGTGGAGGAGGCAACCAGATGCGGTGATTGTTTTCGAAATCCAATGGTTTTGGAGATGTTTCATACTGGCTTCTGAAGATGGACAAATCATCCAAGCAGTAATCACTATTCTCTGCATCCTCAGTCCCTAGCTCAGGCTTTCTTAAAACAGTCAAGGCTTCTGGATCAAAGGGACCATCACAAGACATCGGGCTTCCCTCTTGCTCGTGCTGTGCAGATTGTCCACGTCTATAGGAAGTATAATTAATCCTAGACGGACTGCCTGAAGGAGTGGAAAACACAGACCTATAACTGTAAAAATCATGTCTGGAACTAAAACTATGTGAACCTATATCCGAAATCCCATGACAGTAATCACTCAAGGGACTTACTGACTGCTTCCCAGAATCCTCCGCTTCTTCATCACTTTTGCATCTGCAAAATTTACCAAAACGGCAACCGTTTCATGTACATTTTAGATACTTCAGGAATAGATTCACACTGAACTCATTAAAGTTTATGACTACTCCAAAGGCAATTTCAATCATTGTACTCATCATATGAATATTGTCAAGTCACACTACACAAGAAGGTATTGACAATCATCAAGGGGTGGTTCTGTCACATATCATGCTGTACAGGAAATTGAGCATACCCGAACCCATAAAATTTCCAATCAAGAGCTCAATATTAAAAACAGATAATATAATAAAACAGCATAAACAAGTCAAAACACAAGCTAGATGCCTCTCAAACACCAACCATAATGGCCATTCCATATTCGGTATGCCTTATCTTCAATGCAAAATATAATGAACAATATAGACACTGTCATCTAAATACTGATGTAGGGAGACTTCCTCAGGCTAACCTGCTCGGGGAGCAACGAATAGATACTGGTGCTAATTGAGCAGTTACTGAAGTCATGCCATGGGTGATCACGCCTTGCGGGGGATATAAATTCTCTTGAGAGTCCAGGAATTGGGCCAAATCACTTTGAAAAGACTCATTATTCACCGAAGTATTCATTTTCTCTGAACTGAAACAAGGCGATGGCGGCTCCGGACTATCTCGAGGATGTACTTTCTCACAGTATTTCTTCCGACCTTCTGTTCTGACCTTACTCTCAGTGCAAAGTTTACAGTGCTTAACGCCAACCACACCAACAGCTTCGCCAGGTTTCGATCCCCGAGCACATCTTTCACATAGATACCTGCCACAACTTTGGCAATGGCATCTACGCAACTCACGGGTTGAATCCACAGAACCCTCACAACACCTCTCACAACTGCTATTACCAGACATAGCGCGTTCAACAGAATCAACACCCCCAGAAATCCAAAACCTAAACTTATGTATCAGATCTAAGAATGGAGTCTCACGTAATCTCATAGAACCCAATAACTCCAATTAATCAAAGAACGAACCAAGTGTCTCTCTAAAATCCCTACTAAATTAGTGTCACACTTTTAGAGATTCAAAAGTACACTTGACATGAACTGAACCCAGAACCCCCAGGAGAAAAGAAAGAACCGGAAAAAAAAAAAAAAAAAACTGTTATATCCAAACTATTACAAGGTTCCGCTGTAAAATTGCGGGCTTGTTCGGGTATTGAATCTTTTTTTTCTCTTTTTGTTCTTAAAGGAGGGATTTTTGGAAACCCAAAAGAAAAAGGATAACAACCAGAAGGAATCCTCCAAGAATCACAAAATACGTCCACTGGAGGACTCAGACTGCTCACCAATGAAACAACACAAGTTAGTATGTACAACACTAGAATCTCAGTCTCCAGCACCCACGAAAGCAGTACGACAAAACCCCCTAAAATCCAACCGATCCCAGAATCAAGAAAGCTCGAATCCACCACAGACCGAGCCGCGGAAGGAGCAACCCGACCCGAAAAAGAAGAAACCCTTTCGACTCAAGAAATGCTCTTCCCACGTCTAGAATCGCCGGACCACGAATGGCACCGCGGGCCTTCGGTTTCCGAAGGAGGAAAGGAGGGGAAAGTGGGTTGTTTTCTTTCTTTTTTCTTGGTGGGTTCTTCGCTTGTGGGGAGAAAAATGGTTTTAGATGCGAGGGAGGAAGACGAGGAGGATGAGGAGGAGGAGGAAGAGGAGGAAGAAGGAGAAGGAGTTGTTGGTCTTGCGGTAGGAATCGGCTCGCATCTCGGAGGAAGAGAGAGAGAGAGGCAACCGGAAACGAAGCAGCACCGCCACCACCATCGTCTTTTGCCTTCTTGTTCTTGCTTCCCCTGCTTTCATTTCCCCAACCCCCCTCCTTTTCTGCTTTTTCACTCTCTCTCTCTAGCCCTTCTCTCTCTCTCTCTCCTCTCTGCTGAATTTTTAAATATTTTCCACAGAGCAACCCCACGTCCACACTCCCTCCCTCTCTCTCTCTCTCTCTCTCTCTCTCTACGGGTTTCTTTATGGGGTCGTCGTCGTCATCATCATCCTCCTCCCCACTTTTGGTTTCTCTCTCTAGCTAGTTTCTCTCTCTCCTCTTGCTTTCATCTGCTGTTTTCTTTTTCTTCTGGGAAGGATTTTTCCATGTTGGTCAATTTCGTTAGGTCTGCTCAAGTCGTTCTCGTCAAAGGAAAGCCTCCCCTTATATTTGTCCCACTCTGTATTTGTGCTCGAGGATTTTTCTTGCCCATTCATCCTAGTATCGTAGATTCTGTCCCTCGAAGGTTGTTCAAGTCAAACCATTATTATGTAATAATGGAAAATTTAAGGAAACCCGATCAGTCAAAATCGAGATCCAAGAGCTTCCTATCATACTTTTTCTATTTTCTCGATATTTTAAATTGTGTTAACGTTATAGTATAATCATTTTAGGATATTTCGAGATAAGTGGAAAATTGAGTGCGCCCATTTAATCGAATGCCAAAAAAGATGATTGTCAAATATGTACTGATTGACTTATCTAAAAAACTCAAAAGGTGGGGTTTCATATTAATAGAGATGCAAATAGTCGATCTTTGCTAGACAACGATTATCTCGAAGTTAAAGAACTCGATCGATGGCGATAGATGACGATTTTGACTTTATGACAATCGAATGGTCTCGATGGCAATGTTGGGTGAAAAACATAGGCTTGTGCTGCTAAAATATTTCTCCAATTTGTAAATTTTAGCCGCTCGACCTTGTGCTAAGGTGGGGACATGATCTTAATGACAAATTTAAAAAATTAGATTTTGATGAAAGTATGGATTGTATGGAATTGAAGGGTCGCGATTCTTGTCCTCTTCCCACCCACTGGCCTCGAAAGATATTCAAAATACAAAATTAGGGGTGGAAATTAAAAAATCACTGATGAATTATTTTTTTTGCTTGCAATCTTTGACGTTGTTTATACAATTGGGAATTTTACTCATCAAGTTGGAATTTGATTCGCTGTGGGTCGCGATCGAGCAATTCATTGGTCGGCATCACATTTCAGTGGGTAAGAAAATATTGGAAAGATGGGTCAGCATCCGAATGTGGATATTGCAGCAGGATTAGATTATTCATTAATTTTTATTGTTTAACTAATTTTTATTTTTATTTTTTTCTTATTTCTTTTATGGCGTCTCTTCCTCCGTCGTTGTACACATCGACACGCTCTCCTTGACCAGCGTGTGATTCACGGCCCGCCTTTAAGAAAAGAAAGGAAAGATAGGAAAAAAAAAAAAAAAATGTTGACCCTTCTCGAGCGGCTGTCTAATTCAATGCAGCACGCGACGGTAACATGATAATAAAATGGATTCTTATGAGGCTTTTCTGAAGATTTAATGTTAACTTATTTGAAAAAATAATAATTTACCAGGATGTCGTCATGCGTAAAATTAATCGAAAAACATATTGACTTAATGTTGTGATTGATAAAGGCCAAACACACACTGACTTGATGTTGTAATTCATAAGGGCCTAACTCCCTTAACAAAAAACTCCAAATTTGAATCCAATCTCAATCCTGCTCTAGACTATTTTTTCGTCCGATAAAAAATCTTGGAATTTCACTATAATCTCATATCTGCCCATCCATAAAAAAATCACCATTGATTTACTCGAAATTATCAACGTTAGAATTAATTAAAAGTTCGTTACTAGAACTTGTGTATTCATCAACATCCTCACCTTAAACAATAGCAAGCTCCTGATATTGATAATAATGAAAGAATCAATAGCAATTTACACGTGTGGGTAGATTTTAGATTAGATTGAAAGTTGATGATTTTTTACGAGTTAAAAAAAATTTCAGAACAGAGTTAAGATCGGATCTAAATTCAGGAATTTATTGTGAAGTAGCACAAATTCATAAGTCATGCCACGTCAATGGCAGAATCAAACCGACACAACAAAGTTCTGTTGGGTTAAATAGAAACGGGTCCAATTTTCTTTTCTTTTCATGGTCAATGTATATATAGAGAAAGAGGCACACGCACACATTGGAAACGGGTCCAAATTGAAAATTGCCCGGGAAGCTTCTGGGTAACCCGGGGTTTTAATTGCGTTGACTTTTGGCATTGCGTTAGGGTTAGAGACCCGATTTGGGCAAAGAGAGAGAGAGAGAGAGAGAGAGAGAGAGCCGCCGTGGAGGAAGGGAAGGAAGGGAGAGAGATCAAGGAAAGCTTTAATTACATACCAATCCCCATGTGATGGGAGTTCCGAAGCTGCGAACGACGTGTCGGATGGCTATTTGCACGAACACTCCTTCACTAAGATGAAGCTAAAGATGCGTGAGATCTGATTTAAAGAAAGCCTCGTCTCAAAACCCATCATTTTTAGTCAATTGCAAATTTTAAAGAGAAGTTCGCGTATGTGAATGACAAGTCGCCAATTTGACAATGCTGATAGTAGTGATGAATGAAAGGATTTGGTTGCATCGATCAAATAGAATGCAGATTCGATCGTGCGAAGATAAGTTAAATGGCCAAATCGCACGAATGACTAGAATGGAAGGATTTGAATTGTACTTGTAAGCATGGAAGTCTCGTTTTCCTATTATTGAGTGATCGACTTAGCTTGAAGATATAGAGGGACCACGACTCAGAGGGGAGAAGTAGAAGATCGTAGCCTTTTGATCAGTGACATCTTTTTCTTACCTCTATATATCACTATGATCTTCTTGTAATATAAGAGAGTCAAAAAAACTAAATGGTAATGAAGTTGTCTTGAACCGTTGAAGTTAATTGCATTATATTATATATTTTTCTTCCTCTCGGATACTTTCGTCGTCGTCGATGAGAGAGAGAGAGGGGCACAAAGGCGATTGGAATATAAGCAGTACAACAACCACCTCTAGTGAGGGGTTGTGCCCTTTATTAAGTGGTCACCCACCTTGTTCGAGAGAGTTAATCAACCCTTACTATGTACAAGCCATTGTCCCAACCCTCGCCCCACCCTTCGAGACAAGAGTTCAACCATCCTCGTCAGTGGTTGCGCGACAGTTGTTACTCAATTGCACCCCTCTCCCTTTTTTGCTTTATTTTATTATTTTCTAATTTGGCACAAATTTAGCACTACATGCCCTTTATATGCCACATTAGCAATGTCAAATCATAATAACATTGGTGATAAGATTAATGAAATGACTTGACTGAAAAAAAGAAGAATATTTGATTGCATAAAAATAAAGTTAGAGGAACGAATGTCTTAAATAATAAAAATCAGAGCACTAAAACTATGCTTCATCAACATTGTTAGTTATACAAGATACTAAATACACGAGACACGAAAAGATTTTGCATTATTGGCATATAAAATGTGGATAAAACTATAATTAACAACCTCATCAATATTGTCGCATAAAAAAAGCATATAACATGACACAATATTGTGAATTGTTATCTCTAAAATAAACATCAATAAAATTCTTTAAATTATACGCACACAGTACAGTATAAGCGGCTAAATCTACGTAGATGCAAAATGGAAAATTTCTTGCATCGAAGCAAAGAGAAAAAGGCAAAGAAGCCGTGGATAACTTTCCCTTCAAACCAAGCCTAGCCAAACCCAATTAAAGCAGGACAAGTGTCGGCGCGTCATATCACTAGGGCATCTTTTCGTACATAGAAAGATACAATAATCATAATGAACCATCCATAAAATAAATATGCCGTACGAGTAAGAAGATACTTAGGTACATGCATGCATGCATGAGTCATAAATACTCGTCATAAATACTCATCTAGGTCATTTAAATCGAACGCAAACTTAAGACTATTATTAGCAGGACACAGATATTTAACTTGTATATGGCTTGGCTTGATGATGAACACAGGACCATTCACGCCAGAAATTTGCTCTTCCGAAAGAACGTGGCAGTCTCCCAACTCCATACACGAGCTCATACTACAAAGTAGAGGGATTGCTGTCATCTTGGGAAACTCCATTTTCCCCTAGAAACCCTCGATTCCACCGAGCACGAAAACCAAATTGATCGCTGAGTTTGCCATCTAATCAATGAGTGCAAATGGATCAGGATAGCCTCGGATCCCATTGATGATGGGGTAGCTCATGATCCCAAGAAAAGGAGAAAAAAACGAAAAGGAAAAGCACATAAATCAACCGATCTTCTGGCTAGATCATGACCATTTGGAGGCTCTATTCTTTGAGAAACTAATGCCAAGCGACTACCCGCCAGGCTCCCAGTGCCCCACCAATGAACAGAACATCCTCAAAATGATGAAGCAATGGCATGGATCTGACTGTAGATCTGCATACCATTGTGATCTCGTAAGTGGTGACTTGAATATAAAATTGTGCGGCGACCCAAATCGTTCCACACAAAAGCAAAACACCTATCTTAAGCTCGCCGATTATACAGATAGTTGGGTTTTTTTGTTTTCATGTGTGTGGCCTCCCATTCGTCAAATTTCACATATCATCCCTATTTTAGTTTGCGTGTGAAAGGAGGTATTAAAGTATACCACATCACTTGTTTATAGGATTTATACGCTCTTCACACACACACATATATGTTTATATATATTTTCTTCATCTATAAGTTTGAGATTCCAAGTTGGGCTTGCCAAAATAATTCGTTCAATTTCGGCATTCCTAACATGTGGGGTGGCCCCGGCATTTAATATAAGGCAAGTGAATAGAGTAATTGAAAGTAAGGTGGCATGTCCCAATGCTAACCTGATCGGTGAGCCTGTTTGTTTGGTAGCATCACCTTTGCCGAATTGGTTTGGTGAGAAGACAACGTCTGCAACTTTTTGTGTTTGTGCGAGTGGCTGCTTCTCTGGTTTTTTTTCTTTCTTTCTATCTTTTTCTTTTTGTGTTTTTTCTTTGCCGAAAGATGGGTCCTTTCTGCCCATTTTCCCCATCAACCCATTTTCGTCCGTAGATAAATAAACCCTAATCCACTTTTCTTTCTCCTCTGCGTCGGTGTCTTCTTCTGCCGAAAATAATAATTCTTCAAGATTCCCATCTTATTCTGGGGAAAAAAACTGGCGTATGAACATAAGACTTCAATAATTCTGCTACCATGATCAGATTTGCATCATACCCTGAAGATGTACAGTGGAAAAAGAGATAAGAGGGTGGTAGAGAGAGAGAGAGAGAGAGAGCCGTCCATCTTAGACAAATTGTCATCAGCATCATCACTCGTGACTCATCTCCCATGTGTTCCATATCAGTGCATCATTCTTTTATTTTTATTTTTTTGTTCAGTTGCTTTTAGGGCCGTACTCGGGAGATTCCAATAATGCATCCATCACTGCTTTATCAAACATAATTAAGTCGATAAACCCTCCGAGCGCCTCGCTCCTTAACGCAGGTTATCAGGTTGGTCGAGCCCTCTGTTTCGATTCCTCTCTATAACCCCCGTACTTACGCGGACAAGATTGTCATTAGACCTCCACAAAAGAACAAGCTGTCGTGTCTGATAATTCGCTGCCGATTCATCATCTTCATTCATCCGTAAGAACTGCGAAAGATGGAACGTTGACAAAGGCGAAACGGAGCCTGCATTATTGAAAGGGGCGATGGTGGTAGTGGAAAACGTGCAAGCTTTGTCTGCCCTCCCATTGCATGCACCAAAAATCACTGTAGCCTGTCAATGTAATATGGATGTACTTTTGGATTTGAGTTGGATAAGAAATTCCATATATAGGTGCCAAATTAGTGGGCGAAAAAGATGAAGTATGCACCTGAAATCATTCACATCGATGACTTATTTTTAAGATGCAAATGGCATGCGATGGGACAAAGAAAACAAAAGGGTTATTTCGCAGTATGATAATCAAAATAGGTCTGCCGATACAGTCCTCAATGACAAGCGAATTGGGAAGGAATTAGAATGGGGGCGTCGCTTGACTTTGCTGTGAGAGAGAGAGAGAGAGACCCGAAATCTCATGCTAATAAAATGGAGAAATATACGCAGGAAATTGTGGCCAACACTTGACATTATGCAATGGACAAAGCATTAGACTCCATCGGATCGTTTTCCACCAAGCTTGTAGATGCACATCATAGTTATCTGTACATTTTCTTATCCGCGAGAGAGTCCTCAATGCCAGTTTCCCCAGCCTTTCAGGGCATCAGTGGATACGAAGAAGAACCCACGTTTGTGATGCTGTCATGGAGTCATCTTCCACGCAAGAAAGCAAAGACAAACCCTAGAACGAGAGAAGGAGAAAGGAGAGAGTCCAAGAGATGACCAAAAAGCCTTCGCGGAAACAATGATTCCGGACCGAGGAGGAAAAAGGAAAATACAACACAGAGAGGCACATAATTCGCTTCGCGCGTAGCGTGGTCGGCTACGATTTTAGACCTACGGACACGACAGACGCCACTAAAACTAAAACATGGGGCGTTGTCTTGTCAAAAGTTGTTTATTTTCATCCTCTTTGTTTTCGTCCATGATCGGTTTGGTGAACATCTCCATCATGCCGGGATGAAAATGCTGAGTGCCCCCCATGCGATTCCGATAAGCCTTCCTTCCTTTTCTCTTCTTTCGTGGATCTTTGCCAGGTTAATGACAAAACCAAGGCAATAAGGTTACGGGGGATGGAGGAGTTAGGCCGGGGGGAAATGTTGACTTAGTTTACATGAGACGAGATAAAAAGGTGATGTTAAGGGTTTGCCTTTCGGAAAAAGGCTCCCACCTCCTTTTAACTACCGGTCTTCCGCTTTTTCCTGTAGTTTCAACTGCCACGACTGGTCGTATTTTCAAGTTTTGTCGAATAGAAAACGAGTCAATAATGTACATGTGATCCATTGCTTAATGATCCCTCTCGCGAGCGAGCCAGTTCCTAACACGCGCAATACTCAATCACGTGTAATGACGGGAATGACTTCTATTTTGTGCGAGCAAGTTGAGAACCCACCACAATCAACGATTCTAACATGAAGTTTTGAGATTTGGACTCTTGAGCTATGCACCGTCATGTAGAATTTTATGTTAAATACAAACAATGAACAAAAGTTCCTTCTAATTCCTATGTATGGACTTTTATATGCTCCATTATTCCCTGCACTGTGGATTTAGAATGGCCCAACTATGATCTAAGTTCAGTTCTAGTTGCCCCTTCTCTTCCTCCCCTCGTTTCCGATCGAGGGTTGGAAAAATTACACTCGATTGACCGCTATGCAATTCAAGCCAAGCTGATCTTTCAATCGATCGAGAGGTAAGTCAGGGGCGTTTCAAACCCTAGCCCCAACATCTAGAGGTTAAGACTTTCCATCATCATCATAATGTCCTCCTGTCCGTGAGTTCGCCATCTATCTATATTCCATTGAAAGGCAACTCAATTAGGAAGCCATAAAGTCCATCAATTTATATTTTTTTGTTACACGGCAAGATGGGGTGTAGAGAATATTGAACTTGAAGAGAGTGACATTTGGTGCCACCGCCCCAAGCTTATCTAGACATTCTCGTTTCGTATTGAGCAAAAACACTTAAAAGTGTTTCTGTCCTTTGAAAGATATACATTTGATATCCCACCTGAAGAAGTTTTTATATAATCACAATCAATGCAAAAAAGTCTAAAAAAAATCCACCATGTATTTGCACTTTTTATGTGATTGGATATTCAATCTCACTTTATTTGTTGGATACATGACCAATCCATCAGACTTCTTTTAGTGGCGAAAGGGTTGTTGTGACCCAACTCATACATTAATCACATCGTTGTGCTCCAAACGGAAAAGCAACCTATGCGCACTGAAATTGGTTAAATTTCAAAGAATGGAACTCTTTCGTGATTTGACCCCGCAAAACATCAAATTAGGTAAGACTCTAAATTCGCGACTTGATGTTTCTTAAGACTTATGATCTCGATCGCCTTACCGACTCATGTGAACCCTTTTAGGATTTGAAGGATTTTAACTAAAGTAAGACTGAGGCAAAATGCCCTTCTAATTCAACAAAAGCCAACGTCGGTCAACATTTGCTTTCTTTCCACTTTCTCAAAGGCGGCCAGGCGAACGAGGTTGCGTCTCCTGGCCAACTCTCCCTACAATGATGTCTTGGTATCCTCTTCGCGAGAATCTCTGCTGTGGACAGAGGGGAAAACCCTTATCTCCAACGAGAGACGGTGCGTGATTCTGTGACTTTTGATTGTGAGATGACGCACTAATTTTGTGGTTGGTTGGATGTTAAGTGTATATTTTGTTTATAAATGGGTTCAATTAGCAAATGGCACTTATCTTTAGGTAGATTGATGTTTCATTTTTTTTTTATTCTAGTTAATATCACTTGAAATACTAGAGTGGTACATTTATGTCACATTTATCCCGAATCATGAAAAAAAATTATAAATTAATAAGCTCATGACAAATTTACTTTTCATTAACTTTCATCCAATATTCCCCATTAAATTGCTTATGTGGTATGACATGGATCTAATGCGGAAATTTAACATAAATGGTTCTCCTAAACAATGTCAGCCTATGTATCCTAGATATAAAGAAAATGAATCGAGATTGAGAAATCTACTAAAATTTGCTAATTTTGCCAAAGAGTTCAATCACGTTGCAAAAATTTGCTAAAATTCCAAAATTTTGCCCCAATGCCACCCTAAGATTTGGAAGATATGTGATGGGTGTACCATTTTGAGACTTTTTACGGTATGTAAATTATTTCAAGATAATTGTGATATAAGTATACCAATTTGAGATCTTTTGTGTATTGGTTCTTTTTATTTAGAGGTTTACAGCAAAATCGTAAAGAATTAGTATTCAAATGCTTCCCTACCCTAGCTAATCATGCTATAGACAACTTTCAGATTATATATACACAAGTGTGTAGGACAAGGGATGGCATTCGCACATGTTGATGATCAACATGTACTTTTAAGTTTGTGGAAATTGTTATTTTTAATCTATAGTGCGGGGACCTTTTATTTAACCTTCTTCTTTTTATCATGTTGATACCGTTTTTCTACTATTGGCGACCAGAAAAATAAAAATGTGCTTTGCCAACAAAACTTAAAGTGAGTTGAAGTAAAACTCCTATCCATGTACTAAATAGTAGTGCGGCAAAATGAGAGATGTCTTTTCTCGGATGGAAATCGTAGTCGCAAGGCAAATTCCATAAAAAAAAATAGATCTTATTGGATGAGATTTCGAGGGAACTTTTTGGAATCGAAAGAAAAGGGACGAAAAAGACAAATGAAATTTCCAAGGATGTAAAAGGTAAAACGTTACCATACGCAGAGATTAGACAAGGACCGATTGCATCTTGAAGGAAGGGAAATTGAGTTTCTTGTTTGACCAGCAACATCTCCTCTCGAAGCAAAAGATGGGGAACCCTTTGAATCGATTTGGTTTGGTAGACCCGCAAAGAGGAAAAACCCTAAGAATTACCGACACTTTTCGAGAGCTTTCGTATCGTATCGAACACTCCAATACGTGTTCGATATTCTCCAACACTCTTCGATACTCTCCGACACTCGATCAACACGTGTCGAAAAATCTAACATATGGTCGACTTTTCGTGACACTCTTCGACACTAGTGTCGAAATTCCAAGACGTGATTTCGACACGCACATGGTCAATTTTAAAAAATTTCAATAAATAATAAGTTAAAATGTAAATATGTAAATAAATAAATAATAAATGGAAAAAAAGACAAATCCAGTCTTCTATTTTCTTCTGAATTTCACTTTTCGTGACATACAATTCACCCCATTCTTTTCTTCCAACATGCTTTGACATGAGCATCTAGAACATGGATTGCTTGTTAAATTGAAATAATGAATGATATTAATAAATTGTGGATTAATATTTTTAGTGTAAATTCATTATTCTTTTTTTGTTATTTGTTTATTTATGAATTTGAATCAAATTAATTTGATTGAAATAATCATAAAAGTGATAATTTATCATGAATATATTAAAATATATATTTAATAAATAATGTGTCCCAATGTGTCGGAGTTTTCTATTATTTGAGAAACAACGTATCGGCGTGTCATATCGTGTCGTGTCGCGTGTCGCGTGTTCATGTCAATACTACTTAGGAAAAAACCATTTCATTTCACTCTTTATCTTTACCTCTTCCTTGTGACCTAAAGAGATTGATGTATAAATTTGAACATTACCTTTCAACCTTGCACATTCATGACTTAGGGATGGTGATCACATAACCATGCATGCCAAAATACAAAGTAGCAGAATCGGGAGAAGTTGTCAAATCAGTACTAACTCATTATATTTTAGTTCTAAACTTTTAGCTTTTACTAATTTGGTCCTAAATCTTTTCGCGAATTTCCAATGCAGTAATTCCGATCAAGTTTTGCCAGAAATTACCGACATGCAGCGAGCCACATAGAATAGCTGACAATGACTGGATCATCATGTTAGCGATTCTAGTGAAAATTAATTGAAATGATTATATTGGAATTTCGAATTAAGGTTTATGATTAAATCGACAAAATTAAAAAGTTTAGAATTAAATTCACATCCATATAATAAGTTTAGGGCTTATTTGATGTTTTTTATTCAGCAGAGTTGTCTAGATGAGAAGAAATTCCCAGCGTTGTAAATGCCAAGTCACGGTGGATGACTTACGGAATTTTGAAATAAAGAATTGGTTCGATACGACTCCTTTTGGTATTGGCCAAGAGAATAAGAAAATGAAGACTAAAGTCATCTCCAGGAAAAACACATAATGCAAATTTTGAAATAACTCTATGCAAAGTACACCATATTCAACTCTTGCATAATTCACAATAGTTAAACCAGAGACACCATACTTCTGACCCTTGGAATTCAGATATTAAACTTTATCTTAACGTGTGACATCATTTTTGAACTTTTTAATTCGTACGATATGATCCTCAAAATATTTCTAAATGTTCAATCTGATTTCTAAACTTTCAATTTATTCATCTTGAATCCTCCAAAAGTCGGATTAGTCCTTCATGACCATACTATTACACCAATTTTAGAATATCTTTTCATTTCAATCAATTTCCTAAATTAATACCTTCTTATCTTTTTAATATCTATAGATATTTCCATAGTCCAATTTAAGTTTATTTTATCTTATAAACTCTATAACAATATTAGTAGAACCTCTTTACCCAAAAAAAATATATATTAGTAGAACCTCATTTATAGTCACATCAAGTTGATATTCAAGATATTTTAAGAATAAGTGTTTGCATAAAGATAATAAAAAATGATATTAATTTATCAAAAGGTCATTGTACTTCTATTAAACTAAATCTTGCTCCTAATCCATTAGATAAAGAAAATTTACAAACTTTTGTGTTTCGTCTTTTCTTAATTAAACTTGTAAATTAGGAATTTAAAAATTGTACACATATTAATCTGATATATCTTTAAATGAGATTCTACTTTTATCATAAGCTATAAAAATACTTAAATTGAACCATCGCAATAATTTTGAAGACCAAAAAGTTACGAGAGAGCATACTTTTTCGTTGATTTGTAAAATAGATTAACATGAATATGTATCTCGAAATCTAACAAATAGTGTAAATATGAAAACTTGTGAATAGTATGAAAGGACTAATTTAACTTTGTTATCAAAAGTTGAGGGACTAAATTAAATATATTGAAAATTTAAAGACTAGATTGAACATTGTGAATGGTTCAAGGAACGTATTCAACAAATGAAAAACTTGATAATATTGCACATTGAACTAAAGTTTAAAAACTATTAATGTAATTTTCCGGGGATAAATTGATGAACTTATACTTCATTCCCCATTCGTTAATTGAACTTCACTTTCCAATTTCTGCCCCAGCAACTCCGTTGGCAGTCATTAATGAGGAAAAAAAAAACCCGAAAGAAAAGTGGTCCAGTAGGAATTAGGAACAACACATCACATCTCAATGGAAAAGAAAGTATCATCCAATTCTGGGCAAATTCCTTATAGGAATAAGAAACAGAGCAACGAATTACGCTCTCTTCGTACGCCTTCCAACCTCGAGAGCCAAGTCCGTATCAATCTTCAGGGAGATGTCGAGCGCTTTAACAGAATGCGTTAGGGCACCACTGCAAAAACAACAAAGGCCATCCAGGGGAAAAGTTAGTGCCCATGAGTCATCCCCACATGCCAGCATGTTGTCCAACTTTCTTCCCCACGAAGAAAGACATCATTTGTCCATGAAACTTGTAAAAAGCGAACCACATATAGCTGGCTGCCAGATGGGATTCGAAAACTAATTGTTTCTCGGTGCAATTCTTACTTAGAACATAAGTTAAGAGTTGGCGAATCTAAATTACCAGTTCGAATAGCAGGATTTAACTTTGTCAGAAGAATAAGCCCTCTCTAACCAATACAACTAGTATTACCAGAATGGTGCACTGCACAGATCTTATGAGTTACCAAAACCAGAAACTGCCATTAAACCCTGAACACGGTACAAAGTCAGTATAGTTCTTTCTCATCTGCTCTGTCCAGAGTCCCATTGACAACAAGACTAAAACATTTGGAAGACATGAAAATGGCCAAATAGTTACCAATGAACAAAGAAGATCAAATCAGGCTTCTCAATTACTTGACATATAAATAATAACGCTGTAACTGCTGACAAGGGAAGAAAGCATCCCCCTAACAGAGCAAATGGATTCCACATAACTAAAACTCTCAGACTCCTCTCCACTGTCTGCTTCACCACTAAGAAAAAATGGGAACAATGATCCACTCAATTCAACTGGTAAAACTCCTCACACTCACTTAATTGTGATCGGAACCTGTCTTGTTGGGAACATCTGAATGTTTATTTCAAATTGGATGGAACATTTTCTGTTTTGATGATTGAGTATTGTTTTGGTGAAGTATCTACACTACATTAGAATTAAGGGAACGAGATTCTGACATGAGAAGAGCTATGTTTTCTGACTTTAGCATAAAGAAGAAAGAGGGACAAAGACATCAACTATTTAGGCTTTTTCACAAAGAAAAGTAACTACAGGAATTTCACACTTTTTCACTAATCAATAGAACAAGATGTTTACTTCCAGCCAAAGTAAGAAAAAAGGAAATCACATTTTACTCTTTAGCACAGTCGAGACAAATTGGTCGATGCAGAGTCTTCTCCTAATAAATGAAAAGTGCATATTCAAATTCTTAAAATCAAATCCTGTCAATTGTCACCTATCACCAAGGAGGTCCCTGCAACTACCAAAGGTTTTACTGTCACCACTGACCGCCACTATTTGGCCAGCCTACTGTGGCCAACAGAAGCACCTCCATCGGTTGGTTATTGTCACTACCACTACAGTCACTTGTTCATGAACTGTGACTGTCAATTTAGTAAGGAAATCCTTCATAGTGAGCATCAAACATGGAATGTCACTATCCAAGTCGTTTTCCTGAAAATGCATTCTGCTACTAACTTCTTTTCTGGATGTGAAGTTGCTTATTTGAAACAAACACACTTGAGTTCTTCTACACGCTACAGATCATGGAGATTTGTTGCCAAAATTCAACTTCCTTCAAAACAAGTCCAACAAAAATTGCTGAGGACCATGAATAGAGTCAAAAACAAATTACCTTGAGATATATGTCACACCAGTTTGTCCAATTTTATGTACTGTTTCAAGAGTAACATTTCCAGATGCCTGCCATAGCAAAGTCCTACTATTAGGTTTAAACCAATTCACTTGGCATGCCACACTACATCAGAATCATCTGCAAAGCCCATACTACCCTTTAATACGACATCATAACAAGACAGGTTATTGTGGCCACTGTGGAAAATGAGCACCTAAAATTTGCAAAGAAACAAATTGATTTGAAATAGAAGCAATTTCAGCTGAGTTCACCTGATTCCATGGGCTTACTTAAAGATGCAATATTGCTGCATTGAAATCTACGGAGGCCCAACGAACAGTTGCAGGTAGAGATTTGATGGGTACAAGAAGGCAGTAATGCATGGTTTTGTTATGAATAAGAAGCTGGGCATACTACCTAAGAAGACTATGTCATTGAAATGATCTCACATGTACCAACTCAATCAATTTCCATCCAAATTGACCACCTGGTACCATAATTTTCTTCACATCACTTATCTAACAGATGCAAAATAAAGAGGGAAAGCAGAGGCAACAACTCTGTAACTGCAGTACCCAACTAAACAACTCAATGCATAAGCCAACTAGAGAGTGAGATAAATACAATTGATGATTCTAGCATCACAGAATTTCTAAAACTTACTTCCATCTCAAACTTCCCATTGATCAATCCCACGGCCTCTTGAAGCATGGAAACATCAACATCACCATTCGATAAGGGTATGACCATATTATCCAGCATTATCCGAGTCAAGGAGGTATTGGTCTCAGATGCATAGTTTAATACTTCCTTAACTTCCTCGAGCGTCCTTGTCTCAACCTGTGTGAGAGAGAGAGAGAGATGATGATGATGATGATGTTATTTCAAACATCCTCAGTTACAAATTTCAAATCGAAAAGATCAGGGCCAAAGACAGCTTATTTTACAGGTCACGAGGCCAAAAGGTTGGTGAACATTCAAATTTTTGCTGTAATCAACATTTATAAGGAGAGAGAGTAAAGTGTCGAATTCAAGTACCTCGACCTCCATTTGGAGGTTTCTTTGTTTCAAATACATGTCAACTGATCTAATGGCATTTGTGACACCCCCAGCTATAGATATATGATTGTCCTTTATCATAACCATATCAAATAAACCCATCCTGTGATTTTTCCCTCCACCAATGAGAACCTATAGAAAGATACATCGCAAGGTCAACTGATAAACTTGAATGTGAGACAAAGGAGGAAGGAGATGAAAGTCCAGGAAGTAGTATAGACCGCCCACTTATCCACCAAACGTAGAACCGGAGCAGTTTTCCTCGTCTCTAGAATGCGAGCTGGGTGTGCGGCATCTGCCATTGCCTGCAGAATTAACAAACCTCACCTCATCTCACCTTTAACTAGAGTGGCAACTAAGAAATTGAGTTTACAAGCAAAATCTAGCTCTGTAATGGAGCAAATCCTAAATTACACTTCCAGAATCATTTGCAAGGAGAGTAACAAGTTCTGGTAGCAACATCAAAGCATTATTCCACCCAGTTCTCCCTTCTTCAAAAGGATGAAAGTACCTTAGTTAGAGTTGCAATGCCACTCATTCTTTGCATAAAATTCAGCACTACCCTTTCAGCTACAACGACACTGTATGCTCGTCCTGCATATCCACTGCTCTTAATGGGAAGAACAAACTTGCTTAAATTTGAAGTGCAAACTAAAAGTCTATATTGCTGATATCAATATTGTGTATATACCAAAAACTCTTCCAAACTGAAGACCCTTATGTATATAATCTCCATCCTTCTTAGTCCAGTCTACCTGCATCGTATTGTACACGAAGAATCCATTGCACACAAAGAATACGTCAAACATTGAGAATTAAAAACGTTCATAACATATGAGAGAGAGAGAGAGAGAGCACCTTGAGAGAAGGATCAACCTCATGGAATACCATCTCCGCAAGAGCAATTCCCGCCACAACACCATCCTCTTTCACCAAGAAATGGGCCTCCACTTCCATGTCCGCAGGGATAGTGGCCATACAAGTCACATCTCCTAAAATTCCACGAATTAGGCAGCCCATGAGACGCCCAAGGTGAAAACAGAGTGAATGGCTCACTAAAGCCTCGGGCTTTATAAGGAAGTGACGATCACCACAGTCACACACCGAAAAAAGCATTTCGACGACACTATCACATGTCATAACAAGCCTTTTAATCACGTCCAGGTACATTCACACACTCTGAGTTCTTAACTACCTCCGGAACAGCATCCATGTCACCACGGACGCATAAATGATCTATGAATGCACAGATTCCTAATCCGATCACATGTACGCACATTCGTAGACACCGGGTGTCAGCCCATTCACTATCTCATACTCGAAAATGCCACCCTATAGAAGTTGCACCCAATACTTTCTCAACAAACCAAGGAACAGCGATTACAGCAACACAGTAAAAATCGCAAGAGAGCTAGGAAGGCTGGTGCCGAACCTCGATCCCCAGCGTCCTCGGCCAGGGCGAGCTTGATCACGCCCTTCAGATCATAGGTCGGGTGCGAAGGCGGCTTCACGGCCATCCCCTCGAACGACAGCGCAGGGCTCCTCGTCGCGGCCGCACACATCCTCACGGTCCGCCTGCAAGAGATAACGAGACAGCGGAGACTGTCGAGCGACGGCGTCACTCTTCGCCGAAGCAAAAAAAACAAGGGCGCGATCACCGACGGCGCATAAACAGAGGAGCAAAAATCGAACCTTCGAGCCGGAGCCGCGCAGGAGCGAAGAGGAATCGGGGATGATAGCGAAGCGATCCCCGACATCGAACGACGACCGACTCCTTCCTTGTTCAGGTCAGGATTCCTCGTTCTCCGATGAGTCGCGACGGAGAATCGAGCGAACGCATACCACCATGGAGTTGATTAGCTAAGACTCCATGGCCAACGTCGATTCAAGCTTCGTATCAGGCCTTACGGGAAGCGAAAACGGATAGGAATTTGCAGCGCGAGCGAGCGAGCGAGAGAGAGAGAGAGAGAGAGGGGGTGGCAAGTTGCAGAGCAGTGAGTGCTACGTTCTGTGCGGGAAGAGAGAAGACAAAACCACCTGAGTGGCAATTCATGATGTCCATGCCTGTTCTCGGGGCCCATTGGGCCTATATCTGGGCCTCGTGACAATCCGCCTTCAGACATTTGGGCCAGCCCATTTGGCTTTGTGGCTTCATTTTCTTGTGTAATTTTTTTTTCAGGGGACAAAAAGTATTAGAGAAGAAAAGGGAACAGAGACCAATGTTCGGCCTATTTCGGCGCGGTTTTCTTTTAGTCGCAACGAATGGTGCTTGCTGCTTTTCATAAAGCGGTCGGCCAACACCTTACGGTTGCAACCCCCCAAACTCAAAGTAGCTTTTAAGTAGGGGTATGCATGTGTAGGTCCAGTTTTCGGTTCTTAAAAATGAAATCGGTGTCAGGAGATCCGATCTCGATTTTTGGTTTTAATGCGAAATCATACCAAACCAATTACATATATTTTTTTTATTATTTCTTCAGATGAGCTTTTTTTCTTTTTAATACCCTCATAAAATATAGCATCAAGTAATGGAAAAAAAGGAATTGATTCTATTAGACTGGACCGGTAATTCAGTTTAGCTCCTGATTTGAGGACCAATCGGTTCAGCCCCCAATTCTCAAAATTGGGAACCCCTTCTCTTGGTCCGATTACTGGTTCTATCTTGAAATCAAACCAAATCGAAAACCGATCACCATTACTTTTTGAAAGCTTATATTGCATGGCTTCCGGGTTTTATGGCTTAAATCACATGTCTTTTGACTTTTTTATCCACCTTTCTTTGGAGAAAAACGAGGATATCAATCCACGGAGTCAAGAATTTGAAGGAGTAGTCATAGTGCAAAAAGTCGCGACCCAGCCAAAGTTATGGCAAACATATTGGTATAAAAAGGTTTTGCATTGTAGTTGTAAGTTACCATTACTATCGACTCTTGAAAAGAAGGCCGACACTTGGCAACCTTTTAAATAAGTGTGTCACGTCGAAGGTAAATGTTTTGATAAGAATTTGACGGATGACGATAACGTGGCATTCATTTGTTGGTCCAAAGTAAGAAAGACAAAATACTAGAATCATCGAACCATAATTCGCGTTAGGACCAACTACCCGAGTGGCAATTCACGATGTCCATGCCTGTTATCGAGGCCCATTGGGCCTTGATCTGGGCCTTGTGACAATCCACCTCCGGACATTTGGGCTGGCCTGGCTTTGCGGCTTCATTTTTTTGTGTATTTTTTCAATGACAAAAAGTATTAGGGACGGAAAGGGCACAAGGATCGAATGTTCGACCTGTTTAAGTACGGTCTTTTCGCAACAAATGGTGTCGTTGTCTTCGTAAAGCACAGCTGAAGATATGGCAAACATAATGATAGAATTGGGTTTCACATTATTGTTGTGATGTGAAGTGTTTTATATTGGAGTTTAAAATCACAGTATTTCAAACATAGATGAGACAACTCTCCTAAGCACTGGCGCGTAGGAGATCACGGTTGTGCAAACTATTGAATAATTTGACATGATGGCTGCTTATAAAAGCATTCCTGTAGCTCTCCAAAATCCAAGACTTTATTTAGTATGCCATCAAATCAAAGTCGCTATTAATATTGACTCTTCAAAAGAAAATCGACATCTGACAATATTTTGAATCAACATGTCGTATCGATAATAAAAGTTTCGACAAAAAAAATTGCCACGTGATGGTGACGGGGCATTCATTTGTTGGTCCAAAGCAATGAAGACAAGATACTAGAATCATCGTACAATGGTTCGCATTAGGACCCCCAAAGGTTTCTTCACTGGCAATACCCAGGTCAGAATGGGACTTGCGATTTTTTAAGCCGGACCTAAATCGAAAAATTCTCGAACACTCGGGAATGATCGCTAATCCGACGAATCTCCTCCGTCAATACATGTGAGCCCCACACGAGATCCAATGTCATTGAATGGAGGATGCATCGATTGTGGTCCTGTGCACATCTCTTTCGCTCGAGGCATTCCTAGTTCGATTCAATTCCCCCTCCCCTCTAATCAAATGAAAACGACGGCTCGCGTCGGTTAAGAAAGCGGTACGCGAAACGGTCGGTTGTTGGCCAAAACGACAGGTCCGATCCCGCCAATCCTCGTCGTTGGTCCCTCCCGGTCCGGACGAGCGAAAATGGTCGGACGGGCCGCGCAGATTCCGGGCGCATCGGACGGCCCAGATTGTCCTCAGTTGTACCCGCACGCTCTCCTTTCTCAGGTGGAAACGATCAAACGACAGGTGGGAGCTCGCGACGGTCGTGATTTTTCTTCGCTTTTTGGACGGTGGCAGTCGCTCTCGCCGGTCAAAAAAGGAGGGAAAATGGCGCCAAAGGCAACTGCCAATGATTGTCCTGTTTAGCCGTAGGCCCCGCTAAACCTACGAAGAGTTACCTTCACCCTTTTTTTTTTTTTTTGTTATTATTTATTTATTTATATGCCGTGTAAATTTTGTCAATCGTATGGTTTCACGGGTTTCTATCTGTTCAATCGAGTCCCGTAGCGATCGATCGTCCCTTGATCGGGAGGGCCGGCACCTATATCGGCTTTGGGTACACGGAATTGCTCGAAGACAAGGAAAAAAAGAAATAAAAACTTCAATAAATGCTCGTGATAAGAAAAGAAATCTAGTTATACACACCATCCAACTTTAAACGGTTCTTGTCGGTCCCAGTCGATGGCCGATGATTCGCTATAGGCTTACGGGCGACGTGATTGGTGAGTTGATGGAACGGATTTAGTAGGATTCAAGCCTCTTCTTTCCTTTGATTTCCTCTTTTCTAAGTATGTAAACTTGCCACATTAACTATCCACAAGATCGAGTGCGTTAAAAATATAACGTCTGGACCACACCAATTCTACTAATTATAGGATTCAATCGAACAAGCAACGGACCAAACTTTAATAAATGTGCACGTATGTATGTGCACATGGTGCTGACAGAGATGTTTAGCTCAATGAAAATGACGAAGCAAAGGAGAATGATGAAGCCAATCGAGAGGAACTATGCCCTCTCTTAAATAGAAAGGTGGCATAAAAAAGAAAACAAAAAGAAAATCAGTCACGTTGTCCAGCTTTAAACGGGTCCTTTTGATCCTCATTATTGACGGATACAATTGGGCCATCGATGATTTGCTGTCAGCTTACAGTGACGTGATTGGTAAACTGATGGAACAGATTTGATGGGACTCGAGCCTCTTCACTAGCATCGACTGTAACGACGAGTTTCATAGTAGCGATCTTGATAGGTTTTTTATTTTTTTGCATCTCTTTTCAACTTTTAAATAGGGAATTTTTTTTTTTTTGTGCCTTTAGTTCTTTGCAGTGCATTTTGGGTCATGTATTGATGAATATGTCATTAGATTGTTACTCTAGTGCTTTTGATCCGCCGTGCTTTCCACGGCATGACCATCGCGCAGGAATTTGTTGGTGGGACCTCGGCAAGGGGCAGCACGGAGATGAGGTGGCGGCGTCGGATTGTCGCCGGCGGTGGCTGCATCCACCACCTCCTCTCGTCCCGGAGCTCGTCTCTCTTTGATTTCTTGTTTTGTTTTTGTTTTTTTTAATTACTTTTTATTGCGATTTCCTAAAGATTTTAATCAATTTCCTCTTTTTAAGTACTTAAACTTGCCACATGAGCCATGATGCCGACGGGATTGAGCGTGTTAACAATAAAAAGACCAGATTGCATCAATCCTATAAGTTATAGGACTAAACTGAACAAATTGGAGCTTAAGATTTTAATTATGCAAAGAACCGGAATGACGGACCAGAGTGGAATTACCCCAAAGGAAAACAAGAAAAAGAAAAGGCAAGAAAAGATCCATGTTATTATAGAAGGCTAGACCAGGATGAATTATAACCATATAACCTTTATAACCCACGTTGACCCCTGGGCCACCAAGCCCATGATGAAGTGTACTTATACTTGGGGGCTTTGTTCCATAGATCAATTTTTGGACAAAAATTGATTTTCTATTTATATTCCTTGAACGAGTTTTTGAGACAAAATAGGCGTTTAATAACGATATAAAATTTCTGTTTTTGGAATAAAAATTTGTTTGGCAAGATTATAAAATTTCTTCTTCTCGAGTGATGGCGGTGGGTGGTGACTGACGACGGTGGCGGCGACTAGCTGTGGCAACCAACAACGATGGTGGTAGTGGAGGCTAGCGGTAGCGACCAATGGAGGCAAAGGCTAGCGGCCGACCGTCGTGGCAATAGTGGTAGGTGGGTGACCAACGGGCGACAATGAGAGTGAGCTATGAAAATAATTTTTATTTTCACTTTATTTTCAAAAATAGAGAAGTAACAAATTTTAACTTCTGATTTCTGTTCCAAATATATTTCTGGAGTATAAATTCGTTTCAGAATTAGAAAAATGAAATTGTGCCACCAAATGGATTTCTATTCCAAACATATTTCCAAGAATAGAAAAATAGAGAAATAGAGAAATAGAAATGATTTCATACGCATCCTTATATGTTTCAACTCCCACTTTAAAACTTGAGTTCATTTTTTTCTTCCAATAAATTGAGAGGGTGGGAAGTATCGTATCAACGATCATACCGAGCATTATTGTAGGAACTGCACATCCATGGTTGAAATATTTATTTTGAGTCATAAGTACCATTTATTTTAAGCGACCCTACCACCGCTACATCATAGGACATAAATTGGAATAAATTTGTGATCGATGTTTGGGCACATAAGCCAACCCTATGCCACAGACAAACTAGGATTTCCTGAGATTGAGAAGCAACCGGGGATTCGAACCTACCACCAATTCCCTACCAATTGGAAGTTAGTCCTAAGCAACTTGGTTAATCACCTCAATGCATTGAAAATCAAACGAATTGAACATGAGCCTTAAGGCGTTCTTGAAGGCTGATATAGAGCTTTCCCCAACTCAACTTTGATCCTACTTATTAACAAAAACTCAACTTCGATCATATTAAGGCTGGTCCTTGACATGTCGAATTGTGGCATAATTTGTTGCATCCCGGAGACAAAATATTCCACTGTATTTTTAACTTAAATTTTCAGAACAAATTTACTCTTTCTAATGAGTACTACATCTTTCAAATTGTCACATCCTCATGATAGATAAGTGACTGATACAATTTTTCTCGAAGCGTGCTCACCACTGACTAATTATTAATTTTATTTGGAATATCCTAAGAGTTGAATTCTAGCCATACCATTACGGATGCAAATTCGTTCCCATCTTTGATTTCTCACTTGTCACTTTCACGATTTCACCCCCTCTTGACGGATTTGTCTTCATCTAAGACAGTCCGGAGCTCCTACAGAATTTTCGCTCACGAGTAGTCGCATGTCATATTTTTTGTCATCTAACTAGTTTTCATAAGAAGACTTACTAAGAAAATGAAAGGCACAAATAGTCCTTGATTTAGTCCTTGAACTTTTAATTTATTCAATATGGTCCTTGAACTTTAGATTAACGTATAATGTGGTTTTTGAACTTTTAATTTATTCAATATGGTCCTTGAACTTTAGATTAACGTATAATGTGGTTTTTGAACTTTTAATTTGTTCAATATAGTCCTTAAACTTTTGATACATATTTAATATAATCTATGAACTATATGAAAATATTCAATATACTCATTTCATAATTATTCAAGACTAGAGATTACTTTGAACATTTTCATACATTAGGGACTTTATTAAATACGAACCAATAGTTTAGGGACTATAATGAATAAATTAAAAGTTCAGGAATCATATTATATATTGACCAAAATTGAGGAACTATTTGTGTCATTATATCAAAATGAAACATTTTATATGAATTTCGCGTGTTTCCCTTTTGATTTTGAAAAGATAAAAGTACGCATTTGACCATATCGATGGAGCGATTTCTTTTCCACCCTCTGATCCGAATTTATCTTCTTCATTTGATATGCAAATGCAAAAATCGATAAGGATAACATAAATGCAATTTTGAAAAATTGTCCCATAGGATTGGGGATAAGCTATCGTGATTTAAATGCCTAAATTCTTTTATGAGTCGCCACCAATAATTTATTCAAAAGTTAAGTTAAGCGTTGGTGGGGGGGGGGGTTAAATCACCTAGAGGTTAACTAATAACTAGTCTACAAAAATAAAATAGATATGAAGGTTCGTTTATACTTGGAGAAGGGTTAGTACACCCAAGTCGCCCTTTTGGTGTATTAAATGCAGCGTTATCAAATTTCCTTAGAGGAAATTACCAAAAAAATTCAAATCTGTTGTATCTTGTGTTAATTCAATGTTAAACCCTTTATTTGGCTAATTTAGTCTTAGATATTTTAACAATTTGCCAATTTAATCATTCCGACC
The DNA here is from genome assembly GCA_014182845.1 of Corymbia calophylla. Lineage (NCBI taxonomy): Eukaryota > Viridiplantae > Streptophyta > Magnoliopsida > Myrtales > Myrtaceae > Corymbia > Corymbia calophylla. The sequence continues at coordinate 37,006,416 of CM024694.1, forward strand.
AATTTCAACAGAAAATCACCAACGTGGCGCACTGATTGTCTTATGTAGCGTGCCACTGCTAATGCTAACATGAATAATTTTTGTGAATATTGTTTTAGAAAATTGAATTTTTACTATTTTTTTAATTAGTAATTTTCTTTTCTCTCTTTGCTTTTTCTTTTTTTTAAAATTATGCTAACAAGGGCCATTAGCCACCCTCACTGGCCTTTGCGATTGTGAGGTAGGGCATGAAGCAATGGCCTTGCTAAAGAACTTCGTGGCCATAGTGGTGGCAGGTGAGGCAACCTCACCCAGTCAAGGCTAGGCCTCTATGATTGTCAAGAGTTGTCAGCGACCTTCCCCAGCCACCAAAAAGAAAAAGTAAAAAAATAAAAAAGATCATTTTTTTAATTGAAAAAATTGTTCACGTTAACATTGGCCCCAACCATCCATGGACCAATGTATAAGTCAGCACTTTTTAGCCAAAATTAACTAGAATAACTCAATTGGTAAATTGTCAAAATATTTAAAATTAAATTAAGCACATTAAAAAATTTAGGATTGAATTGGTATATATGCAATTTTTTTATAAAAATTTCTTGATAATTTTTCTGATTTCCTTATTTATATATATGCATTGTTCTCTTTCGGGTTTTGAAAACTGAAAATGTCATTATCCCTTACATCATGAGATGAATGACAACACGACTGCATTTAGCACATTTTGTGGGGGTGTGCTTCGTGTTCGATTCAAATACGCAATGCATTCAAAGCAAATCAAATCATGGATGAATGCAATCCATGGCAAACACAAAATTGAGAATGATATAGCAAATGTAGTCTTGAACTCATGCAACGTGTGGGCATATTCAATTTAAGCGGGTCGAATTAAACAGATATACGTCCAGTGGAAGTCATGCTTTATAGATTGCAGTATGATATGACCTTCGAAATTTATACAAATTTTTTAAATTTGTGGAATCCAAGAAGAGGAAGAGAGAGAGAGAGAGAGAGAGAGAGAGAGAGAGAGAGGCTCCCAAATCTTGGCAACCAATGAGTCTTGGTCATTATCAATATGTTGTCATCTGCTGGTCACGGTAGCTGTAAGATATTTTTTCCATATCGTGCGGCTGAGGAGGACTGTTTGATAAGATGATGTTTTCATTTCCTATTCAAGAGAGATGACCAAAGGGAAACAGTTATGTTTCGCGAAGAATAATGGTAGATGGGAGTGGGATCATGCGTGGGTGGATGCCTAGGATCCGTTCGTTTCCTCAATTGATTCCTTCAGCATTTCAAGAATCACACCAGATCACCAGCTAAACTTCACCATCAACTGGCTCCTTCTCCGTGCTGCTTTTCAAACCTTACTCTTCAGCCTGTCTTTCTCCCAGGTCTCTCTCTCTCTCTCTCATGCGTGGACTCGTCACCAAGAGCGATATGAATATGGAAAGTATGTGCTGGAACCAGCGTCTGTTTGTGTTATTGAGGGGGTGTCCTGATATGAATCTCATTACTTTTTCGGCATATCATGACCTAATCTAGTTAAAATAATCTAGATACTAGTAAAGTAATCTCTTGAGAATCTTCTTCATAGTAATGGCAAATTAACTTCCGGTGTACGAGCATTGTCATGATAAAATAATTCGAGTCATGGCGTGCTTTTGAGGATTATCGCAGGTTCACGTGCAAGTGACCTGTACATGCACAAATTCTCTCAATATGAGTTTGTATAATTACTATCTAAGCACTTGGAAAAAAAAATTCAAAAGCATATAGCTGGATTAATAAAATGCCCTGCTGATGATTAGGCAAGATATTCATCACAAAAACAACGGAAATGGAAAATTAGATCTTGCACCGGGGGTGTAAAGAGAACTTTGCACAAACAACTTTATCCACAGTTGATTTTAGGGTTCTAAGTACTCATTCTCTCGCTAACTATCAAATCAAGAATGGATAAAATCGCTTGTGTAAAAAAAAAAAATTGTACACTAGCAATTTATACTACAATTACTCATTTATATATAAAACATCTTATTAGTGTCTGGAATTCCATACCCATTTTGCAGAAAGGTTGCAGACACTGCACTACTGATTGTGCGCAACACCAGGCGATCCCAAATAGGAAGTTGCTTGAAGTCAGTGGCTTTGGATATGAGATCGTGACCTCATGCGAGAGAGAGAGAGAAGCAATGACGGAGTGGGTAGAGGAGGATGACGTGGATAGCGATGTGATGATGTGAGAAAATATTGGGTGAGTTCAATATTCCACGTGGGATGCACACACTCTCAGATCACATGTCCATCTGGGTCCACAGCAGACCCTCTCTCTCCTCTCCTCTCTCCTCTCTCCTCTCTCTCTTCTGGTTCTCGTTCCAATTCCAACGCTCCGTTCCCTTACGGAGGAAAAAAAAATGTTAAAAATCGATTTGCTCGAGGGGCGACGGCGGGGCTCGGGGAGGCGACGGCGACGTCAGCGAGCAGGGGGCGCTTCGCGGAGAAAAGAGAGAGAACAGAGTGGAGGTCGCGAAAAGTGAGAGGAGAGCGAGGGAAAAATGCGACGGCGGAGACGGGGCCGACGGCAGAGGCGAAGACGGGGTCGACGACAGAGGCGGAGGCGGTGGCATCGGCTTGTGGTTTGCTCTCAAAGACGCACTTCTTCGCGGAGGAGATAGAGCGATTTTTTTTTCCTCCATAACTTCTTTGCGGAGGAGAGAGAGTGGAGCGTCGAAACCGAAGAGAGGAGAGAGGAGAGAGGAGAGAGGAGCGTGAAACCAGAAACCAAAAGAGAGGAGAGAGGATTTGCTGTTGATGTGGGCCTGGATCTGATAGAGAGAGAGGAGGAAGACAGCGTGGACCAGGATAGACACGTGTCCATAACTGAGTGGTGTGCTGCACCATCCCACGTGGAATATTGAACTCACCCAATATTTTCTCGATGTGAGGCGGCAACGGGGACAGCAGGTGCGACGATGGCGGAAAGAAGAAAAGTGAAAAGTAAGGGTTGAAGGAGAAAGAAGAAAAGTAAACAGAAGAAGATGAAAAAAGAGGAGAGAGAGAGGGAAATAAATAAATTTAGGCCGTACTAACTTTTAACTGCGCCGATATTTCATATTCACCCTTTTAGAAAAATAAATTAAAGATGCCAATAATTTCCCCCCCATAAATTGTGCGGACTTCAATCCAAAAACCGTGGCTTACTGATAAAATACTCTCTTTCTAGTTTCATCTGGGCAGTAGATATCTCCTACGCTTAGTTGTTAAGGTGCATTTGCACATGCTGCTTTGTCGTTCACATATCTACCACCCGTGAGTCAAAGCTTCCTCTTCACTTGCCGAGCGAACGAAGTCTGACAAAATATTTGCAGACTACTTTTCGTCGGCCCCATTCCAAATATCTCTCTCTCTCTCTCTCTCTCTCTCTCTCTCTCTCTATCTATCTATAAAAGTCGGGCAGGCCCTTCAAATTCATCAAGCTGAGCACTCTCTTCCACCAAGGAGGGACCCGGGTACTTTGTTTCTTTCTTTTCTCTTCATACATAGATTTCTTTGGTTTGGAATTTAATTCCACATGCATATGTCATTTTTCCTCCTCCTGCTGTTTCTCTGGTTTGCTGGTGTCTGGATTCAAAAGTATTCACTTCACTTTGGAATTCTACAGGTTTCAAGGTGGAAGAGGAGGCGACTTCATGGACATGTACACACGGGTGAGTGTATTTCCATGCGATTCATGCCAAGTGAGCAGTCTTTTGTTTTCTAACCTTTGCTTCGTTGTCTGTTCGACCTTGAAACTGTTGTTAGGGCTTCATGAAACCCTAGGTAGTTGACCCTCCCTCCCTCCCTCCCTCTCTCTCCCCGCGTATCTAGGAGAGTAGAGAGATCGTGAAAGCATCACGATTACAAACATCTGCTGGAGCAAGAGTGAGCTCCACAAGCAAAATCACCAGCTGGGTCATTTTGGTTTTGCCTTGAAAGTATCACACGATGGTGCAACCAGAAGTTGTTCCTTTACCAAACTAAACCTACACCTAACACACAAATAGAAAGTACATATGTTAATGTATACCAGCCTGAAACTTCCTATATTTAACATATGAATGACGGCTGACTTGCGGATGCACTATGCTCGACTTAGAAAAAAGCGAATCAAGGAAACTATTAAATTCTAGAGAACAAAAAATAAGTATATAAATGTCTCAAGAGTCCTTTTACTTTGTTTGCTTCTGCTGGGGAAAAATTCCGGGTTGTGATTTTTGTGAACGAGTACATAGGTACACCATTGTCTCAACCCAATTAAGCCTCGAGTTTTGTACATAACCCAATCTTCGCTTAACAAAGCATGAAATGCTTTTGTGTTTTGTAGAATTTGTTCATTTGATAGAAAATTAGAAAAGCTGGTTGGTGATGATTCACTCTCTGCTTTGCACACGCATGCCTCGATATGATTATCTCTTTACTACTGTAGCAGCCACGGCCATTTCTAGGAACTTCCCATTTGATGCTTTGTGTAAGAGTATGATACCGAGTTGACAATTCTTGACCAGATTGCTCATATAGAGATGAACTATATGAGGTTGTTCAACTAGAGTAATAATTCTTGACTATCCTGCATTGCGGTTGAACGTTTTTGTTGAGTAAGTTGAAAGTCAGGTGAATCTTATTGGAAGTTTTTCTTTTAAATTTGTTTATTTCAATTTATATAGGGTGAAATATTTGTCCAGATTCAAGTTGTAAAGAGAACAGAGTGAATAAATCACCAAGGTAGATGATGGTGGATTTCATGTGATCTCCATCACTGTCCACAAAATCGAATGGTTGTTATACTGCGTCCACATATCCGGTCCATACAACTGTCCTCAGTTTGTGTGGAGGTCAGGACAAAATCTTTGGGTTAGATTGTACGAGACATCATTATTCAGAAGCTTATATTTTAAAGAACGTAATGATGAATCTGCTCAAATTAAACTCTATAAAATAAGCAGGGCTTTAAGACAATCTGTATCCTAGAACCATGGAGACTTGACCAAGTAGCACGAAGTATGACTATGACCAGAAGGTAACCTAACTAAGGGGCCACATACGTGTGTCTATGGGTAGGAAAGTACAGTACAGACTGAATAGTGTCCTTCGTTAGGAAAGACTAGCCAACTGAGGTTGGAACAGAAAGGTAGGTGGAACCGGCGCGCGAGAACCTACTCCGCCCATTTTTCTGATTTTGGGAATTTTACCTATTGATATTTTCATCGATTAATGCACCAAGCACTTAGGCTGGTGTGTCAAGATAATAAGAGTAAAGACGAGAAATTCTTATATGAATGTGGCATATGTAGTAAAATGAATGGGGGGTTATTAAAATAACGAGTCTCGTGTTGATTTTACATGAGTTCCGTTTAGATCTAACGGTCCAGATTCGATTTAATAGATATATTAGGTTCGTGAATAATTTCTCAACTAAAGATAACTTGCTCTTTTTCTTTTTCTTTTCTTTTTTGGTATAAATGAAACTTTTGTTTACCAATATGATATGGTCGATAGTTGAACATAGGCTCAATGCCGTTGTACTGTGCAGACAAGTCAATGGATAGAAAATGCACACATGTATTAATTAGATAAACTGTGTGTTAGGTGAATAGCCTATATATTCTATTGGCGAAGTAAGCACTGAATAAGAAGCATTTACCAGTTTAATCGCAAGTTGATGCTTTGGTAAAATCCACTCTTTGGTCAAATAAGAGAAAAGAATATAGATTATACGAGATGCTAACTAGAGAACAAATCCAAAACCTTACATCTCATAGTACCAAATGCTCAAGGTGGAGAAAAGATGAGGTACTTTCCTTGTTGCTACTCGTTAGTCCGAATTTCAAACCTCAGCGAATCGGGTTTAAGTGATGACGGTACGCCGTGACCGTTAGATTGTACGTATATTTGCATGTAAAGTCCGTAAGTTTAAGGGCCACGATGGACCATTAGGCTCACTACGAAGCTGGTGCACCTAAAAAAAGTATTACCAAACCTTGTACTGCCTTAGGAAAGGAAATTTGCCTGCCTGTTTCCATGCATGTCTAGGGAAGACTGTTTTGCTCATGTCCTCTTGGGATCGTACTCCTATGCAACGTGTCTGTGTGACCATCTGCAAAGAGCCAACAACTTCCCATGCGCTTGAAGGGTAGCTTTACGTAGCTAGACGTTGCCGTGTTAGAGTTAAGCCCGGGGCGTGTCAAGTTAGGGTTTGGCAAACGAAGAGTTTGAAGGTCGAACCGTCAACGAATGTGAGGTTATGGACGGAAGGACTAGTCATTTGGCATGGCTTTGCATGGAAGTCGACACCCCCTCCCTCTCTCTCTCTCTCTCTCTCTCTCTCATGATCAACGCACAAGTTCGCTTATTTGAAGACCAGTGGAAAGATGCAGGAGAGATTCATTCCGGAGTCCGCGAAGATTAAGGTAATAAACCCACTAAAAGGAATCTCTCTCTCTCTCTCGGAGAAAACAACTTTGAATTCGAAATGCTTCATTTTCATCAAATGCATTTGGCCTTTCATTTCGATACTTGTTTAGATCGTACGTACCGATAAAGTCCCAAGAACGTACCTTCATTTGTGTTTTCTTCTTCATTTAGGTGAAGCACGTTGTCCTCCTCATGAGCAAGGACGACCTTTCCTTTTGCTTTCCAAGCACGGGGGAGCCCACAAGTACTTCGTCGACGTGGAGTTCTACTTCGTTATCTCATCGCAAAATGCATCAGTCGTCACCTTCAACGTGTCATGTGGTGGTGCGGTGTATATGTGGCCAGCATTTACATGTACGATTTGTCTTGTTATTTGTCAAAAACACAGCTGCAGATTCCATTGAAGGCCAAGTTGTGTGCATCGCTCTGTTAACGTTGAGTCAGGATAATACGAGCAAACGCCAAAAAAACATTGTCTAGCGACAAAAGAGTGGTCGTGAATGGTCCAGATTTGAAGGCTTTAGAAGTTCCAACTGCCAATTTTGGTCGCAAAATCTTGGTCCATGTCGCTTCTAGCGACACAAATTATGGTCGCTAGAAGAACATTTAGTGACCGAATTGCCGGTTGCCGCTACAACTCCCCTTCACCCGACCAAATTGGTCACCAAAAGTTCTTCTCCGGCGACGACATAGTTGCTGAAAGTCCATTTTCTAGCGATAAATTGTCTCGAGAAGTCCCCAAGAGCGTCCTTCCTGTGACTTAAGGGGGACTTTTGGCGACTAGAAAAGAGAAATTTGAGTCAAGAGAAGTACTCGAAGAATTCCATCCCTGTTGTTGTGCAATTTTCCTCGATGTCCAACATCGTTCCTAGGATTTTCTATCGTCCGGTTAGTCCCCGAAGATTGAATCCATCTAAGTCCCTTCCGCGCATATAACAGAAAGCAAACACAGTCAAGACATTTACTTCGACGAGATCAACATCGTTGGCATCCGGACTTCTCCGACAGGACATTTCGGATAGCTTGACGTCGTTCTACCTTTCAACGAGGGTACAAAAGGAATCAATTTCCTAGATTTCGATTCGATTTGGTGATAAGGATATCTAGGTAACGCCTTTCAACCTTAGAAATTCCCGTTCCTGCATCCTTACGTAAATGTCAATCCTCGAACGACACCCAACTTGCGTCTTAGCATCAACTCTCCACAGGCGACAATTGGTGATGTGCATTGGCAACCGACCATGTCGGTCCTTGTATTGGCCGAGATGACACGAGGGTTGATTTTTTGGGACACGAGACTTCAGCTCGAGAACACTGAGACAACCATGGCTGAGAAAGTTTAGCAAAGGTCAAGCGTGTCGCTGATAAATTTGTGCAGAAGTTATCTAAGAAATTCATTGATCTTATCCAATCATTTGTTTTGCTGTGGCTAGTGATTGATTACTTGTGGCTAGTGATTGATCACTTGCTAGCCATGCATATCTCCTCTCTTTTTTTATATGAAAAATGATAAAAAATGAAAAGAGAAAAAATGATAAAAAAAACTTAGAAAATTCAAAAGAATTGTTAAATTGTTGACACGGGTGTCAACCGTATCACTAAGATGGGCAACCCTAGCTAGGCTACTATATGAGAGATTTCCAATCAAAATGACTACTAGCCAAAGGCTGCACTTTTTCAACTCACTCTTTCACTAATATCCTTTATTTCATGGAATTTTGACCATTTTATCCTTTGAGAGTCCCCAGTTTTTGGTATCCGAAGGTTCAAATGTGGTGCCTCCCCTATCTAGCTTCTTCCTTTTCTTTCTTGCGGGCCACTCCTTCCCCTTCTTCTCTGTGCGCGTAGCATAGGCCCCTTTTTGGCTATTCTCAAGGCAACAATTATGGCAATAGTTAACAATGACAACCTAGAAAAAGAAGGCAACCCCGCCACATCAAACCAACCAGAGCATCACCACCTCCGACCAATCAATGCCCTCATCACCATCCACCAGCTTCCTTCCCAGAAACTCTCTTCCCAACTCTGGCCCGCCACTACCACTCTCCTCGACCTCCTCGACTCCTACCTTTCCGGCCCCTCTCCTGATCCTCACCCACCACCAGAACGGTCGGCTCACCGTGCTGAAGATGAAGGTGGACTCCAAGCTTAGGTATGGAGAGGCTTTCGCCATTAGGTCCACAACAATCCTTACCATCACCAACAAAGCAATTCTAGGAGACTAATCCAATTCAGATGTGTACTATTTCCTCTGTCGTTGGAGGTGAAAACAGAGGAGAGGTGGCATGCGTCTACCTTGGACACCAAAGCCATTTTAGCCAATCGTCTCTTGGGTTGTACTTAAACAAAAGCTAAGGTGCAATGGATGATGGAATTCAGCTTGTTTTTCATCGTTGCCAGCCAACAGGGAAAGGACTGCGAATGCACGTAAAGAGAACAGAGAGAAGTAACTAAGAAGGATGAGTGGACCCGCAAGGAAAGAAACCAAATAAAGGAGTGCCACCGCATTTGACCCTTCAGGTTCCCAAAAAGGGACCCACAAAAGATAAAATGGTCAAAATACTATGAAAGAGAGTGAAAGAGAGCGGAAAATGTTTGGCTTATTAGAAAATTGTCAAAATATTTAAGATTAAATTGGTTAAATTAAAATAGTTAAAATTGATATAATCACCATATAGGACAATTTTCCCTATTCAGCCACATATTCACAAACATCATCAAAATTTTAAAAGATTGTAAAAATCGTCAACGTCAGTGTTAATTATGCAATTTAGACGGCCGACATTGATTGAATTAATACGGAGCGCTACCTAATCAAAATTGATTAAGATGATTATATTAAAAAGCTGTCAAAAGATTCAATATTAAATTGGTTAAATTATAAAGATTAGGAATAAATTACCTAAAAATCTTTAGATAATTTTCCCTTCCTTATATGAATATCATATGAAAGACCTTCTATGGGACCGCAAATCGAGCTGCTAACGATTGTAAAATACATGTCACATATCAGGGAATCACAAAAGCGACAGGGGTGAAGTTTTGGGTAAACCAAATCTCTCTTATTTGGTCGCTGGATGTCCACCACAAGTTGCTGTATGAAGAGTGGAAAAATGGATCAGGACAGTTGTAGTTAGCTAATTAGTAATCTCCTTGTGGGGTTAGCTTTTTCAAGGATAATTGAAGTGACCGCGTGACTAAAGAAATGCATTACTTGACTTATTCTCCTATTAGGTAAAATTATATATAAAAGCACACGGATATACCCAACATCATATGCCAAGTGGACTGCGTATGTCCACGGACAACCTCGTACGTTCGACATCAGTCGTTTTACAGCCGTGTGACATCGCAAATCCACGACTGTCCAACCGCATGCAGTTGCCGGGGAAATATTGGGTATCACTCGGATTCCAAGGTGTCAAAATCCGATCCATTCACCGAGCGACACGTGTCGCCCAGGCCCACGCTGGTATTTAGCCTTTAAGTCACTGTTCGCGGGTGATTTTCTGATCAGAAGGCGCCAAGCCCACGCTGGTATTTATCCTTTAAGTCACTGTTCACGGGTGATTTTCTGATTAGAAGGCAGTTGGCGACACGTGTCGCTCGGTGAGTGGAATCGGATTTTGACACCTTGAAATCCGAGTGGTACTCAATATTTTCTCGCGATTGCCTATGTTTTGCACTGCTTTGAGGGGACACGTGTGGCACTCTCGATCGACACGTTGATATGAAAGTCTAAGAGACGTCTGAACTGTCTTTTAGATCTTTACTTCATCGCTCGCCGTCACGTATTCCTGTCCCATCTTCTTCTGGCCTCTGCGTCTTCCCTGAGCTGATTCTCTTCATCGTCCCCTCGCATGCTCTATTCACATGGCCGACGAAAAGCGGGGACGAGCTATTTCCACCCTCGTCTTGACTTTCACGATCCTGAACATCATCGAGACCACAAGCTCTCAAGGGTCTTGTCCGTACCCACCATGCACTAGTAATCCACCACCGGCGTCCGCCGGTAATCCGTCCCAGGCCGGAGCTATCTATCCTCCGCCGGCGGGATACCTCCCTTACAGCCCGCCTCTGCCAAGCGGCGGTTTATATGCCGCTCCCCCACCGCCTGATCCGATCTTGCCCTATTTTCCTTACTACTACCGCAAGCCTCCCCGGACGAAGACGGTGGAGTCATCGGCGGCGGGTCTCCGGAGATCGACGGTCGTGATTATAGGAGTGGTGGCTAGTTTGGGTCACTTGTGGTATATTATTTAGTGTGAGGCGGTGAATATGACGATGTAAAAAATGTTTGTAACTGTTTTCATTTGCTTCGTATTTAGCTTATGTGGAGAGTCCTTCAGGTTTTTAATTTGGTGGTAAAGAGTGGGCTAGACAAATAGACAATTCGATAGATGTACAGCAGATGCTTATAGTGTATTCTGATGTCTGGAGGAAGGAATGTGACTGAGCTTTCCTTTTGACCTTCCAATTTCGTGCTCGTTTTCTTTTGGCCCAGCAAATAAAGCTTATATTGATAATCAAACATGATACACCATGAACAATTTAAAGAGATTCATCCCCGATCGACATGTTGTGCATCCTTTTCGTATGCAAGGAGGGAAATTTTACTGCAGAGCGACATGCAAGAAAAGCAGCGAATAGTGGGCGAGCAAAATGTTGAATATCAACGACAGAATGAAATTTTTCATTGTCCTCAAGAGGATCAAGATCCTCGGGTTATTCGCGATAAATTACAATTGTCCTTCCATTTACAGGTATCCACGCAATAATCTATGTCGGAAGTGACGAATTTCGCCACGTTTCGCTTGAACTTATGGTACATGAACATGCATAAAAAAGACATTCTCTGGCCTTAATAGAGAATGAACGTACCCGGATACATGAGCAGACTTGCTTTTTTGGCCATGTAAGATTCTACGAAAGCCGACTTTACCTTATTATTCTAAACTTCCTCAGCCATCTTCTATTCAAGTGATGTGGAGGCAAATGAGTAAAAATGAAACAATGACTAATTTAGGGAAGATTTCGGGGAAGAGAAGCTCTCAGGAAGTAACACTTACAGCGACACTTCCCGTCCTGCTCGTGCTGACACTTTTAGTATCCTTTCTCATCATTTGATGGGTGTCTCTTTTAACTCCTGCTTTCTGCTTCCCCTCAACTCTCTGGCCTTTCACTGTCTTAGCAGTTGCCGATGCTCTTGATTTCTGCTTATTGGTATTCCCGTCGCCATCTTCTCTGCCCTTTCTTGAAGCACTTTCATTTGTGGTTGCATCTCCTGCAGATTCAGCTTTGCTCGATGATGGTATCGAAGAGACTGCATTCAAGCCCTGGGTCTTTCTGATTGATTTGTGATTCAGCGAGGCTTCAGGTGGAGTGGCTGTGCTTAGAGATACACTCGCAGCGACAACATGGCAATTTTCAGCCTTGGAATGAATTCCGGATCGTGAAGCAGCTTGCTTTTGAGGACTGGAACATCTCATAGATGAAATGCTTGACCTGACTTTGGTAGATGAAGCCTAAGACATGGAAAAGCTGCCTTGAATTGGGATGGCTGGTTTATAAACCAAGTAAAATTAACAGTACTATAGTAAAAGTGCAGAGGAAATTCACTCAAAAAATGGAAAAGGTGAAATTTCGAAATTCATGAAGAGGAGCACATGTGACCTTATTCTTTGTTCTTCAAAATTCTTATGCTATAAATGCTTCATAATTAACTGGCTTGTCTGATATAGAAGCACAAATTCTCTTATGGCCTACATGTAAAGATGTCAAATAGAACTGGTCTTGGCTGTTTGCTCAGTTTCAAGTTTGAAGTAGGAAATGTTGGACATAAAGCCACACATGCTGAAGTCGAGCATATTGGGAAGAAAATTAAATCAGATTAATTACCGTTTGGAGATTTCAAAGCCACTAAGATTCACAAGAAGATGCATTAATAATTTCATTAAGTGGAACTGGCTTTTATTAAACATCATAAGAAGATGCAGGCATGGAAAAGCTTTTCCCTGGTCCATGTTGCAGAGTACCACGATTAGTGCAGGTAAAGGCTTCAAAAGATAGAAAGCCACAAATTCAGTGGAAAACACATTTCACGATGGCTAACTTATTTCCCTAGGTGGAACTCACTCTTACTAACCCTCATAAAAACAGGAAAACCGGGAAAAGATTTTGTGTTAATGCACCTTGTTGCCATCTGACCCAGGTGGCAGAGTTGCACGATAGAAAGAAGGCATAGGCATTGCTTTGAAATTAAGGCTCTTCCGGAATTGCTTCATTTCAGCTTCTGTCTCTTCCTGCAATAATAAGAATGACGTTGTCTAGAGCTACAACCGTGAAGGCAAAACCATAGTGCAATTTATCATGCTACCTTTTCTATTACATCAACGAGGTTTCCAGGCTCTCGGAGCAAAGAGAGATTGTATAATAGTCAATCAGCTAAAGCAAGAATTGCTTATCAGATCAAGAAATGGTGATTTACAAGATAAAAGTGCAAAGATTATTTCTCTTCTGAATACATCAATCATTTGGTATCCGCCTTGCCTTGCATGAATGTAGTATTCACAATGAAGATAAATGATACATACTTGAATAAGACTAATCTCCCAAATTGATATAGTAAGTGATCTGATAAACTGTAAGTAATTTACACAGGTGGACCATATTCAATATCCAATAAGAGTCTGCCACATCACTTTATATAAAAGTTTTGTAAACCATCCTTGATATACCTATTAGTATTCTTTGGTAGAGAAAAAAGAATAATTCAGCATACCTGTGCTTTTGCTTGAATCTCATTTATCTCAGCCTCCTTAGCATGCATCTTTTCCTCCAGCCTCGTATAAAACTACATCAAGCAAATTGCAAATCCAAGTTATCAAGTAGATATATAAACCGTGAATATTACCATTGTACCCCGTTCTCATTTCTAACACTTACCTCTTTTCTCCTTTCCGCCCGCTGGTCACATAGAAAATTGAAACCTTTAGAGGTGGACTTTGTTTCTGGCTCCTGCAACTGAGTGATCTGCTTTAGCCTGTATTTCAGGTCAAGGAAATAAGTCAGAAGATTTGAAGACTGATCTCCTCGAGAAGTTCTGAATTTTCTTTTCAGACCTGCTTCTAGTAGAATCTGCTCTTGACTCAAGCTTCGTCACTGACATGGATTGAGGTTCAGAATTTTTCTTTCCTCCTTCTCTTTTGCTGTTAGAAATGACAGTATAAGACCCCTATAGAATGGAAATAACATATCATGTTTCATGTAAAAGAGGCAAGAAGTACCTTTTGTCTTCATGCACTGGTTTCGCCACCAGCTTTTCCCTTTGCTGAGCATAATTGACCATCATGCATTAACAGTCAGAAGAAAATATTCAGCATAGAAGAAAGTTCAAAGCATTGGACTTTGACATGATTATTGATGTAATCATGCAAGTCACACTTCTAAATTCAATGCATCAATTTTGGCATTGTCAGTCATCATAAACCAACCATTACCTCTGAGTTCAAAGTTTTATGTACTAAATGGGAAGTTTGAACTGCAGACATGGTCGAATCTTTCTGTCTATCTGTTCTCAATGGAGATCCTCTTATCCTTCCACCCAGAGTTTTGTTCAAACCTTTGGATGATTTAGCAGAAATGCTTCTCTTGTCATCAGTCACTGAAGACTGAGACTTAGCTGTGGCCTCAGAGAGCTTAGTTTCTGATGCTGATGCCGACTGAAATGAGGATATAAGGACGAATAAGCAACACGAAAATGAACCAGTACTCCATTATGCATGATGAAAGAAGTCAATTACATGAAAGCATCCCATACCTTTGGAGAATAATGAGATGTTTCTGAACATGACTTTTCAACCCTTTCATCAGTCTCACATTTTATACATGAGTAGATGGCCTCAGAACAATTCTCTGCTTCTCTCTCATCATGGTCAGAACTCATTTTTGCAACTATCTGTGTCTCAGTGCAACCTATTGGCAAGTCATCATGCCCATCCTCTAAATAAACTGGCATTCCTGCATTATGCTCTACAGGAATAAAACCCATGGAAAGATCATTTAACCCCTCTTTTTCATGGGATGGGAATGACAAAACACCTGGTTCTTCTCTTACTTCGTACTCTCCACTAAACCCTGATCCTGCTGGACTCTTGTCAAAGTGACCAAAATAATTATCCTCAATTGCAAGCTCAAACCCTTCCCTACTTGTATTATCTGATGTGTCATAATCATCATGCCGATGGTCCCCTCCAGTCTGCCACTCAGATGAACTTTGATGCAGAAGCGGTTTCTTCTTAAAATGAGCTTCAAGTAGTGCTTTCTTCTCATTCACCGAACCTGGTCTGGAGAATTTCTCAACCTCTTCAAGATACCTATTGTGCGAGAAAGAAGACCTCCTTTCCCATGCCAAAGGTTCTTTTTCAAACCTCCCAAATGAAATAGAACCAGAGTGAATTGAATCAGCCTGCCAATTGGAATGAATGCACATTAGAAAGATAAAAAGAGGAGGATCGATTATCTGCGGGGATGGGAGAAAAAGTCAAAGCCAGATCATATCATCTTAAACAGAAATCCTCCTGGTAACTTGCTGGGTCGACAATCCTCCAGATACCTTATTGGAGATCATAAAAACTCGAATTCTTAAAGAGATAGCTCTCTGTTCATACTCAGCTTCCAGATTCAAGAACGAAATGCTCACAATTTCAGGGAGATGCTCTGGGTTAAAATCCCAAGCCAGTGGCCAATTTCACGTCAACATCGGAAAAATCATAGAAGAATTCCGAGCAATCTATTCACATTGCTCTCTCTAACCTCGCAAAATTGCAGTTCTACTCGGTTCCTGAATCCGGTAATTTGGGCAGATAATACAGACTAAATGGGCAACTATGGATCTAGATAATGCTTTGATCCCGTGATCCTAGTCGAATAAGAAATGATCCTCAAACAATATCATGGAGAAACCATAGCGGACTTGCGATGACAACTGCAACTTCCTCTTACTGATCCTCACGCCGAAATCCCACCCACAGTATCCTTCACACACACCACACACACACACAGAGCAGAGTAGGAATGACTAGACTACGCGCGAGGAAGCGGGAAACGACTATCTTAGATCAGGTCACTCGCCGTCAAAATTCGCAGTCAGGATCCTCCAAAAATCTCCACACAGAGAGAGACTCGCGATGCTAACCTGAAAGCCGACGCCGAACGTCTCTTCGATTCCTCCAGCCATGGGAATCTAATTATCCCCCCCACCGAAGACCAAACAGAGAGAGACTACCCCGGAACTACTGCCCCACTGGCGCAAACGAGCGTCAAATTCCGATCAGCATTTCCGCCGCATCACCTCCTAACACACCACAGCGAATCGCAGGCATCACAATAAGCGAAAAAACAAAAAGCCCGAGACGAGCAGATTCGCCGACGACGGCGACGGCGACGGCGAATAGAAAGAAAGAAAGAAAGAAAGAAAGAAGAAAGAGAAGAGGAGAAGGAAGCAATATGTAGGAGGAGGAGGAGGAGGTGGAGGGAGGTGTGGAGAGGAAGCAGAGTCGAGCGGAAGGAACGAATGATACCTCGATCACGCATTCATTGAGGAGGAGGAGAGAGGCGAAGGATCGCGCGCGCGAAGCAACCGAACTGGATCACGAAACCACACCCCGCCGCCACCGCCGACGCCGCCGCCGCCGCCGCCGAGAATGGAGGGGAGAAAGCTACGGAGGATGCGAAAGCGACTGCAAATCCAACTGCCGAGCGAGGGAGCGAGGGAGCGAGAAGAGGAGGAGGAGAGGAGAGCTTTCGATGTCAGTTGCTATTATGGGACTGTTGCTACTCGCTCGATCCAGTGCACCGCGGGAGCTCTTATTTTTCTTTATTATTTTTATTACTATTTTATTTTATTTTTATTTTTGTGGGGAATCCTGGTGGGGGTTAAATCTGAATCATGTGCACTTTTGTCCTTTCTGTCATCCGTCTGATCTCCTTCCGACCTCCCTCCTTCCCCCACCGCTCCCCATCACGTGGATTCCTAACGTGCATTCAGTGTAGATCCGATCCATCGAATTAAAATCGCGCGAGTTAGGTAAAAATAGGGGCGAGCGGCGTAGGTCCAACATAAAATCGAGAATCAGATCGAACCGGCCATAAAAACTACTCCGGTTCCGAGTTCCCGTGATTATTGGTTTAGTTCTAGGTTCCAAGGAAAATACGACCAGTATCATGTGATTTGATTCTCGATTCTTGAATAAGAACCAAGTCAAGAATAAAAAATGGAAGAACCTTTTTTGTAAATTATTTATTATTTATTTTATTTTATGTGTTCATCTCTTATGGATCATTAGTATTAACAAGCGGGGATTCTTGTTGTTTTGTTCACTTTTTTTTGTTGCTTAAGTTAAAATAAAAAAAAGGAAGAAAAAATGTAACAAAAGAATAAAAAGAAATTGGTCAATTCTTGGTAGATCTTGGAACCGATTAATAGGTAGGTTCTAGACTTCGGACATGCAAAGTAGATTTCAGATTCTAAAAATTAAGGAACCGGTCTCTACATGATAGGTTTTAAGTGGGATATAAACTAATCTTGGAAGTACTAATCTCCAATGGTATGTCGGATGTGATCGAAATCCTAATACTTGCCTTAATGCGATCAAATCCTAAGTCGTGTATCTAATAATCAATTCCCTTCAATGGGTCACCTTGTAGATTTGATAGGAGAAAGAATTTTCCAAATCGTACTTCCAATGTCATGACCATATTGAGAGTAGAAATTATGTCACGTGGAAATTGAAGTGCATGTAACTCATTTATTTCAAGTAAGTTAGAATAGAAGCGAACAAAATTCACATGGTTGAAGATGTTAAGCTAGTTTCAGGCTCATTTGCCACTATCATAAGCTTGTAATTAGATACATAGATTGTTAGAGTCGAAAGTTTTACCCTAATTTGATTCAAGACAATTCAAACTAGATTGATTCAGTCTAATATGACCCCATACAAAGGAGCTAGCCTAGGAACTATTTTGCTTCCCAGCGAAGGAGACATAGACCTCTGATTTCACAATTAAATTAAGGATGCTTTTATTTCAGGAAAAATCTCATAATAGAGGGAAATATTTTTCCCTTTTTTAAATTAAGGAATTCATTTCCCCTATTTTAAGCATGGATATTTTCCTTGGTCGTAAATAGTTTTCCATCAACTAATCATATTCAACAAGCTAAACAAGTAAAAGCCCGAATAAGCAACATGCGAATTTTTTTTTCACTTCAATAAACACACCCTAAATGTGACATGCACCAACAATATAAGTTGTCGGGGCATCTGTTCCGTTTGCCTTGAAAAAAATCCAAGAAAATTCCCCACGTAAAAAAGAAGAAGAAAATGCATTTTTCTCATGTATGCTTTTTATTCAGTAAATATGGGCTTTTTTTTGCAGCGGCGAACGATCCATCAAGCAAAAAAAAAAAAGAAGAAGAAAATGGAAAAAACATTTCCATTTTCAAAAAAAAAAAAAACATTTTCACACTTCCGTTTTGCTCCTGAGAAACGACCCGCTCTTGGTCAACTCGCCCAGGGACTTGTCCGTGGACCTGATCAGGTTGTACGCGAAGCCGCCCAAGACGGTGCCGACGAATGGGCCCACAAAGTACACCCAAAGCCCACGGTAGATGTGCATCGTTATGGCCGGCCCAAGGCTCCTCGCCGGGTTCATGGACGCCCCGGAAACCGGCCTGCAAAATTTCCAATAAAATAAGAAAATCCAAAAATCACTATCTATTTAATTCTAATTTTTTTTCCTTTCTTTTTTCTCGGTTTATTTCGAAGTGAAGGCTCACCCGGCGACGAACACGTTCAGCATGATCGTCATCCCGATCGCGATTCCCGCCAACTCGCCGGTCTGCACAAGAAAACGCTCGAAACGTTAGCCGTACATCGTTCGTGATCTCACTGGAAAAGGGAATGAGATGTGCCTCGGGTTCGAACCGCTCGGTTGTCGGTCGCGACTCCGGACACGACGAACATCAGCAGGAAGGATATGATGATCTCGAGCACCAGCGACCGGACGTTGGTACCCGTCGGCACGGTCCCGAAGTACGACCGGGAGTCCACGTCGAAGAGCAGGTAGAGCGTGCCGCTCGCGAGGATGGATCCCAGCACCTGTGCCACGATGTACAGAGGTACCTGCAAGAGGAGCCTCGAGTTTTTACTTGAACAAGAAACCCTAGCCCAAGCCAAACGGTTGCTCCCCGTCTAGACTACGCGAACACGTTAGGCTCGGCTCGGAAGCCCGGCCAGGTCCGAGCCGGTCGAATGGTGGCCTCTAACACGCATTCCATGGATGAAGAAATGGCGAGAATCTGCAAGAAAGAATGAGCGAGAAGAACTCGCCTGCTTATAAGGGAAATGTCTGAAGATGGCGAAGGTGACGGTGACCGCCGGGTTGAAGTGGGCGCCAGAGATGTGACCCACCGAGTATATCATGACCATCACGATCAACCCCCAGACCACGCAGATCCCCGGGAACGAGACCGACCCGTATATCTTGTTCACCGCCACCGACCCGCACCCTGCAAAAATCACGAAGTACGTCCCGATCACCTCGGCGATCACCTGCGGGAAGGGGAAAAGAAGAAGAGTGAGAAGCGAACGGGAACGGAAGGAAAGCACGGCGAGGCGAGGCGAGGCGAGGAGGAGTCTTCTTCTTTAACCTTCTGGGTGAGGGAGACGACCTCGGAGGAGGTGCAGCAGTCGCCGAGGCGGACGTCCGGCACGCTCATGCTGGAGTCGCCGATCTCTTTGCCCATCGTTTTCGATTAGCGGATGGTTTCTTGCGGATCAGGGGAGTCCTTCGACGGAACGAGAGAGGGGGAGAGAATGGTCGCGGATGGAGTTTTCTGAGGACTTCCATGTTCTTTAATAGAGGGTCAAAGCAACGGCGGTGGCGGATGTTTGACTATTTTGAGGCCTTCTTCTTAAGTCTAAAAATGGAAGGAAGAGGATGGATAGGCTTCTATTTATGTTGACGGTAGCTCTTTCTGGAGACTTTTTTTTCCCCCTTGTTTAGATGGAAAATTTTAAATAAAGCTCAAAGTGTCTCATTTTCTTAAATAAGGATCTAAAATTGACATTATTTTAAATAAATACCTGAAGTATTTTCGTTTTCTCAAATAAGCCCTTATAGTAAATAAAGGCCTGAAATGACTATATCAATCTCAAATAATGATATGAACACATTGTTTAGTGAATGGCAATGTTGTCTTTGAATTTTTTTTTCTTTTCTCCATTTTTCTTTCAATAAAAAACAAAAAAAACTAAATTTTTTAAAAAATAGGAGGGAGCCCTCTCACTTGATTTTTTTAAATTATCTTTTTAAATCTAATTTAATTAAAATTTAAATTAAAAATGTGTTTGGATGAAAATTCTTCTCATCCGCTGGTATACTTTGTTGGCCAGCAAGGTTAGAGTCTTATTTAAAACAACTATAGTCATTCGAGGCTTTTATTAAAAAAATGAAAGCACTTTAGGGCCTTATTTGAAACAAGTCTCATTTCAGGCATTTATTTGAGAAATATGGCACTTTAGTCCCTTATTTAGAATTTTCTCTTTTTATGATTGATTAGCATTGGACCATGAACTACCTCACTAATCGGGTCAGGAGTAGAGAACAAAGGCTACATTTGGTAATCTGGATATGGATTAACTAAACCTAAATATATCCAGATAAAATGTCAGATAAGAAATATGCGGTGGGGGTGGGATATGCCCAATTTGGATAATTTTTTTTAAAAGACATATCTTAACAAAACGAAAAATAGGCACATCACCTTCTTTGCACCTTGTTCCAATTGAAAACTAGGGTGATAAATCGAACCGAAAGGAGAAAAAAAATTGAACAGATTTTGAACTCACAATTACGAGGTTGCTCGCATCACTTCAATCCTGATTCATCACTGATCGATACCTCAATTCCGACCCTCCAGTCCTCGCATAACTATCGTGAATTTCAACTGATCCATCACTTTCATCTGGGGCGTTGGAGGCATTGTTCCCAGAGTTCTGGCGATTTTTTTTTTTAGTGCTGATTTTCGTCTACAGATGTTGAGGTGTGAGTGATTGTGGATTTCTAATCCTGCCTTATCATATTATACTCTGATTCAAATTCAGACAACTAAGCGCAATCAAAGACAGTTCGTATTGGCCGGGTGCCTAATTCACCTACCAGCGTCGATTTTCTCAACTAATAAGTCAATCTCGCATGTGTAATGTCCTTGAACATCGATTGCTAATCAACCCATGTCTCTCTCTCTCACTCGAAGTAGTCTAAAAGTACCACGGGGTATACTCTTTAGCCCTGGTGATTGTGTGACCTGATCAAGGGCAGATTTGAATTAGATTTCTCATCTTCATTTCCGTTTTCATTTTTAGATAAAACCCCTCTTTATTCGGATCTAAGCAAATGGTAGGTTGGACCGAGCAAAAATCCATTTAGCATGGGATCGGCCCGATCCACTCCAGTCTTCTCAGGCCTGTCAGCTTTGGTGAGCACTTTCAGCCCAAACCCAGATTAGGGTCAAGCTGAGTTTTAGCCGGTGAAACATGTGGCGTAGAGTCCGGCCCCAACCTAGTACATCGGCGCCGTCCATAACCCGTCACCCACCAATCGGGGGCATCAACTCACCTCCGACCTCCGACCGCTGTCGGGGTGGAGGAAAATAAAGCCCGTGTTGTAATAAAAGCTTAGAAGAAATTACTGTTGAAACACTTTAACAATGAAAATTAATGAATATGCACACTTATATCGCTCAAAATTTGTTACGAGACTTAATGAGTACAAAGCCGAAGTATGTTAAGGTCGGACGACATTTTGAGTAAGAAAAAGGGTGCGTGGGCGTGTCCGGTGCCGGGCGACTCTTCATGAGCACGGACCGGGATCGATTCCCGACAGATGAAAAGGCATTAGCCGACCGTGGGCCGACATCCGAGATGGGGGGGGCGGCGAGAAAGCAAGAACGATAAGGAGCCGAAAGAGAGGGTATGTCAAAAAGCCCGGGGTCCATCCGTCCGTACTTAAAAGAGGGAAAAAAGCCTAGAGGAATCGATCCAATTAGAGAAGTCCTGCAAAGAAACCGCGCACGTCCTCCCAACCTTATCGACTGGGAATTCGATCCTTTTTAACTCCCTATGCACATGCAACGTTCGGTTCCAATCACATGAGCCCACCAACCGAGGGACACGCGATCACGGACCCCATCGATGCTTTCGTCGAGGCGCGAGCACGTCGCTCGAAAAACAAAAAATCTGAAATTTGAAAATTTCCCAACCCATCGATGTCGCGGGACGAAATGATAATCGGATGAGAATGTTTTGCCCGTCGGACCGGAGGAATCTTGTTAGGCCGTTCAAACGTATGGGAGTGGCATACTGACGTGATTTGACCGCTCATATGCACAGTTGAACTTTATATCAAAGGTGAACAGTTGTAGGTTCCGTACTTGTTTCACTTGAAACTTAGAACCTATCCACTCGAATAGGTTTTTTTTATTTTTTGGAACTTGAGACTTACTATGCATATTCTGGAACCTGGAACCTACCTCATTAACTTTATATTAAGGGTGAATAGTTCTAGGTTCTGTACTTGTTCCATTTAAAACTTAGAACCTACCCACTTGAATAGGTCTTTTTTATTTTTTGGAACTTGAACCCTACTATGCATATCCTGGAACCTAGAACCTACCTCATTACTAGTTTCAGGTTTTACCTATATTATTAATTGAATGATTATGATGAATCATCATATTTAATAACCATTATTTGTTGCTACAGTTCACTAATCACAACTTATATTTAGACATACAAAAAATGTGAAATATTAACAAAGTAAAAAATTCGGTCATAAAATGAAAGCTCAGAGTATCGAATACCATGAAAAACTATAGAACCACACGAAAATATAAACAATAAAAACTTAAAAATTTGTTTCAAGTTTCATGTTCCATCTACCCATTAAAACATAATTTCCCAATTTTTGGAACATACGATTTATTCTGCATATCTTGAAACTCGGAGCTGAATAGGTTATCACCGGTCCGATTTTTTGATTTTAAATTTTATTTTGGAATCATGGTCATCCCTATTTCATATATTATTGCTAAGATAGTAGACCGACGAACTGGAAATTGATGGTCAGACGGATTCCGGGTCAAACCGGGTGAAGCCAGGCAGGCATGCCGGGACATGGAGAGATCCGTCGTGAGAGGATGCATCATGACGTGGAAACCCCGGTTTGGTTTCTAGCGTTCGGGTCAAAAGGGAAAAGGAAGGAAGGTCGCTGTTGCTCGCTCCAGCACGACACGGTCGAACCTTTGCGTTGTGTTTGGACAAACCTCCTCGTCCGTCGTATGATTGGGGGGTTAGGCTCCCGACTAAGCTTACGTCATTGCTGACGAAAAAAAACAAGCGACCCACTTCGTCCGCCCCGATGCCGCCCGAAAGAGTTGGTCGTCCTCGCCGCCACGTGTCCACCTCGGAGTGGTCAGGTGGCGATTCCGGTCAAATCGGGAAGGGGAGCTCTCGTTTTCTTCCGCAATAGGTCAATCCAGTAATTGCATCATCTTTCAAGCAAGCTGGAAAGGATCACATGCCCGTTAGCTTTTAGGTTGCCGGTGTTTTTTACGGAAAGGAATCATTTAAAAAGTATTTTTTAAATAATTATTTATATTACTCAAAATAATTAATAAAAAAAAATATAATAATTTATATTAAAACATTTTAGGTTTGCAAGCGATGTGTCCTTATTGAATGTAAGGAAAGGAAATCATATACATTTATAAAGATTGATAGAGCCGAAACTTTGATATCATGTGGTGTAAGAAAATTATATAAACATGGAAAAGGAATTTCTATGTGATTTGGGATTCGATTGAGGTCGGGGACCTTGTTTTTTATTTCGAGATCTGGCACAAGGGAATGCCCTTTTTTTTTAATGTAAAAAAGTATTTCTTTTGCCATAATATAAATTTTCATTCAAAAATTACGAAAAGATCAAAATCCCAATTCACTTGTCAAAATTCAAATTCCGGACATTTTAGATTACGGAAATTATAGTAAGCGAACCATGAATTTTTCCTTTTTATAAATGGAAATATTAAGTGGAAAGAAAGTAATTCCAAACATACCCCAAAGTCACTAATTTCAGCGAGATCAATCCTTTTTTAGAGAAATTGAAAGGAAAGAATAAGAATGTCCCTACATAAATCCTACTCGGACATGATGTAGGGCTTGAGAAAATTTGCCAAAAGATAAATTAAGATGTCATAATAATACGATTAATTGAAAACCTGGCAAATAGATATTGTATGTTCTTTTTTTTATCACAATACACAAATTGTTATCTAGAAAACTGTCTTTCCCTAGTTTTTCCTCCGAGGAAAGCATCTCCTTTTATTAATATAAAAAAGAAAAAACACAGGTCCCGTTTTTTCAACATAAAACAGGTCTTCCTAGCACGAAATTCGTGGCCCGACAACATCTTTTCGTAAGAGGAGGGGTGGGATTGTGGGCGAATCAAAAGCGGAAAAAGCAAAAAGAAAAAAGCAACACTCCCCCTTTTCCTTGCTTTGACTCCTAGGGCTTTCTAAAAAGCCCTCGTCATACTTTCCCCTCGTTAGCTTCCCATGAAAGCCTTCGAATAATTGGCTTTCGGTACATTTTCGTACATCGACTTTATAATAAGGTAAAATTAAGAAAAAGGAAAAAATTGAGAGAGCAAGCATTGCGGGATCCGACAAGGGTCGACCGAGGGGCGAGGCGACGAGTTGCATGGGCCTCCAAAGTCTTACCACCCCTAAGGAATGGTGAGGCGACTAGAGATGAGGCAAGGCGATGCTGAGGTCGGTGAGATTTAGGCTCGCTTGAGCCCTTGCCTTAATGCCTTTTTTGGTCAATCAGATTTTTGTTTTGCCGATGAGAGTAAAATTGAAATTTAAATAGCTCAACGAGGGCAAAATCGAAAGAAAAAAAGTTTTGCTAATTAATAAAAAAGCATTTTTGAAATGTCAAAAGTTCAAAGCTAATCCTAAGTTATCTTTGAGCGCTTATAGAGCTCAATTTCACATCAAAAGTCCATTGGCGACTTAAGGGGCTCTTGAGGCCCAAAACTTCACGAAAATGTAGCGACAAAACACAATCGTGCGTTTTAATAAAAGGGAAAAAGAAGGAAAGAAAAAGCTTAGAAAAGGCACTGAGCTTTTCAAAGTTTGCGTGCCTTGTGGGATTCTCTTTTCCCATTCTAGCTTTCCTTGCATTAGAGTGTGAAAAGAAGAATGTTTATAATGAAAATATTCACAAAGTTTATATTTCTAATTTTTCTACTAGACTATATAACGCCACTCCATCATTTTCTAAATTGCCACTGGCTTAATTTTGTGTAATGAGGTAGACGATGACCATGCTAAAATCGTTGTAATTTTTCTACAATCCTATGTCGTATGTCGTGAGGCTATCTCGCATGATAAATTGATAAACCTTTTCGATTATTAGAGAACCTTAAAAAGCGAGCCGCGTTCCACGGAACCACATATCAGAAAAACCAGCGACCGTCGATGACCGCGACAGTCAAATCAAATGCATCGATGGAGCAATAAAGAAGAACAAAACTTGTCCTTATCGCTCGATTCTTCCACATGTATGCCATGAAAAAATCCTCGCGAGTGCTTCCCGAATTGACCCGTCCGTCGACCACGACTTGCGTCGGGAGGGAATGACTTAGGAGGATGCTTTATAATTCAAGAAGAATGTAATAGACAAGCGCGCTTGGCAGGGCTATCAACATCCCGAAAAGGATTTTGCGTGATTTGAAAACAACATCAGGTGCTCGGCCGCAATGAGAAAAAAAGGGACAACTCGATGCGCTCGGTGTCTTTGGAAGTTCGATGACCTTGGGACTATTATGAGGTGTTGAGAATGGTTGACTATTCTTTGAGGAAGCCCCGCGACGAGGATGAGGAATCGTCTTCGCCTGAACTGATCTCACGACGATGCGTTGAACGAGAATCGAATGCAATGTCGTGCTTTTGGATGCGCGAAACCCTGTTCTTTGAATTCCTCAATAAATCGAATGAAATTAATGAGTCTTAGTATCATATCTTGTTAGGGCATGCTTGTTTTCCCTGGAGCGTTTCTAGCGATCGCTCGAAATGACAAAATCCCAGAACATCCAAATGCTTAAGAGAATGGATGCCTACCTTGACAATGGCTATGTGAAGTAGGGTGCCACGCAATCCGATGGCAACGGAGGTGATGGCCATCACAGCTGGGTTGGCGAGAATACTCACAGTGACGGAGTTCTCACTGTAACGACCCGGTCTAATGAGAGTAGAGAGTGGTCGTTGGGGCAAGATGACCTAGATAAAGAGCAACTCTTGCCAAACTCTTACAATGGAGAAGAGGGAAGGAATGAACCGAACTAATGCATTGAACATGGAAAGAGCGAATGAAGCTTTTCTATGTAATGGCAAGTTTTGCTTTAAAACTTCAAAATTAAGCGAGCCTAGGCTAAAGAATTATCAAGATGAGTGACTTTTTAGGAAATGCCTACCTATACACCAAATGACAAAACCATGATTCTTAGTATAAGACTGGCCAAAGCGGTGTTGGATATTTCAGTAGTTTTGAAATATTTATTAGGAACTATGACTACCATAAAAGCCATCATTTTTGTAATGGTTTTGCAATGGCTTTCTAATGGTTTATTAATGTTGGATTTATTTTATGACGACTATACAATGGTCATCTTTTTCAATAATTAGCAACTTATTTATAAGTGTTTTTGACGATTTTTTTTTATTCTTTACTTATAAATTGTTACTCCGAACATAATTGGAAAGTGATATCCATGTATCAAAACCAAAATATCCTTATTTCGCTCTTCCTATTTGGTTACATATCAATATACCAAAACAATAATATTTTGGTTTCTCTTTATTTTTTTTCTTGCTCGATTTATACACATAACGTTATTATATTTCATTCTAATGTTCAGTATAGAATATAGAAGAAAGTCTGTTGTATCTTGAGAGGATAGTTGCTAGAGCTTGATACACCAAATTTCCTAATCTGAGCAGCAGAATTATCTTTAATGAAAGTGCTTGCACGCCTCATACTGTAATATTATTTTCTCATCATTTGCAATAGATTTCCAATAATTATTATTGTTTTTCGTGCTATATAATATTTTTCAATAAGCAGACAATATTTTGAGTGAATAAGTTTAGGAACATTAGGCCCCACGAGCGATAATCTTAGGCGGAAGAGCCATGAACAGACCTACAGGCAATAAACACACACCACAGTCAAATCAAAATCACCACGAAATAGGTCGAGCGAGGGACCATCTCACAAAGACGTATCAAATTCAAATTAAAAGTCTCTCACATCACGGATTTCTCTATCTTCTGCAACTAATTCAAAAGCAATAACGTGGACCGAAATGGCATCTAAAATCAACCGAAAGCCCCCACCAACCCCACGACTGCGATGCGACCGCTCCCGGGGGGCGTTGGACCCACGTGTCGGGTCGGGCCGAGCCGCTCGTGGGTTCCACAGGGTTCGGTCCGGGTGGCGGTCACATAAGATATGGCAGTGAATCGTGAGGGAGCTGCAGTTTCAAGTTTGTAGGACTCCTCAAGCTCTCTATGTTCCACGTCACGAAGAGAGAAAAGAAGAAGAAAACAAAGAAAGTGGGTTTCATTACAGGTCAATTCCTACGCACCTGCTTCCGCACAACCGAGACAAGGTTCGGTGAATTGCTGGTTGAGGATCGACCAAGACATCATTTGTCGATTTGCTGAAGTTATCCATAAACATGATCAAGGAACTAAACAAGAATCGTCGATGAAGATAACCCATGGAACTTCCATATGACGACTACATCGATGTGTATGATAAATTGTCTATTTGGGTATAGTGATTTAGTACCGATTAGTATGATGAATTAGCAAATTTCCGTATGGATTAAATACTCATCATGGAACGATAGGAAAGCTATCGCGATAATATAATCCAAGAGTGGTCATTGGATAATTCCTTATGTACTAATCGAAAGGCAATCAGGGACTGTATGAGGCCAATGAGGCTCGAGTAGGTGTGGTGCATGTTTAATATTAATCCCTAAACTATATGAAAATTTTCAGAGTTGTTGTTCTACTAATTAATTGTTGAATAATTGTTAATGAGAGCACTAAAGGGGCCCTAGTTAGCATGGCTTATATCACTAATGGATTCCCATAAATTCCTTAGTGGTAAGAAAAATCAGTTGTGATGAAAGTCATAAATATGTGTACTGATGTCGCCAAAAGTTGTCATGAGACTAAAGACGAGTGAATTTGTGACATAAAGAGATAATATGCGGGACAAGAAAGTCATCATAATTCCAATTTCGGAATATATTCTGTAGGAAAAAGGGCATGTGGCCTACTAGTGCCAAACAACTCTTCATGAGCACAACCGAGGATCGATTCCGGAGAGGTGAAAAGACATTAACCGACAATAGGCCGGCCGCAGAGTTTGGGTCAAGAAAGTTAAATAAAAGAGTCAAAAGAAAGGTTACGTCAACAGAAAAAAGAATCGGGTCCGTCCGTTCGTACTAGTAGGGAAAGAAAACAAAAGGAATCGACGGATCGATCTAATAGAAATCCATGCACATGCAACATTTGGTTTCGATCAATGTTTCGACGACGAAAAGCAAATTCCCCATATCACGTGCGTCCATAAGCAAGGGATGTGCGATCACGGCCCATCGAAGATGCCCTTTGAAATCCGAAATTTGATAATTTCCCGACTCGTCAATGTCGTGCGATGAAAGGGTAACCGGATGGGAATTTATCGACCGTCAAACGAGAGGAATCTTGTTCGATCGTTTCAAACGTGAGAGAACCGGCGCCTACGTGTGATGTGGCCACTCTGTACGAGACAAAAGCAGAAAGGAGGGGGATGTCAAAATCGATTGGACGAATGCCGGACTTAGAGATCACTTGAGGATTGCATCGTGAGCGACAAGGAGATCCCGATTTGGTTTCTAGCTCGCGCGTCAAAGGTAAGCTTGCTCACGCAAACACGACACGGTCAAATTTACGAGATTTGTCCAACCTTGACATCGACAGGACAAGCATTGCGGGATCCGATGAGCGTCGACTAGAGAGGCGAGGTGACGAGTTGCATAGGCCTCCAAAGTCTTGTGAGCCACTAGGAATGACGAGACCACCAGAGATGAGGCAAGGTGACACTGAGGTGATGAGACCCAAGGTAACAGGCGTCGATGAGATTCGAGCTCACTTAAGCCCTTGTGTCAATGCCTTTATCCATTGGTGAGATCTGTTTTGCTGGTGAGGGCAAAATTGAAAGAAAGAAAGTTCCTTGAACCTATGAAGAAGCATTTTCGGAATGCCAAAAGTTCGAAGCCAATCCTGAGTTACCTCGAACTTTGAGCTTTGAGCACTTTCGAAGGTTAACTTCACATGAAAAGTCCATAAGATTGTATTGTCAAATACTTAAACTTCGATTCAAGCACCTTCGGAGGCCCAAAAGATAATGAAAATGTTGCGACAAACACATTTTTGCGTTTTAGAAAATGGGGAAAAAGAAGGAAGAAAAATAAAGCATGAAAAGGCACCGAGCTTTGCAAAGTTCCTTGTCTCGTCCCGAATTGAACCATCCGTTGACAACGATGTGATCCGACGAGCATCGACTAGAGAGGCGAGGCGACGAGTTGCATAGGCCTCCAAAGTCTTGCGAGCCACTAGGAATGACAAGACCACCAGAGATGAGGCAAGGTGACATTGAAGTGATGAGACCCAAGGTAACAGGCGTCGATGAGATTCGAGCTCACTTAAGCCCTTGTGTCAATGCCTTTATCCATTGGTGAGATCTGTTTTGCTGGTGAGGGCAAAATTGAAAGAAAGAAAGTTCCTTGAACCTATGAAGAAGCATTTTCAGAATGCCAAAAGTTCAAAGCCAATCCTGAGTTACCTCGAACTTCGAGCTTTGAGCACTTTCGAAGGTCAACTTCACATGAAAAGTCCATAAGATTGTATTGCCAAATACTTAAACTTTGATTCAAGCACCTTCGGAGGCCCAAAAGATAATGAAAATGTTGCGACAAACACATTTTTGCGTTTTAGAAAATGGGCCAAAAGAAGGAAGAAAAATAACGCATGAAAAGGCACCGAGCTTTTCAAAGTTCCTTATCTCGTCCCAAATTGAACCATCCGTTGACAACGATGTGATCTGACGAGCATCGACTAGAGAGGCGAGGCGACAAGTTGCATAGGCCTCCAAAGTCTTGCAATCCACTAGGAATGACGAGACCACCAGAGATGAGGCAAGGTGACACTGAAGTGATGAGACCCAAGGCAACAGGCGTCGATGAGATTCGAGCTCACTTAAGCCCTTGTGTCAATGCCTTTATCCATTGGTGAGATCTGTTTTGCTGGTGAGGGCAAAATTGAAAGAAAGAAAGTTCCTTGAACCTATGAAGAAGCATTTTTGGAATGCCAAAAGTTCAAAGCCAATCATGAGTTACCTCGAACTTCGAGCTTTGAGCACTTTTGAAGGTCAACTTCACATGAAAAGTCCATAAGATTGTATTACCAAATACTTAAACTTCGATTCAAGCACCTTCGGAGGCCCAAAAGATAATGAAAATGTTGTGACAAACACATTTTTGCATTTTAGAAAATGGGGAAAAAGAAGGAAGAAAAATAAAGCATGAAAAGGCACCAAGCTTTTCAAAGTTCCTTGTCTCGTCCCGAATTGACCCATCCGTTGACAACAATGTGATCCGACGAGCATCGACTAGAGAGGCGAGGCGACGAGTTGCTAGGCCTCCAAAGTCTTGCGAGCCACTAGGAATGACGAGACCACCAGAGATGAGACAAGGTGACACTAGGTCGTGAGACACAAGGCAACAGGCGTTGATGAGATTCGAGCTCACTTAAGCCCTTGTGTCAATGCCTTTATCCATTGGTGAGATCTGTTTTGCTGATGAGGGTAAAAATTGAAATTGAAATAGCTTAATGAGGGCAAAATTGAAAGAAAGCAAGTTCCTCGAATCCATGAAGAAGCATTTTTGAAATGCCAAAAGTTCAAAGCCAGTCCTGAGTTTAACTTGAACTTCAAGCTTTGAGCACTTTCAAAAGTCAACTTCACATGAAAAGTCTATAAGATTGTATTGCCAAATACTTAAACTTCAACTCAAGTGCCTTCGGAGGCCAAAGTTTATGAAAATGTTGCGACAAACACAATCGTGCGTTTTACAAAAGGGAGAAAAAGAAGGAAGGAGAAAAAAAAGCATGAAAAGGCACTGAGCTTTTCAAAGTTCCCTGTCTTGTGCGAATCTTTTTTCCCATTCTAGCTTTCCTCGCATTAAAGTGCAAAAAAAAGAATGTTTGTAAAGGAAATATTCAGAAAGTTCATATTTCTAATTTTTCTCCTAGACTATATAATGCCACTCCATCATTTTCTGAAATGCCACTAACTTAATTTTGTATAATGAGGTAGACGATGACCATGCTAAAATTGTTATGACTTTTCTAACAAGTTATGTCGCAAGGTTATCTCACGTGATAAATCGATAAACGTTTTCAGTGACTAGAGAACACGATGTACACAGAGCCACATACCAAAGAGACCGACGGTCGTCGATAACCACAACAATGACTAAGCTATGTTGCTAGGTCTCTTTGCTTTAATGGAGACAGTAATCCTATTCTACAGGGGTTCGCCTAGGTTTTAGATTGCAATATACATAGCTATAAACACTTTGTACTATTGAGGAACAAACTTGTCCTTGTCGCTCGATTCTTCAACATGTGTACCATGAAAAATCCTCGCGAGTGCTTCCCGAATCGACCCGTCCGTTGAGCACAATGCGATCACGCAATATGCTTTGATTGACTTCCTTTGGCGACCTGCGTCGGGAGGGAATAACTTGGGACTATGCTTTATAATCCGAGAAGAATGTAATAGACAAGCGCGATTGGCAGGGCTATCAGCATCCCGAAAAGGGTTTTGTGGGATTTGAAAAAACATCAGGTGCTCGGCCGCAATGAGAAAAGGACAATTTGATGCGCTCAATGTCTTTGATAGTTCAATGGTTTTAGGACTACTACGCGGTGCCGAGAATGGCTGACTATTCCTTGTGGAAGCGCCGGGACAACGTTGATGAATTGTCTTCGCAAGAACTGATCCCATGATTATGCGTTGAACAAGAATCAAATGCAATGTCATGCTTTTGGACGTGCGAAACCCTGTTCTTTGAATTCCTCGATAAATCGAATGAAATTAATGAGTCTCGACATCATATCTTGTTAAGGCAATGCTTGTTTTCCTTGGAACATTTCTAGCGATCACTTGAAATGACAAAGCCCTGGAACATTCGAACCCTTGAGAGAATGGATGGCTACCTTGACAATGGCTAGATGAAGTAGGGTGCCACACAATTCGATGGTAACGGAGGTGATGGCCATCATGGCCAAGTCGGCTAGGATACTCACAGTGACGGAGCTCCCACTGTAATGACCCGGTCTAACGAGAGCAAGGAGTGCGTACCGAGGCCAAAGGACCTAAACAAAGAGCAACTCTTGGCAAACTCTTATGATAGAAAAGGAGGAAGAATGAACTGAATTAATGCATCAAATATGAAAAAAGCGAATAGAGCCTTTTTATGTAATGACAAGTTTTGTTTTACAACTCCAAAGTTGAGTGAGCCTAAGCTAGAGCATTATTAGGATGGGCGACTTTCTGGGAAATGCCTACTTGTACACCAAATGACAAAACCGTGAGTCTCGATATAAAACGGGCCAAAGTGGTGTGGATATTTCAGTAATTTCAAAATATTTATTAGAAAATATGACCGCCATAAAAGCCATCATTTTTGTAACAGTTTTGCAATTGCCGTATAACGACTTTCTAACGGTTTTATAATGTTTGATTTATTTTATAAGAGCTATACAAGAGTCAACTTTTTAAATAATTACCAATTTATTTATAATTATTTTTTGATGGTGCGTTTTTTCTTCACCTATAAATTGTTACTCTGAACGTAATTGGAAAGTGATGTCCATGTATTAAAACCATATCCTTATTTCTCTTTTCCTATCTTGCTACATATCAATATACCAAAACAATAATATTCTTGTTTCTCTTTATTTTATTCATTTTTCTTGCTCGGTTTATACACATAATGTTATTCTGTTTCATTTTAATATTCAGTGTAGAGTATAGAAAAAAGTCTCTTGTATCTTAGGAGGATTGTCAATAGAGTTTGACGCGCCGAGTTTTGTAATTCGAGGTAGAATTATCCTTAAGGACAGTGCTTGCACACTTCAGATAATTAATTTTATTTTCTAATCATTTGCAATATATTTTCAACAATTATTGTTATTTTTCATGATATTTAATATTTTTCAATAAGTGGACAATATCTTGAGAAAGTTCAAGAACGCGAGACCCCACGAGCAATTATCTTAGGCTGAAGAGCCATGAGCAGACCTGCAGGCAATAAACACACACACCAAAGTCAAATCAAAGTCACTATGAAACAGGTCGAGCGAGGGACCATCTCATAAAGATGGACCGAAATGGCAGCTAATTCAAAAGCAATAATGTGGACCGAAATCGCATATGAGATCAACCGAAGCCCCAACTGACCCACGACCGCAACGCGACCGGGGGTCCGAGCCGCTTGTGGGTTCCACGGGGTTCGGTCCGGGTGGCGGCCACATAACATATGGCTGTGAACTGTGAGTGAGCTGCGGTTTCAAGTTTATAGGACTCCTCAAGCTCGATGTCCCACGTACCTCCTTCCGCACAACCTAGACATGGGCCGATTCAGCAGAGGAGGGACAATCATTGCTTCCTGAGTGTCGGTATTCGTTCTGTCGTGGCCGATCTAAAGCGGAGACGAGCTTGGTTCGGTGAATCTCTGGTCGAGGATCGGCCAAGACATCGTTCATCGATTTGCTGAAGTTTATCCATAAACGCAACCAAGCAAAGGAGCTAAACAAGAATCGTCGATGAAGATGCAGGAAGATTAACGAAAGAAAGGAGAGAGATAAAGACGAACACCGTGGCCACCCCACAATCATTATCACGTTTCACACTCGAAAGTCCCATCTCTCTTCAATCATGCATGAGGATTCCTCTATTGCGCACCAACATGCTGAAAAATAACCCATGGAACTTCCATATGATGACTATATCGATGTGGATGATAAGTTTTCTATGTGGGTATAGTGATTTAGTATTGATTAGCGTGATGAATTGGTAATTTTCCGTATGGATTAGATAATCATCATGGGATAGATAGGAAAGCTGTCGTGATAATATAGGCTAGGAGTGGTCATCGGATAATTCGATATGTACTAATTGGAAGGCAATTAGGGACCGTCTGAGGCCGATGAGGCTCGTGTAGGTGTTGTGCATGTTCAATATTAATCCTTAAACTATATGAAAATTTTCAATGTTGTCGTTCTACTAATTAAAGTTTAGGGACTATATTGCACAATGTGCTAAAATTTAGAGATCATATTGAATAAATTAAAAGTTTGAAAATCACATTGTATATTGGGTAAAAATTCAGGGATCAATTGTGTTATTATTCTTTAAAGAAACGATTGTCAAATAATTGTTAATAAGAGCACCCTAGGGACCCTAGTTAACATGGCTTGTATCATTAATGGATGCCCATAAATTCCCTAGTAATTACAAAAATCAGTGTGATGAAAGTCAGAAATGGGTGCACTTATATCGCCAAAAGTTGTGAGACTAAAGACGAGCGAAAGGAACATGTGTGACAAGAAAGTCAACTTAATTCCAATTCTTGAATATATTCCATAGGAGAAAAAGTGCATGGCGTGTTGGTGCCGAACAACTCTTTATGAGCACGACTTGGGATCAATTCTGGAGAGATGAAAAGACATTAACCGACCACAGACCGGCCGCAAATTTTGGATCAAGAAAGTTAACTAAAAGAGTCAAAAGAAAGGTTATGTCTAAAGAAAAAAGAATCAGATCCATCCGTTTGTACTAGTAAGGAAAGAAACACAAAGGAATTGATTGATCGATCTAATAGAAATCCATGCACATCCAATATTTGGTTTCGATCACTGTTTCGACGACGAAAAGCAAATTCCTCATATCACGTGAGTCCATAACCAAAGGGATGTGCGATCACGGACCCATCGACTCGTTAATGTCGCGCGACGAAACGAGAATCGGATGGGAATCATTCGAGCCGTCCAAGGAGAGGAATCTTATCAGATCGTTTCAAACGTAGGAGGGCGACGCCTACGTGTGACTTGGCCACTCTGCACGAGACAAAAGCAGATAGGAGGGGATGTCGAAATTGATTGGACGAACGCTGGACTTAAAACATCACCTGGGGATTGCATCGTGAGCGACAAGGAAATCCCAATATGGTTTCTAGCTCGTGCATCAAAGGTGGTTTGATCATTCCTACACGACACGGTCAAATTTACGAGATTCCTCCAACCTTGACATCGATCGGATGATTGGTGTTAGGCCTCTGGTCCAACCCGCTTATGTCATCGCTAGTCAAAGATAAGTCTCTCCATTGTATCGACACGCCTCTTTTTCCTCGATAATTTTATTGAATCAGTCCCGAACTTATTATTAAGATATTAATTAAGTTTTAAGCTTTTCGATTTTATCAATCTAGTCCTAAATTTTTCGGGAAGTTCCAATATAATCGTTCCGATTAATTCTCATTAGAAATCGTTCAGACAATGGTCTAATCATTGCCAGCCATCCTACATGGTGTATCATCACCTTGACAATTTTATGAGAAAATTGACTGAAAGGATTCATTGAATTTCACACAAAGGTTCATGACTTTATTGATAACATTGGAAAGTTTAATATTAAATTGGCATCCATGCATCCATTGCCGATAGGGAACTTGAGTTGGGGACATTTCAAATAATGTGATTAGGCTTGATTACATATGTAATCACAAGATGACAGGCTTTGGCGATTCCTAACTCTAATATGCAACAAACAAAATGAAAGTACAAGCCGGATCCTGGATATAAAAAAAAAAAAAGTACAACGTAAAGGAATGGCTTTTCCATTCTCAGTGGATCTCCAAATCACAATTTGGATGCAACAACTATTCAAATCATAACGTCTTTCATTTAGATCGAAAGTAACTTGGAAGGATGCGGTGGTCGCTCTGCGAGCGATATGTCTTACTGAATGCATGGGACGGAATGGTGTGCATCTATAAAGACCGATTGAGCTGAAATTTGGATATTACGTGGTGTAAAAAGAAGGAAACATTGAAAAGGCCTTTCTAGGAAGTTTGGGATTCAAAGAAGGTTGGGGACCTTGCCTTTTATTTCCAAATCTGGCACGAGAAAATGTCCGTTTTTTTTAAAAAAAATTCATTTATATATGTAAAAAGTACTTATTTTGCCTTATGGCCATAATTTAAATTTTCTTTCAAAAATTATGAAAAATAATGACACACGAACCATGATTTTTTTATAAATGGAAAATTAAATGGGTCACTAGCTTTGTAACATTACTCTCTTTTTAGAAAAATGGAAGGGAAACAACTAGGATGTCATCATTTTAATATAGAACTTGGGAAAATTTACCAAAAAATAAATTAAGATATGTTAATCACTAAGGTTTGCTCCAGTGGCCACATTTTTCACATGGAAAAAGGAAGATAGGGGGTTCGAATTCCCACTTTCTCAAGGAAGATGAGATGTGGACGATTTAGCTTAAAATGTAGGTTTCGACTCTTACGTCTTATAAGAAGGTACAAAAAAATTTTTGAAAATGATAGTTAAAATAGAAGTAGAGTATGATCGGTCATAAAAAAATTAAGATATGTCATAATAATAGGATTAATTGAAAAGTCAGAATAAAGTAGGACCGACTAAATTTTTTTTAAAGATATGTTATTATACTAGGATTAACTGAAACCTAGCAAATAGATATTGTATTTTTTTTTCTATCACAATACACAAATTGTTATCTTGAAAACTATCTTCCCCTACTTCTCTTTGAGGATAGTGTCATGGCTTGATGAAATGAATGATCCAAGAGATTCTTCACCGTTAGATTAAGAACAAATCTACGGATACAATTTACCTTGTACTTGTATACATAGGAGTCTCATCCCCTCATTGTATCATCTCATTCACAAATAATATATAAGTGGAGAGATTCCCTCTCTACGATCCTTATCAATTGAGTATAAGTAAGGCTGACTTGGGAGAAATCCTAAAACCGCACTTAGGGAACACTAAATCAATCCAAATCATATAAAGACGGGTTAGGAAACGTTAAATCAATTGACCTGTGATGAAAGCATTTCCTTTTATTAATATAACAAAAAACAGGTCCTGTTTTTCAACATAAAACAAGTCTTCCTAGCACGAAATTGTCGCCGGAAAACACTTTTTTTTTTTTGGTAAGAGGTGGAGGAGGATTGTGGGAGAATCAAAAGCGAAAAAGAAAAGAAAAGCACACCCCCTTTTCCTTGCTTTTGACTCCCTCTCGTTAGCTTCTCATAAAAGCCTTTCCGAAACCACCTGAAGTCGTCAAATAATTGACTTTCGGTACATTTTCGTAAAGCAAAAAAAAAGGAAAAACGTGAGGATAAGCATCGTGGGATCCTACGAGCGTTGACCGTTGACCAGAGAGGCGAGGCGACGAGTTGCATAGGCCTCCAAAGATGAAGCAAGGTGACAACTGAAATAGCTTAATGAGGGCAAAATTGAAAGAAAGCAAGTTCCTCGAATCCATGAAGAAGCATTTTCGGAATGCCAAAAGTTCAAAGCCAATCCCGAGTTACCTTGAACTTCAAGCTTTGAGCACTTTCGAAGGTCAACTTCACATGAAAAGTCCATAAGATTATATTGCCAAATACTTAAACTTTGATTCAAGCACCTTCGGAGGCCCAAAAGATAATGAAAATGTCGCGACAAACACATTTGTGCATTTTAGAAAATGGGGAAAAAGAAGGAAGAAAAATAAAGCATGAAAAGGCACCGAGCTTTTCAAAGTTCCTTGTCTCGTCCCGAATTGACCCATCCATGATCGCGAAATATGCTTCGATTGACTTCCTATTGTGACTTGCATCGGGAGGGAATAACTTGGGACGATGCTTTATAATCCGAGAAGATTGTAATAGACAAGCGCGATTGGCAGGGCTATCAGCATGCCGAAAAGAGTTTTGCGGGATTTGAAAAGAACATCAGGTGCTCGGCCGCAATGAGAAAAGGACAATTCGATGCGCTCGGTGTCTTTGAAAGTTAGATGGTTTTAGGACTACTACACGGTGCCGAGAATGGCTGACTATTCCTTGTGGAAGCACCTGGACAACAGCGAGGAATCGTCTTCACGGGAACTGATTTCATGACGATGCGTTCTGGATGCGCGAAACCCTGTTCTTCGAATTCCTCGATAAATCAAATGAAATTAATGAGTCTCAGTGTAATATCTTGTTAAGGCATGCTTGTTTTCCTCGGAATGTTTCTAGCGATTGCTTGAAATGACCAAATTCTAGAACATCCAAACCCTTTAGATAATGAATGCCTACCTTGACAATGGCTATATGAAGTAGTGCCACGCAATCTGATGGTAACAGAGGTGATGGCCATCATGGCCGGGTCGGCGAGAATACTTATGGTGACAAAGTTCCCACTATAATAACCTAGTCTAACGATAGCACGGAGTGACCGCCAGGGCCGGATGACCTAGACAAAGAGCAACTCTTGGTAAACTCTTACGATGGAAAAAAGGAAGGAATGAATCGAACTAATGCATTGAACATGGAAAGAGCAAATGGAGCCTTTTTTATGTAATGGCAAGTTTTGCTTTAAAACTTCAAAGTTAAGCGAGCTTAGACTAGAACATTATCAAGATAAGTGAGGGAAATGCCTACTTGTACACCAAAAGACAAAACTGTGAGTCTTGATACAAGATGGGCTAAAGTAGTGTTGGATATTTCAACAGTTTCGAAATATTTATTAGAAATTATGACTACCATAAAAGCGATCATTTTTGTAATAGTTTTGCAATGGCCGTATAACAACTTTTTAATGGTTTTATAATGTTGGATTTATTTTATAATAGCTATACAACGGTCATCTTTTTCAATAATTACCAATTTATTTATAACTGTTTTTTGGCAGTACTTTTTTTTCCTTACCTATAAATTGTTACTCCGAACGTAATTGGAAAGTGATCTCTATGTATCAAAACCAGAATATCATTATTTCTATTTTCCTATCTTGTTACATGTCAATATGCCGAAACAATAATATTCTTGTTTCTCTTCATTGTTCTTTCTTTTTCTTGCTGGGTTTATATGCATAACGTTATTTTGTTTCATTCTAATATTCAGTGTATAGTTATAGAAGAAAGTCTCTTGTAACTTAGGAAGATAGTCGCTAGAGTTTGATGCACCGAGTTTCGTAATTCAAGAAGTGAAATTATCCTTAAGAACGGTACTTGCATGCCTCAAACAATTAATTTTATTTTCTCATCATTTGCAATAAATTTCCAACAATTATTGTTATTCTTCATGCTATCTAATGTTTTTCAACAAGCGAACAGTATGTCAAATGAGTAAGTTAAAAAATGTCGGACCCGCAAGCAATTATCTTAGGCTGAAGAGCCATGAACAGACCTGCAGGCAATAAACACACACCAAAGTCAAATCAGAATCACCAGGCAACCGGTCGAGCGAGGGACCTCTCGTAATAACGTGGACCGAAATGGCATCTGAAATCAACCAAAGCCCCCACCGACCCCACAACCACAAGGCGACGGGGGGTCGGACCCACGTGTCGGGTCGGGCCGAGCCGCTCGTGGGTCCCACGGGGTTCGGTCCGGGTGGCGGTCGCATAACATATGGCTGTGAACTGTGAGTGAGCTGCAGCTTCAAGTTTGTAGGACTCCTCGAGCTGTCTATGTTCCCCGACACGAAGAGAGAAGAAGAAGAAGAAAACGAGAAACCGGGTTTTCATTACAGGTCAGTGTCCCACGGCACCTGCTTCCGCACGACCTAGGGATGGGCAGATTCAGCAGAGGAGGGACAATCATTGCTTCTTGATTGTCGGTATTCTTTCTGTCGTGGTAGATCTAGCGGAGACGAGCTTGGTTCGGTGAATTTCTGGTCGAGGATCGGCCGAGACATCGTTCATCGATTTGCCGAAGTTATCCATAAACACGACCAAGAAAAGGAAGTAAACAAGAACGTCGATGGAGATAAAGAAGATAAATGAAAGAAAGGAGACAAAGATGTACACCAACAACCCCCCCAATCATGATCACTTTTCACACTCGAAGGTCCCATCTCTCTTCCTCGTCCATTGCGCACCAACATGCTGAAAAATAACCCATGGAACTTCCATATGATAACTACATCGATGTCTATGATAAATTTTTTATAAGGGTATGGTGATTTAGTACCGATTAGTGTGATGAACTAGCAATTTTCCGTATGGATTAAAGAATCATCTTGGGATGATAGGAAAGCCATCGCGATAATATAATTCAAGAGTGGTCATCGGATAATTCAATATGTACTAATCGGAAGGCAATTAGGGACCGTTTGAGGCCGAGGAGGCTCGACTGGGTGTTGTGCATGTTCAATATTAATCCCTAAGCTACACATAAATTTTCAATGTTGTCATTCTACTAATTAAAGTTCATGAACTATATTGAACAAATTAAAAGTATAGAGATTACATTGCATATTATATAAAAGTTTAGAGGTTATTTATGTCATTATTCTTAAAAAAAACTATTGTTAAATAATTGTTAATAAGAGTGCTCTAGGGGCCCTAGTTAACATGGCTCATATCACTAATGGATTCCCACAAATTCCTTAGTGGTAAGAAAAATCAGTCTGATGAAAGTCATAAATATGTATACTTATGTCACCAAAAGTTGTTATGGGACTAAGACAGGTGAATTTGTCACATAAAGAGAGAATATGCACGACGAGAAAGTCATCCCAATTCCAATTCCGAAATATATTCCATAGGAAAAAAGGCACGTGGCATATTGGTGCCAAACAACTCTTAATGAGCATGACCGAGGATTGATTCCAGAGAGATGAAAAGACGTTAACCAATCATAGGCCGGCCGTAGAGTTTGGGTTAAGAAAGTTAATTAAAAGAGTCAAAAGAAAGGTTACGTCAAAAGAGAAAAAGAATCGGGTCCATCAGTTTGTACTAGTAAGGAAAGAAAACAATAGGAATCGATCTATTGATCTACTAGAAATCCATGCACATGCAACACTTGGTTTCGATCACTGTATTGATGACGAAAAGCAAATTCCCATATCACGAGTCCACAACCAGGGTCGGGCACATTCACGATGCTTTTGTCAATGCAAAAGCGTGCCACTCCAAAATCCGAAATTTGAAAATTTCCCGATTCGTCGATGTGGCGCGATAAAATGGTAATCGGACAGGAATTTTTCGATTTGTCAAACGAGAGGAATCTTGTCCGATCGTTTCAAACGTAAAAGGATGGACGCCTACGTGTGATTTGGCCACTCTGTACGAGACGAAAGCAGAGAGGAGGGGGATTTCAAAATCGATTGGACGAATGCCGGACTTATAGATCACTCGAGGATTGCATTGTCAGCGACAGGGAAATCCCAATTTGGTTTCTAGCTCGTGCGTCAAAGGTAGTTTGCTCACTCCTCCACGACACGGTCAAATTTATGGGATTTGTCCAACCTTGAGATCGACTGGATGATTGGGGTTTCAGCCTCTGGTTCAACCAGCTTATGTCATCGCAAGTCAAAGATAAGTCTCTCTATTGCATCGACACGTCTCCATTTTCCTTGATAAAATTATTGAATTAGTCCTAAACCTATTGTGCATATATTAATTAAGTCTTAAACTTTTCGATTTTGTCAATCTAATTCTAAACCTTTTCGAGAAGTTCTAATGTACTCATTTCATTCAATTTTTGTCATAATCGTCGGCCATCCTAAGTGGTATATTGTCATGTCGGCAATTTTTGAAAAATTTAGCTGAAATGACTACATTGGAATTTTGTGCAAAGGTAACTTAATTGGCAAAATCAGAAAGTTTAGAACTAAACTGACGTTCGTACAATAGGTTTGTCATTGATTGGACAATTCCTCCTTTTTCCCCCAATCAATCAATAGTAGATGTCTTACACATGAAAATCAAAATGTACGATGCAAAAAGAAAACGTGAGGAGAATATGGCATTTGATCCCATAATTGCATTAATTTTTGAGCTTTGCTAGCATAATATTTTTTAGGCTACTGTGTAAATAACAGCTTATTATGAGTCACAAATTATTTAAAAAGTGAACTTCATAATAACTTTTAATTATTTATTATTCGATTTTTTTTAGTACAAAACATACTATTAATTGGTCTCATTACGTATGTAATCATAATAACTTCATATTAGATTAAAGATTATTATCAAATCGTTTCTCTCTATCTTTATGTAGGCTGAAAAGTATTGCCTATCTATTATCTTAGAAAAAGGGTTAATTGGTCATGCATCCATTGCTGATCATTGCTCCTTCATTATGCATAAATTTCAGATATAGTGAGGGAACTTGAGCTAGTGACGTTTCTAATAATGTGATTAGGCCTAATTATGTATGTAATCATGAGACGGCTGGCTTTGGCAATTCCTAACTCTGATAAACAATGACTTAAAAGAAAGTGCAGCGTAAAAGAATGGTTTTGCCATTCTCAATAGACCTCTAACTCAAGATTTGGATGCGGCAACTTTCAAATCATAACATATTTCCTTTAGATTAAAAGTAATTTTGAAGGATGCTTTAATCACTTTGCGAGTGGTATGCCTTACTAAATGTATGGGATGAAATTGTGTACATTTATAAACATTAATTGAACTGAAATTTTGATGTTATGTGGTGAAAAAATAAATAGTGGAAAGGCCTTTCTACAAAGTTTGGGATTCGAAGGTTATTTTTTATATATGTAAAAAGTACTTCTTTTGCCTTATGGCCATAATTTTAAATTTTCATAAGAAATTTCAAAAAATTATGAAAATACAACTTCCAACTACATGTCGAAATTCAACTTCCAAGCGTTTTAAATTATGAAAATTACAATATGAGAATCATGAACTTTTTATAAAAGGAAAGTTAAATGGAAAAAAGAAAAAGCAATTCCAGCCATACCCCAAAGTCACTAGCTTTTGTCGGATCAATATCTTTTATAAAAAAATGAAAAGGAAAGAATAAGAATGTCACCATATAAATCGGACTTGAACATGATAAAAAAATTTACCCAAAAAAATCATAAAATGTCATAATTAGATTTTTTTTTTCTTTTTATACACAAATTGTTACCTCGAAAACGGCCATCCCCTACTTTTCCTTGGAGGAAAGAAAATATTTTTATTAATATAACGAAAACTAGGTCCTTTTTTTCAACATAAAGTAGGTGTTTCTTGCCCGAAATTCACCACCTTACAACACCTTTTTTGTAAGAGGTGGGGTAGGATTGTTGGCGAATCAAAAAGCGAAAAAGCAAAAAAGAAAAGCGCACTCCTCTTTTCCTTTCTCTTTTTGACTCCTAGAGCTTTCTAAAAAGCTTTTGTCATATTTTCCAATCATTAGCTTCTCATGAAAGCCTCTCAAAAAACTAGGCGAAATTTTGGGAGAGATCTAGGAAAAATGACTTCACATTTAGACAAAAAATTTATGACTCGAGGTGTTTTCGATAAAAATCAAAGAGGGCTCAGGTAATTGACTTTCGGTACATTTTCGTAAAGCAACTTCAAAAATAAGTTAAAAAAGGAAAAAAGGAGAGGTTAAGCATTGCGGAATTC
The DNA here is from genome assembly GCA_014182845.1 of Corymbia calophylla. NCBI lineage: Eukaryota > Viridiplantae > Streptophyta > Magnoliopsida > Myrtales > Myrtaceae > Corymbia > Corymbia calophylla. The sequence goes on from CM024694.1 coordinate 37,049,746, forward strand.
GACAAGTATTGACGAGAGAGAATGCGACCTCAAGAAATGGAATTGTGCAGGCCTTTGAATTCTTGCGACCCTAGGAGCGGCGGGACAACTAGAGGCAAGGTGATGACCAAAGGTGAGGCATGACTACGGTGAAGTTGCCAGAACCCAGGCGACAAGCATTGATTGAATCTAAGCTCACCCGAGCCCTTGGGTCAATGCCCTTGTCTGTCAATCAAATCTATTTTGTCGGTGAGAGTCAAATTGAGAGAAAGCAAATTTATCAAATTCATGGAGTGGCATTTTTGGAATGCTTAAAGTTTAATGCTAGTCCTAAGTTGCTGTGAACTTTGAGTTCTAAACATTTTCAAAGCGCACCTTTACCCCGAAAAGTCCTTGAAATTGTGCTGCCAAGTAGTGAAACTTTGACTTAGGGGCCATTGCAAGCCCAAAACTTTTTGAAAATGCTACGACAAACGTAGTTATGTGCTAAAGGGGGAAAATTAAGAAGAAAAGAACAGAAAAGATAAAAAGGCGATGAGCTTTTCAAATTTCCCATGGCTCACGCCATTCTCTTTTCCCATTCTGGCTTTCCTCGCATTAAAGTGTGAAAAGAAAGAAAGATCATAAAGAAAATATTCGCAAAGTTTATATTAGCACTTCTAAGGATCTATCCAAAGTAGCATGGGAAATATGTGGAAGCTTTGTTCTATTTCTTTCAGTTTACAATGACTGTCCTTTGGTTATATTTCTAATTTTTTATCTAAATTATATAACGTGACTCCATCATTTTTTGAAATGTCACTAACTTAATTTAGTATAACGAGTTCAGACACTAAACATAGGCCAACAAAAATCAACCTTGAGACTCCAGACCTAAAAACCATGCTAAAATCATTATTAATCTTTCTAGGACGAGCCGACAAATCTTTTGGACGACTAGAGAACCTTAGATAGCAAGGCAACGTACATAGAACCATTCGGTAATCACGAAAATCAAGATCGAATATATTGACGGAGCAATAAGAAGAAAAGGAGAAAGGAAAAAAAGAGAGGAGGGGAGACAAATTCCCTCGTCCCATCTTCTTCATCTATTCAATAGAGAGGAACTTTAGGAATCTAGGAATAATATAATGAAAAGGGGTATATCTCATCTAGAACCTCCTTCCCACTCCCTCATGTCCCCATTTAAAACATTATAGACTAAGCTATATAAGTATGTCTCTCTCTCTCTCTCTTTCTTTCATTTTTCATTTTCATAATCAACACTTGCTAAAAAAGAAAAAGACAATTCGGACCGGCTCTAATTGGCCTCTAATGGAGACATGAATCCTAATTTCCGGGTGGGCGGATTCGCCTAACGTTTTACATCCTCGTCGCTTCGTTCTTCCCCAACGTAAGAATCCCACGAAATCCTCACGAGTGCTCCCCGAATCGCCCCCACGCCCATTCGTCGTCGATTTCACCAATTGCCGGATCGGGTCATGCATCGAATTGACTCGTGTTCGCGGGGGAGAGAGAATCTTTTAGGGAGGAATTCCTTCCTTTTATAATCCTAGAAGAATGTAGTAGACAAGCGTGATTGGCAGGGCTATCAGCATCCCGAATATGACCCTGCGAAAAAGAAAAAAATTCCAAGATTTGATGCTGCTGCTGCTGCTCGATATCTTTGGGAAAAAGTTAGGTCGGTTCAGGACTTACATGGTGCTGAGAATGGTCGGGTGGACGTTGTACTCCTTGGCGAACACGAACGGGACTATTCCTTGCGGAAGCGCCGCCTGCCATCATCAATCGAGGGTCGTGAGGAATCGAATTTGAGATCTCACGCTTCTAGACTAGCGAAAGGACAAAACCTGGGACATCGAAACCCTCGGGAGGAACGGATGGATGCCTACCTGAACGATGGCTATATGGAGTAGGGTCCCGCGCAATCCGATGGCGGCGGAGGCGATGGCCATCGCAGCCGGGCCAGCCAGGAACCTCACTGCCATGGCGAACGTGGCGACCGAGTTCCCGCACGCGATTAGCTTAGGCTGAAGTGCCATGAACAGACCTGCAAAACCCACAAAACGCACCACCTCACCACATCGAGATCAAATCGAAATCGGCATAAGACATCCTGACCTGGGGGACCATCTCGTAAAGATGCATCGAATCTAAATGAGAACTCTCCGTGTGCATCCCCTTTTTTTCTTTCTTTTTCTTGCAACTACTTCGAAAGCAGTAACATCTACCGATGCCCCCACCGGCCCTACGACCAAGCGGCCGGACCCATGTGTCGGGTCGGGCCGAGCCACTCGTGGGTTCCACAGGGTAGGGTAGGGTTGGATTGGGTTTGGTTTGGTTTGGTTCGGGTGGTGGCCACAGAATAATATAATGGCTACAAACTGTGAGCTGCAGTTCGCAGGACTATTCACACCTCATACAATGTATGGGAGTGGCAATCATTGTTTCTTGATTCTGACTACTTTTTTATTGTGTGGGTTCGCAGTAGGGTTTTCGTTCAGTCAATGTCCGGTTGAGGATTGGCCAAGACATTATTCAATTTGCCGAAGTTATCCACATAAGGATGACTGACAGTATGAACAAGACAGAGAACGAAGCAGAAAATTTTGACGAAGATAAACCGAGAGAGAACGACATGGATGGATGATAGAGAGAGAGAGAGAGACGACTCACCCAAGCTGAACATGGCCATTCCCAGCCCGGCATCGGACAGTATGGAGATCGACTTGTCGACGATCAGGGGCATCCGCACATCCCACCTGCACCACCACGTCCAGACAAACACCACCACCCCAATCATCGTCACCTTTCACGGCTAACTACTAAAACAACAACACCAATTTGATAATCTTTATTCGAGTTTTGTATTATGAATGAGTTTTCCATGCATGTCTTAGTGATTTGTAGTACCAATCAACGCGATGATAGAATTTAAGACGAGAGTAGTTATTGGTAGTTCGGTGTGTGCGCTAACCGGAAGGCGATCAAGGACCAGATGATGCCGATGAGGCTCGAGTAGGTGTTGGGGTTCCGGATCAGCTTCCTCCACACCATGATCAAGATCAGGCGGGTCATCACGCTCGCCGGCGGCATCTGCTTGTCGTTCCCGGCATCGGAGCTCGGGCCGAGCTTGTTGGGCCGGTCAGGCCCGGCCGCCTCCTTCTCCCCTCCAGTTCCCTCCTCCCTTTCGTCTGCTTTGCCCGCGAAGTTGAACTGATCTTGCCCGGTGAATACCGCTGTTTCCGGAGCGGCTTCCGCACAAGAAAACAAAGCTCAGAAATTTCGGATAAGATTGAGATGTCACATTAAAAAAAGACTTCAGATGAAAAGAGGTTGTCTAACTAAGAATCTAATAATTAAGTCGCTGATTACTATAATGATGATGGAAAAGGGACAACGTTGTTAGATTAATGTCTATACTTTTGGTCTCGCCGTTGGGCTGGTTATTATCGGCAACTATCATCCGGATCTCCCTGACGTTCTGATCGGACCGCCCAGATTGATTATCTGGAGCCCCGAAATCCCCGCCGCCTAACACATGGAGCCCGCCCACTTCCGACACTGGCGAAGCGCTGGAGCTCCACACGAACATGTGGAGCTCCTTGGCATCGTAGCTGTTTGCTTTTGCCACGCCGTTGGATTGCTGCGCCTGTGGCATCGGCGGCTGCTGCTGCTGCTGTTGGTGGTTGGGTTTGCCGCTCTTCGGGAATGCTGATGCGAAATCGGGGATCGGAGCCGGGTATGGAGCGGACGTAACCTGGGCCGGGTAGAACCCGAACCTCGGGGACGGCTGCAGGTTCTCCTCGAAGTTCGACGGCCTCGGGGTCGGGCCGCGGGAGGACTGTACCGAGTACACGTCGGAGGGTCCGAAGTTGGAGAGCCGGGGCACGCCCATCATGGAGTAGAAGTCCGAGGTGTTGAAGTTGGACCCCCTCGGAGTCAGGTTCCGCGACGAGCTCAGGCTGTAGATCTCCACCCCGCTGAGGTTCGAAGGCCTCGGCGTCATCCCTGAGAACGAGCCGCCGCCGCCAGGCCCCAGGCTGAAGGACCGCCTCGACGCGTTCGACTTCCTCACGGTGACGTGCAGCTTCCCGTCGTTGCCGACCTCCGCGTCGGTCTCGAGGAGTCCCGGCCGTCGAGCGAGACGATGTCCGGGTCGACGTTGAACGACACGATGGATGCGGCGGTCTCCGGGAACTGCTCCATGATGAGGATCTTGGCGCCCCGGTACTCGAACAGGAAGAGGAGGAGGGTGTACCAGATGATGCACTGCAGCACGACCACCTGAAGCCGGTAGGCGGACGCAGAAACTTAGATTACCATTTCCACAACAAGTTTCGAAAAGAAAGCAATTTAAAATCACCGAGCACCGCCGGGCGATCGGCGCGTCTGCCTGACCTGGACCATGAGGCTGCTAGCGACGGAGCCGTACATGGCGCCGAGGAGGGGGATGCCCATGACGAGGGTGTTGGGGAGGGTGGAGAGGGAGAAGACGGTGATGGACCAGTCGAGGGAGCCGCGGGGGGAGAGGTTGGCCCAGAGGGCGAGGAGGAGGAGGAGGAGGAGCTTCTGAAGGGTGTCGGCGGCGATGAAGCGGAGGTTCATGGCGTAGGGGTTGTTGGTGGAGATGAAGTGGAAGGAGAGGAGCGGGACGGCGAAGAGGGCGACGAAGCGGTTGATGCCGGAGCACTGGTCGGGGGAGAAGATCCTCCACCACCGCACCGAGCCGTAGGCCAGGATCATCGCCACGTACAGCGGCACCACCGCGACCAGCACCGCGTAGAGGTCGTGCCACGTGATCATGGCGACGGCGGCGGCGATCAAGCAGGCAAACGGAGAGAGGGAGAGAGGGAGAGAGTGGTGATTGAAATGTTCTACGAACTATGTGCAGAGTCTTTGCTTGCTGCAAAGCGTGGATTTTGGTGAAGAAGACGAAGCAAGCACCATGAGAGGGAAAGAGAGAGAGAGATAGAGAGGGAGAGAGAATGATGGGATGTCATAAGCCTTCGGGCGTATATTATATACATGTTGAGGGGGTGAGCGGATCCGGGCCATGGGTCATGGGCTCGTGGAGCGAACCCGACCTGCTTTGGTTTGGTTTTTGCTAGCACTAAGGTCGCGTTCGATGTTCATGACCTAATCAGCTTTTGACTAAGTGTGACCCAATCCTAGGTGGGGAAATGAGTACGATGATCGGTTACTGGTCCAGTTCTATTGAGGAATCGGGAAGATTAATTCTTATTTTTTGGGATTGAGAACAAGAGTAGACGATCCTAAAGACTAGGGACCAACCGATCTAGTCAATAGAATAGGTCATTTAGCAAAAAAAAATTAGAAGATTAAAAAAATACTAGAGTTATTACTATTTTAAGGTTTATTGTTATTTTTAAGAAATTAAAAACATATTTTTTATTTTTTTTTAAAAGTTCATCCAATTCCCCCTACAACAACTGAGAACCACATTAAAAATCACCAATTTTATTTTTATGGTATTAGGAACCAAACCCAATTGGTTCGTTTAGTCTAGTTTGGTCAGTTTCCAATTCGATTGATCCAATATGCTCACCCCTAGAAATGAGGTGATGGAAAAATAGTCAATTTCTAGGAAGTACCCTAGGGTTTGAAATTGGCTCCAACTCCAATCTAGCTCGGAAAAAAAAATTCAAGCCCGTCTTGAGCGGGAGAAAGAGAGTAGCTCAACTTGCTTGCACCCCTGCATCCGGCAGAATCGAGTCTCGAGAACTTGTCTGCAAGGGCCTCAAGAGTTCAACAATTGACCGAGGAAGTTCTACAATTTCTAATATACTAACCATTCATTGTGTCATATGCAGCTGTTGATTCGAGCATTGAGCTGCTCCAAATTAAGCATGATCGATAACAATTCTCTATATATTAAGTTCATTCAAAGACAGTCGAATATCATAAGTGGGTCCAGCGGAAGGAAGTCGCTTCCCCCTCTTTCACCTAATGGCTCCCTTGGATTTATCAAAGATCATATGACCACGATTATAATAATGTCATGTCCTAAGGTTATGAAAGGTGTTGGGTTTATAAAACAACATTAGTACACAGGTCCTTTTCACATACCAAAAAAATCTTCCCCTCTCTTCGCATCACCTTGTCTCCAATCGAACACGTATAGCACATTGCACCCGCACACACAAGCAAAAGAACAAGCCCACTACCTACCCGTTTTCTGCCACAGACCTTGACCCGCCATGCCACATTATTCAACACGACCAAATAGAACGATTTCCCCACTTTTGATAGTGACAATAGCCCCGTGGATTTGTCCAAGCTAGGATTAGATCCACAATGTTAAACGAGAAATTTCTACGAGAGTTTACATCTATTTGTCGCGTGAAGACCGTAACATAATAGTTGTCGGGATATAATATAATATAATATAATATAATAGAGATATAATAACTATTATATGCTGTTTGGTTTAAGACGTAATGGGGAATAACATAAAAATTCTAAAGATACCCTTAAAACCATATGACATGAAATCATATTTCATCTTGAAAATTTAATTAATCACATCTCATGGTAAGAAGCTGATATTATGCTAATTTTTCATGTTATGAATAACTTTTTAATATAATAAATAGTCATGTATTGTCGAGATAGCATTATTATTGTTACATCATCTGTTTGCCATAGATATGACATGTGATTATCACATAATGATTGCAATTGGTGTTATCATTTAAATAAATAATCTAAATTATTTTAGTTATAATTAAAATAAATTAAAATGATAGCTAATAATCTAAATTGGTAGCGCGAGCAGGAGAAAAGATACGCGGTATCTTGGGGATAAACAATTACATCGTCATTGTACTAGCTATTACACAAGGAGAAAATATTAGGTGCATGTCATGTGCCACGCTGGCAAACGGGAAGAGCCTTCAAAACGCGACACGTGTCCCGCGGGGCCCACTCCTTGTCAGTCCAGACAAAAAAAATTTCAAAACCCTTCCGAAACTCTCTCTCTCCTGCCCTTTCTTTTCTCTCCCCTGCCCATTTCTCTCACGCCTAGCAACGCAACACGTCGACAGGGACGTTGCGGAGGGTGCCGCCCTAGGTCCAGTTGCGGCGGCAGGACTTGGTGTTGGTGGAGTTGCAGCGCGGGCAGGGCAGGGCCTCCGTCTGCAGCGGCGGGTGGGGGTACAGGCCAGCTCCCCCAGCGCCGGTGCCGGCGGGTGGGGGTGCAGGCCAGCTCCCCCGGCGCCGGCGCCGGCCTGCGGCCGGGCAGGCCTGCGCTCGCTGGTGTCCGAAGGCATGTTGTCCTCCTTGCGCGCGCTAAGGGAATGGTGGAGAGAGAGCTATGAAAAGAAGAAAGCTCGAAGGAGGGAGAGAGAGAGTGACACTGGGAGAGAGAAATCGGCAAATTTTTTGGCGTGTCGCGTTCCGGAGCGCGTGAGAGAAAGGGCAGGAGAGAGAAAAGAAAGGGCAGAGGGCAGGAGAGAGAAAAGAAAGGGCAGGAGAGAGAGTTTCAGAAAGGTTTTGAATTTTTTTTTGCTTGGACTGATAATGGTGGGCCCGAGGGACACGTGTCGTGATCTGAATACCCCTCCCGTTTGCCAGCGTGGCACATGACATGCACCTAATATTTTCTCATTACACAAGAGATCAAGTAATAAATATTATATAAAAAAGTAATAGATATTCCAAAAATGATTTTAAAAAGAGAAAATTATAAAACTTTGTTATAAATATTAGTTCTATGCAGCAACATCTCAAGTGACAAGTAGCAAAATTAACTCTATGGCAATGACAAATTGATTATTCTCCGGCATCGAATTTTACTTTTTTAAATAAAAAAATTTGTTTAATCTAAATCTTATAGCATGCATACTTTTGCTTTTTATTTTTGTTACATTCAAACTACTTGAATTTTTCGCATTGTACAAACATTGACGCTTAGATTTGCATATAAAGTCTCCCATAGTTTTGTGAAATTTAAATAGGATGTTTAAAAATCCACTTTGTCCCTTACAATATAATGTGCAGTAGAATCGAGAGACGCTACAAAAAATAACATACCCATATTGAAAGAATATCTACAGCGGTAAAACGAACTATACGATGTATAGTATGCAATAGAGAAAGTTATCTTGCATATTAAAGTAATTATTGCAATAATCTTTCTCTTTTTTTGAATTTCCATGCTCGGACAATGTGAGAAGAGATAGGAGGAGAGTCATGTGGGGACACAAAATGGAGGTGAAATGTGTCGGCCCATTGGGCCATGGCCTCACGACCACAAGCCCATTTCACTAAGCCCCATCTGACCCCAAAATTAGCCTCCACGATTTCTCACGCCTACTTATAAACAATTATATTTGCACATAGATCTATGGCTATTAACTGAAAAATAAAAATAAAAAAAAAAATAATTTTTTTGGTTAGTCCTTTCCTCCAAGAATCTCCTGTCCCGATAATTACTCGATTGCGGTGCAACCGGAAGACAATCATGGCCGCTTGAAATTACCCCGATCATCTAAGCCAGGTACCCAACAACGTTGTTTCAAAAATTAAATACACTCACTGTCCCGGTCGGATCGACATTGACATAGTTCACATGAAAAATATCGCGACATGTGAAGGGCGGGGGAGGGTTCATGAACGCTCTTGTTAGCGGGTCGTTGTTGCGGTAGTTACATGCTGACCAAGCGAAAATCGGGGGTCACGTTTACCAAAATCCACAGAAAAATACAACACTCCTGGACCATAATGGCAAATAAATTAGCATTAGTCAAACATGCGTCATCCAAAGTTCAGCATGAATTAAATGGCTAATTGCTACAATCTTGGCCGGTGATTCAGCCAACAAACAATTTGATTTGAAGCGACCCATTTTTTAATATCGGCCCCGATAATCCAGACATTAGTCAAATCCTGATCGACCTAGTTAGTTGATTAAGTTCGCACGTAATCAAAGACTAATCTAATATAAGATTGTCGAGCTGCCATGGACCGTCAAAGGAGTGTCACATGCGATTACGGAGTTGACTAAATTAACCGGGCTTTTGGACAAGATTAAGTGCCCAAAAAAAGTTATAAAAATCGTTCCTGTCGTTTTCTGCAGTCATTCAATGCAAAATTACAGGTGCTTGACGAATGATGGGACTGTTCCGGCGTAAGCAAGGCAGGATATTCTATGTAATGTCCAATCCATAATGAGCCAAAACCATTAGTGTAATGGCGTATTTGGAGAACGAGGAGGAAGATGTGCAAAGAGTGTATAAAAGATTTTAAGCCTACTGTGCAACGACATATACAAGCCTAAACATATTATATGGCGATCAATTCAATCCTAAACATTTCAAATGTGTTGATTTTATCCCAAACCTTTGATAGTTTTCTAATTTATTCTTAAACCTTTTAATAATTTATCAATTTAATCATAAATATATTGACAATTACTACCAATTATCCAAATAATAGATCTAGGATTTAATTGACATAATTAAAAAATTTATCGCTAAATTGACAGCCATGCAATAGATTGGGAAAATTTCAAAAAAGAGTCTCAAGTGCCCTCAGTTTCTCAAATAAAAGCCCGAAGTTGATCTTGTTTCAAATAAGGGCCTGAATTGACTATGATTGTTTCAAATGAGAGCCTGATCATGCCGGTAACTGACCGGCCACCGGCCAGCTAAATTTTCCAACCAATTAAGGGCATTTTTGTCATTTGCCACTTTTCATGTTTTTTTTTTCTTTCCTTTTTTCTTCTGTTTCATCTTCTTCATCATCGCCGATGGCCAGTCGGCCACCGGCGACGCCCACAAAGGGTTTGGTTAAGGTCGCCCTCACCCGATCCAGCAAGGGCCACCCTTGCCGGCCACAGAGGAGGCCACCTCGCGGCCATCCACGAGGTTGACCCTCGCCAGCCACGGGCGAGGGTCAGCCACCCTCGCCAGCCCCAGGCAAGGGATAGGCAAGGTCGGCCCTTGTTGGCCGTGGGCGAGAAGGCCCTCATTGGCCATGGACGAGGGAGACCTCGCCAGATCTGGCGAGGTCAAACCTCGTCGGCCGCAGGTGAGGCGGCCCTCGTTGGCCGTAGGCGAGGCCAACCTCGCAGACAACCACAAGGGGCGGCCTCCCCCAAGGCAAGGGTCGCCTTGCCCATGCGAGGCCATCTCTCGCCGGCCATCGGCGAGGGTGGCCCTCGCCTAGCCCTGTGTGTGCTTCACCGGTGGCCGGCCGGAGAAGAAGATGACCAGAAAAAATAGTAAATTACAAAAATGCCTTTAATCGCTGGAAAATTAGGCTCTTATTTGAAACAAGATTCACTTCAAACCCTTATTTGAAAAAATGATGACACTTCAAGTTATTATTTGAAACAAAGTCAACTTCGAACCCTTATTTGAGAATTTGAAGGTACTTGAGGCCCTTTTTTGGAATTTTCCTCAATAAATTTAAGACTTTTTCTGACAATTATCCAAGGAAGATATTAATCCCGTCTTTCTACCCTTATCAAAAGAGAGATATTTACACATAGATTGGGTTGATGAACGAGAGGCTATCATGTAGTTGTTAAAGTTATGTAGGATGTTGCCTAAGAACCTTCAATGTAAATGATCTTTGAAATCTCAATTTACCATGAGTAAACACATCATTATATTTTTGGCCACGGTCACTTATTAAACAATTTAGTATATTAACCGTCTCTATCTCTAGCATTATTCATTGACTATATGTAAAATGAATTGGGTTTAATTCAATGTTTATTCCACCAGTAAAATTATCATAAACATGACTTCAAGCAATGGAGTGAAATTATGAACTTTATCGGTCTAGAGTCACATTCTTAATTTCCATACTTACATCTCTACTAAATAGAATTGAGAGGGGAGAAATAGTACAAGAAATTTACATGATTTGGCCGAAGACCTACTACATAGGCCAAGGAGGAGGAGGAGGAGAAATTCATTTGTAAGTACTCAAAGTACAATAAACAAAAGAATAACTCTCAAAACCCTGAAAAAATACACCCGACATCTTTTCCGCTCTGAAGATAGTACAAAACGAATAAGAAAAGTACCAAATAACCTCACGAAAAATTCTGAATAGGGTCACTTCAAAAATTTATTGGATCAGGTTGAAAATCGAACCCGGCACATAAAATATTCAGAGTCAAAAGTTAGCAGATTATCTTATAATTTCACCGTTAACAAGTATTCATCATGTGCCTCCTCCAAAATTTCGCTAAACACATATGTCATATATGATTTGATGAGTTCCAATTTCCATCATCAGCATCTCTCTCTCTCTCTCTCTCCAAGCTTAATCAACAATGTCTTGAAAACATTTGTTAATCCCATCCCCAACCCAAGTGAGAGCGAATCGGTTAAATTACGTCCCCCAAATCCTAACTATCCACAAACTCTATGCAATAATTGTAAAAATCGCTGTATATGGACTCTTTCCACCCTCTGTGCTAGGAAGCCCCCGACGGCTGCCTCGACTGAAGCGAAGGGGGCGACGGTTGTGACGCTTTAGATGGTGCCGTGGTGGTGGCAGCGGCAGGGAAAGGGGCGGAGGTGGCGGCGGGGGCGGTGGAGGTGAACGCGCTCGCAGCGAGGGCACATGGTGAGGGTGGAGGCGGGGAGGGGCTGACAAGTGTGGGGAGAGATCACGGTGGGCGGGCCAACCTTGAGCGCACGGAGCTCCTCCACCTCCCTTTGGAGCCGCCGGTTCTGCTCCGTCAACGATCCGAACCACCTCTTCAAGTACTCGCACTCCATCTCCGTTTGCTTCAACTTGCTCCTGCACACACGGTGGCGAGTATTTGCTTCCAACGTTATACGAAAATTCCATAACATCATCGTCGCAATTACACTAATCATAATCGTTTCTCATAAACGAAAGTTTTAGGTTATCAAGAACTGAATCGATAAACATATACATTTGACCAAACAAACAATCCGTGAACAAACATTTATGTAGGGCTTCTACGACCATGATGAATCTGCTCATTGCGGATTCGAGTCTAGGCAAGACATTACCCATTATCAAGCAGAAGCGAGTATATGAATAGGAAATTGAACATAATATAAAAATGAACAAGAGTAAAGCTGGCATGACAATTTGACAACAAGAAGTTAAAAAATGATTTTTGTGTTCTTATTGTTATAGTGCAAAAAATTTTCATGAACACAATACCCATGTGAGTGTGTAATACGGCTCAATATTTTAACTTCCATAAGTAAAACCAATAAGGTGATGCAGGTGAATGTGAATATAAGAAAGATAATAAAACACATCACTATGTTTCTACAAATAGATTTCAAGTATACACACACCGTGTCTCGTCATATCCATACTATATTGAGTTCGTCTTTCACTCCTTATCAAACCCATACACAGTTTCACTATATAAGCAGAACCAATGATTCCAGTCATCACCCCCGTTCTGTAATTTTCAAGCAATGCATCCAAACCTACATACAGTGTCATAGACGTGAAGAATCATGGAGGATCCGCATGATATCTGGACTTGCACACGCCCCATCATTATTTTCCCCCGACATACTTGAAATGACAAACTCCACGCATATACATTTCATTGCAAACGGGTCCTATCACCCTATCCAGAACCCGAATGCACAATGATGAAAACTTCCAAACGGGACGGACAGAGAGGTAAGATGACCCCCAGAAAGCATGTACGCATATCCCCAGTTTGCGTGCGTCTGATGCGCAACAATAATGACACTTTCGCCAAGAAAGATGACCTAATTATTGCACCATATTAGGGTTTAGAGAGAGAGAGAGAGTGCATGGCCAGTCAAACTGGCATTCGATGATGAGAGGAAGAGCACACGAGGACGACGACAACACATGGATATCTGCAAAAAGACATCCTCCTCCATTATTAATGTCGCCCTCCCTTCCTCCCTCTCTCTCTCTCTCTCTCTCTCTCTCTCTCTCTCTCTCTCTTCTGTCTATAAACAAATTGGTGTTGCACTGCTATGCGCAGACAAGCATCATAGCCGATGTCTCGCAAAAAGCCGATCTCTGTCTCACGAGATGATCACATCATTGACTGTCCATAAATATCCTTCACCCACTTATACATTTCCCCGTTTCTTTCTTCTTTCTTGGCGGGGGTGTGTGTCGTCTTTCGAGAACCATGCAATGTAACCATCGCTTTTGTTGACCCGACACTCCCGATTTATAAAAATATAAACCAAAACAACGCATGGAAAGCTAATGTGCATAACTACTTTTTACGTATTCCTAGCTAGTTCTTGTATGTTTCATTTCTTTTTCTAATCTTCTCTTCGTATCAATTGATGTACAACAACCTTTTCCTTTTGTTTTCTTGCCCAGAACTCAGAAGAACCGAACAAATTGAAGTTTTTTGAGGTTAATGAGGCCTGAGAGGTTCTAGAACAAAGACGAGAATGATAATGATAAGTTAATCAGCATAAAACCCATCTCTTAATCGAGCAAAATATGTATATAATATATATATAGCTGTTTGTAAACTAATATTCATGAAATTTTGAATTTGGGCGCTTTATGTACAAACAATTTTTTATGTCAAACCCCCCGTTATAAAAAAAAAATACTTGTGCAGTCTTAAAATGAAAATATAAATCCACTTATGGAAGGAATTTATTTGCTTATAAAAAATTACATATCTACCATTGTCTAAACCGTTCTTGTAGAATCTGTTTTCTACCAGTTGTGCACGAAATGAATATTTAAAAATACTAAGTCCGATTGTTACTGAAAATGGAACTACACAAATGATCGCTTTATTGATTTTCAATCGCTTAAACTAGAAACTTTCAATATATTGGTAGACCTCAACCGATAACTCAATCGCACGAGTTACAACACCCTAAGAAAGGATTTTATAGCCAAATTTGGGATCTATAGTTTTCCAGATAAAAGAGATAGGAGAATATCAAGCAAATCTTGAAGAAAACTAAAAGACAAATTGTCAAATGAGTTTTCATCAATTATTCCAAAAAAGGAAAGCTATCTTACAAAAAAAAAATACTACAAGACATACCATACAATACGCGTCTATAAAATCAATATACTGAGGTAAAATTAGCACGATACTTTTATAGGACGCCAAACATAGCGTACTTTCGTTTTAAAACAATTCGGCGCATCACTTAATATTAAAGAACCTATATATATCCAAACTAAAAACAAAAAAGATCGATAAGAAAAAAACCCAGAGCGAAATGCCACCCAAGAAATTGAGGCACATCTTTCTTGCGGGCACGACTTTTTCTCCCTCGATCTCGTGACTTCACCGCTCGAATTAGTAAAAATTCATATGAGCAGAACCCACAAACTCAGTCAACGAATCATCAGTTTCACGTTCCTGTCTTCCTACCCGAACACAGAGAGAGAGATAGAGATAGAGAGAGAGAGAGAGAGAGAGAGAGAGAGAGAGTTAAAGGTAGACAGAGAGAGGGAGGGGGAGGAGTTACGCACAGCTTGACGTCCTCACTGCAATTTTTAAGGATTATCTTTCCGGAGAGAAGGAAAGAGCGAAGTAAATGCAAAAGCGGGTTAATGCAGTGCACGCAGAGCTTGGAAAACAGCAAGAAATGGGCAAAAAAAGAAATGGGGAGAAGAAAATTATTAATGAGTGTTGACCGAGCGCGGAGGCTGTCTACGTAGGCGCATACATAACAGGCGCTTCGCTCATTCCGCTGATCCATCCGATGGTCCCTCCCCTTCCCCTTACCCTCCCCCTCGTCATTCGATCCCTATTTACTCTCGACATTGACCGGAACAAGCCCACTTCCCCATCGTCAAATCATAGTTCCAGGGGTCTTCGTACGTGTCTCCAGCCGTGTCGTCCTCAGAAAGACGAACCCTTTTCTCCTCCTTCCACGCCTCCTTCCCTTTTTTTCTTTCCAGGGATTTCATTTCGAGGGATCGCTTTCTGCCATTAAAGGCGTAGGTTTTTTTTTTTTTTTTGGGGGGGGGGGGGCTACGGAGGGTAGAATCTGATTCAGATTACACAGGCGGAAGCACCACTTCGTGACGATAATATTCTGTCAACGCTCTTAATATCCTGACCACTTTTTAGTCCCAACCACCAGCACCACCAATTCTCAAACCCCCCAAAAAAATATATGAAAATAAATAAAAGAAAGGGAAAATTAAGAAAACAAGGCGTTTTGCAAAGACCCATTTGCTGAAATCAGTTATCGGATTCTAAAAATTTCGTCTTTGATCGCCTTTGCTTCTATGTGTGTACTTATCAGTGGCTAGACATTCATATATACACGACAGTTATATATATGTTTCGCTCGCAGAATACGTACATAACGTGTAGAAGAGATCGAAGTCGAGAGATGCGAACCTGGCCCTACGGTTTTGGAACCACACTTCGACCTGGCGCGGCCGGAGCTTCAGTTGCGTCGCCAGTGCCTCCTTTTGCTTCTGCGAAAACCACAACACCGCCACATAAAATCACGCGTGCGTCTATGGTGTTCTTGATCGTAGTGGTAACGAAGACGGCGGTGCCTATGGTTAAAAAGCAAAGTCGGATGATGTTTGTACCGGGTTGAGAGTGTGGTTTTGTCGGAAGCTCTCTTCGAGGAGGCGAGACTGCTCTTTGGTAAGGCGGAGCTTCTTGCGAGGAGGGCCGCCGCCGTGGCTGCTCTCTTCCTCGTCCTCCATCCCTCCGCCCATCGTTATCCACTCCTCCTCGCCCCCCGACGGCATTTGGTTCATGTCCAAGTCCCTGACTGCATCAACACCCAACATCTGTTAATATCAGTCGGTGTATTTTTTTTTTCTTGCTGTTGTTGAATTGATTGTCTGACAGCTGCAGACCGATGATCGATGATCTAAACAGTTTTAAGCTGCGGTTCGATATCTGAATACTGTAACGAAAGAGAAACTATTGTAATACTGATGGAGCACGCACAAAGTGCACCGAATCAATCATAATCCGGCCAATCTCGACATGTTTGTAGCGATGAAAATGCGAAAAACAAGAAGAAAAAGAAAACTTAGGGCTAGGTAGTCATCAAAATAACAGCTTGAGATGCATCAACACCTAAAAAAGGAAAAATATTTCGAGGAAGTGAATAAGGACCCATAAAGGAATTTCCTCTTTATTTTACATGGAAATTCCGCGATCATGCTTTATTTGCGTGGAGACTACTTCTCGGTGAATATATCGCTCCCTTAGAGCCCAAAAAAGCAACGAAATCTATGATCCAATCGAGACTAAACTCGAAGAAAAACAAGAAGAAGAAGGGACTGTTGCTGCTTCTGCTGCTGCTTTTTTCGCTTGTTTTTTCTCATGACGACAGAGCTCTTTTCAGATAAAAGAGGAAGAAGAAGAAGGGCTGATAAGCTAATATCTCCGAAATCGAGAGAGGCGTACCGGAAGAAGGAAGGGGAGGAGAGGAAGAGAAGCCTGGGACCGATATAGTCAACTCCAGGCTCGAACAGCTCCCGGGAAAATCTCCCAAATCTCCCATGGATGTCAACTGTTTCCGGAGGAAGGAAGGGCGGAGACAGACGAAGAAGAACAAGGAAGGAAGGAAGGACGAGAGAGGGAGAGAGCGAGAGAAGGAGAGAGAGAGAGAGAGAGACGATGATAAAAGGTTTGATCTTTTCGGAGGCAAAAGGTAAAGTGAAGTCCTCTCTGAGAGAGAGAGAGAGAGAGAGAGAGATGATGATGGAAATGGAAGAAAAGAGGGGGGTCAAAAGGTCAAATAAATAGAGTGAAAAGGAAATTAAAAAAAAAGAAAAGGAGGAGAAGAAGGAAAAAGGGTTTCGTCTTTGCCTCTTCGTTTTCTCTTCCTTCTTTTTCTTTTTCTTTTTCGGTTTTTCTTCTTTTCTTTTTGTTTTTTTCAATTGTTGTGGGCTTGGGAGTAAGGGCAGGGGTGTTTTCTTTTCCATACATTTGACCAAGGTCACGAGGTCAAAGGGGGGTGTTCCGACCCCGTCCGATGGGCGCCACGTGTCCGACCGATGGGTGGAAAAAGAAATCGCAGAGAGGAGGGGAGGGCGGGGCCGCGGGGGTGGCAGGAGAATTTTCCAGCAGGTTTTTCTGTCTCTGGTTTTTATCATTAAAGAACTCGAAAAACAAAGGTATGGAAAAAAAAGGAAAAATAGAGAGATAGGAGAAGGTGTGTTGATGAAGTCTCTTGGGGGTTGTCGGTTCAAAGGTCAGCTTGGGAAATCATTGGGAACACAGACTAACTGTAAGCCCCAATGAGAAAAAAATATATAATGTATATTTTGTTTGTCCTCTTTTGAGCTATATTGCTTCGACGTGGAAACCCTAAAACCACCCCATCTTATTCGTATCTTGAGACATTTGTTAAGTATAATTTACGAAAAAAAAATACTTATTTTTCAGCTTATTAATTATGCGTATCTTGAGTGTGATCAATGAATTAAAAGATTGCGATATTTCCTTATTCAGCTGTTCAACACGTGCCCCCTAGAGCACATTGGAAAGGAATCCCACCTTCGACTCTTTTTCGCCCCCTATTTTCGGTTTTTTGAAACCCCTGAAAAAATTAGGATTTTTGGCAACCAATGATTACTGGGTAAATTAAAATTGATCCGTGGGATTATCAAATTGAATGACGTGATGCATTAGAAGTGAGTCATATATAATACTCGATAAAAGTCTGCTGCATCACTAATGTTGATTTTGTAAATCAGTCTTGCTATGTCCATGGTTATTTTTTTTGCATGGAGGCGTAACCCCAAAGGCTTCAAGAAAAAAATTTGTTCATTAGTATTTTTAATTTTTTTGCATCGTTTGGTGTCTAGATCTCTAATTATATATAATATCAAATTAATTTTCATTGATCATGACAGTCTCTCCGCATGAAAGATTGCCTAGATTCTAACTCATAATCATGTTTCTTATCTTAATTAGCATGATGGCCTTCAAGTTATAGTTCAATAAAGTCATTTTGAGACTAAAGTCCTAGATAGATTTTATCACGATACAGAGAAATCATGTAGAATATACTAAAGTAAAAAGTGATAGAGTTCAATTTGTAATCGTGCATCTATCTTAGCGTATCAATATTGTCTAAAGATTGAAAACAAGATGGTTACTTTATCATTAAAAATAACCGACAGGCAAATTGGCTATTGATGATGTGATAATTACAATCACTGAAAATTTATGGACAATAATGTTTGGGATTGTATTATGTGAGTAGACAATATTATTAGATCCACCGTTTGAGTAAAAGCAAAGTTTAGAGTAATGCATGCTGGCCTCCATTCATTTTCCTAATAATCATATAACTAAACCTCGACACATATCGCCCACTCGAAAGGGTTTATGTGTACACATGTGTCAAAAAAGGTTGTGCTTATCCTCCCATGAAATTGGCTTAATGGTTAAGGAACGGACTCGATATATGTATGTAAAAGTAAACGACATCATCGCATTATTAAATGAAAGGATTCCACATTTGGACCGCCCTATCAAGATTTTAACTCGTGCTTGGCTTAAGGCGATGAAAGACCCCATTACTTGAAATTTACCCTTCTGAGATCACTTTTCTCATTATTAACAAAAAGGGTAGATTTCGTTCAACGTTTCCTTTATCAAACCGGAGATAGAGTTGATCCCAAGATCGGATACGCCGGTGTGTCTTTCGGTTCTCATTCAACTTTGATCCCCCCAGAATTCACTCGCCTTTTGACCAAGTAAAGGACATGGAAAGGTGGAGGAGGAAGGGGGGGAGAAAAAAGAGGAGAAGAAAGGTAGGGCTAAAGAAGATCGATGGGGAAGCGAAGGGGGTCTTTGGCGTGTGAAGATAATGAGGCAATAAATGCGATGTCACCTGCTCACGGGTACGAAGAGGGGGAGCTGGAACGCGTCTCTTTAAACGTGGATGCTGAAAGAAGAAGAAGAAGAAGAAGAAGACAGGAGATCTCTAGGGTTTCATGGTTTTGGACGAATGTCATTTATATGACCCGTGGATTCTTCATGATCTCGCACTGTTTTCCATGGATTTTTCTCTTTTTTGTTTTCCGGTTTCCTTTGCTAGTGCCGAGTTGAACTTGAGACTGAGCTTTGATTACATGTGATTTGCTGCCGTGGAGGGGTGGAAAATAAAAAAGTGTGAAAGGGAACCGAGAAAATAACGGGAGGAATCAAGAAAGTTAAAATTGCTGATAATGGAAACAGGAAAAAGAGATAGAAAGAAGGAAAGAAAAACGATTGCAATTTAGATTCAAGTCAATCGTTAATTATGTGACGGGATCAATATGGTATTCACATGATCAAATGATGTAATGGAGCCAGTTCATGTGAACTGGTTCGTGCAAGTCTTCAACCTAGTCCAATATTGTCATAGATCGATATTACGGCGTACATGGAGCGCTCATGATCTGATGGATGGGTGTAGAAACTCATTGTGAAGGTTTTGTTTTGTTTGACTATAGTACTTAGGTTTTCCTGACTCCAAAATTATTTATTAAGATTTATCAATATGGTGTTTTGGGGGGGGGAGGGAACTGAATGGAGATACTTACTAATGACCCACTTCTATACTTTCTGAGAAATTTTAGGGGGGCAAAACATAAATGATGTTAGCAAAAGATTATTGAGCATAACTACAAAAATCATGACCTAATTCAAAGTTCCTAGCAAAATTATTGGGAAGAAACGTCCAACCATCACTCTTTTTACGGTTACACGTTGCTCAAAACCGCGAGACAAAGGGGAAATAATTGAGAGGCGATTAAATTTACAAATCCGGAAAGAAACCGATTGTGCAATCGCATCATAAAGAGCAAGGACGCCCAAATTATTGCTCAACAAATCCAAGATTCGGTGCGATTCGCAATTAGTGCAAGAAACATCGAGTTGACTCTACAACGGAAGACATTTACAAGCCATTTATTAACTCCGGACTTGTCCTCGCACTAACTGCACTTCTGTTGCTATTCTTCTAGTCATCCTCAACCGAAGTGCGCCTGGTTTTTCCAGTCAAGAAGCGTGTTAGGGTTACTAATACCGACTCCGAACGTCGGTTGAATCTCGTCATACGAAGAGAACCCGCCACGGGGGAGAAGGGCAGAGAAAACGAGGCCACCGTCGCGTCGCGTCATCGTGACAGAAGATGTCGTCATTCGCAAAACCCCTCCTCCACAAACACGGTGCTGTCGAATGCGAATGCGGGAAGCTTTTCCCGAGTCCATGCACAGGGCTTTGACAATAATGTCCGAGTGCCGAGACTTTTGCGGGCAGCCGAATCGTGCTGTGTGCATCACTGCCCCCGCCCCTCATCGAGTCAATGAATCCAATCACTAGTGAACATGAACTCGTGTCGCCTGTGACGTCTCTCTTCCTCTCTGTCCGCTTCCGATACCGCCCTCTTTCGCCACATATGTTTCAGTGGAGAATGAATTTCATGCGGTGGACTTTAGAAATTATGCTTGCGGTGGGAACGTATCGTAAAGGGTCAAAAAGAACGGGAAAGAGATTGTGTGGAGGGCACTGTTGCTGAGGCCGCAACAGATATCTTCGCTGCTGCTGCTGCTGCTGCTTCTTCCTGCCTCCGGTGCTTTGCGTCTGTCCTCTACCTTTTGGACACTCGACGGACCACTGTCTTATCTTGTTTCTTTTCGTTTCGTCTTCGAGGTGGACAGGGAGAGATGGCGAGGGACTTTCACATGGATCAGGTGTACGATTTCTTCTCGGGAAAAATTGGCGGGTACTTGGTTGGACCATTGGGACATCTCATCGTACTTCACGAGAGAGAGAGAAAAAGCACGATTTTCATCTTCTGGGTCTGCCCGAGAAAGCAAAAAGATAAATGGGGAAATCAGGAAGCGCAACAAGAAGAGGTCAGGATCAGGATCAGCAGAGGGAAGGAGGGGTGGGATCGTTTCCTGTTTCGTCGAGTCCCCACACACGAGGGCACGGCACGCACGGCACTCCTCTCCTTGTGCACGGCACCGTCGATGCACGAAGCGATCGGCGTCGTTTTCGATTGTCAGAATATAGAGCATCGTCCATACAAATTACTTTTGTCACGCCACGTACGACCATTTGTCGTGTCCACCGTCTGACCGACCAATCTTTTCTTTTTCTTTTTGTTTTTTCAGGTGATTTCGGATCGTGCGTTTGGAATAGGGACCCGAGATCCGGACCGCGAGCGTGCCCCTGTTGAGACGGTTACGAGTCAGACCTGTGAGATCTATTCGTTCGGTACCGAAACAATGGGAAAGGGCGATGTGCACGATTGTTTCTATCGAGAAAAAAAACAACATAAATAGTTTATGAACTTTAATTCAATATATAAAGTCATTTCCGAATTTTCAATTTATCTAATGTTGTTTCTAGATTTTTGATTTATTATCCAATATGCAACATTATCCCTGAATTTTTAAACTTTTTCATAAAATTAAGGATCACATTAAGCATTTCACCAATAATTTAGAAATCACATTACACAAATAAAAATTTAGATATGACATCGCACGTGGAATGAAAATTCATCGATTGCATTGCACAAATTAAAGTTCAATAATAATATTAAATGTCAAATTAAAATTCAAAAATTACATTGCACAAATTAAGAGTATAGACACAGCTTTATACATTGGATCGAAATTTGAGGATTTGACTTAAATTTGGGAATTACTCGTGCCGTTATCACTTTTTTCCGGGAGGGAGGATTCCTCGAGATTCTCGAAAGCTATTTACAATAAAAAAAAAAATATAGATATAAAAATAAACCCTAGTTCATCTTCGTTATATATTTATTTTTTTTTTTTTGAGGGGGAAGCGTGGGGGTGGAGGTGGGAGGGGGCGGGGGGCCCAGGGGAGATGATTAGGTTAGCGGACAAAAGGGAAGGAACAAAGGAGAGAGAGAGAGAAAGAGGGAGGGGCAAAGGCAAAGCAGGAGTGGGGGGAGTGGGGACCGCAGTTGATGATTGGGTAGGGAACCGAGGTGGGCCCCTTCCTGTCTGCTTGTCCTCCCCGTGAATTCCTGATGGATGCCCCTCTCCCCTTCTCTCTCTCTCTCTCTCTTCCCCACCCCCAAATAACATGTCGGCCCCCTCTCTCTCTCTCTCTCTCTCTCTCTCTCTCTCTTTCTCTCTCTTCGCACGACACCAACATTCGCTTTTGCGAAATCGACATCATCTCCTCGCTTTATAAATTACTGTTTTGGTATTCGTGAAGGAGTGGGTGCTTTTCGACGACGAGACAGCCCCGCTTTGAAAAGCGGGGAGGGTTGGGATGGGCAGCTCAAATTCCCGAACACGCTCGGATCAAAAAAAACGAAGGGTTGGAATCAAATGGTGTGCGCGCCTCGAATATAAAGATCGGTGATTACGTCTTTGAAAGAATTTGGATCGAGTTCAAGCCGACCCAAAAATCGGTCGAGAGATCACGACAGGGATCTAGATAGTGCCTGAACGAATCGATTGGTACTGCTTTGATATTCGATGCGATGATATCTATTAGATATCTGTGTGAGCGAGCCACTTGGGCATCGTTGGATCATTATTCTTGCCCCACAAGGGGTGGTGGCCCAGCAGTTAAGCTTGTTCCTCTCGTGGGTGCATGTGGAGAGTAGTGCCGATGAAAGTACTAAATTTATAATGATTGTGTCAATTGAGTCATTCCTGTCAATTTAGAAATTACTGACATGGATATCAACTGTCTTAAGTGACATGACCGACATTGATATGAATAATTTTTGCAATTTTTATTGTTTTCCCTTTCTTTCTTTTTTTCCTTTCATTTTGGCCAATGAGCACTAGCAAAGCCTTGCCCAATGGCCAACCAAAATGAAAAATTCAAAAATTCAAAAATTATTTATATACTATTTAAAATTTTGTTCACTTGTCCTGCTATGTAACGCAGCTAGAATGACTCAATTTATGAATTGTGAAAAGGTCTGTAAATTTAATCGGTATTACTAAAAATATTTAAGAATTAATTAACAAAATTATAATAGGTTTAGCACTTTCATCAATACTTTTTCCCAGCATACGAGTTATTCCCTTCTAGATCTCATTCACGTCCCCCTCCCCCCTCCTTTTGTGCGATGATGGGACAATCCATCTACCTCGGAGGTATTTTTAAACCAGCCCGTCAATCTACGCCTGATCACAAGTCCGCATTCATTATACATGTGTGAACATAATCCTCTTTCGATTCATCGTTCGCGTCGAGACATCGTGTCGTGTGTGGTCTAAAACGTGAGCGCGAGGGCGCAGTTAGAAAGACAAAAAGTGGTGGAGATTATGGAAAAGCGAGGAAAGGGCAATCAGCATTCCATAGATTGCCAAATTTTTCTGTCTCCCTTTCTAAGGCTGGAGGGCATAATTGCGCATCGTTCGTCGAGGGAAAAAGTTAAGGGCGATTAAACATAATTGCACCTTTGTCTCTCCTCCACTCACAGACAAAGCAAAGAAGATTGGAGGCACGCTTTTGGTTCCTTTCTTCTTTGACAACTCAATCATGGCGGAACTCTCCTGTTCTCTTCTTATCCCTACACGCATGATCATCAGCCTAGTTTGTGTAAATTCCCCTCACCCATCCATCATGTATTGTTTAAGCGGCATTGCATGTGAACCATGACGAAAACATTAAGCTCATTTGTTCGATTCGATAAGATTAATCGAGTTGGTGCTAGACCAGCCCTAGCGATGTGACGGAAGCCGGTCATTGCGGGCCTTGCTTGCGTTCTCGAAATTAAGTAGGTTCCCGTTTTCACCTTTCGCCAGTAGGATGAACTGCCGTGGTCGCTGGACTTTCTGCCCGTGGTATCGGGAAGTCGAGTCTCGGAAGTTGTCTTCGCATGCCAAGTTGGATAACATCGCGCATGGAGTCGCATGTGCTCCCGTAGCCATCGATTTGACGTGGTATTTTATCTTCTGAGGCGACCCAATTCATTTGGGTCCGAAATAAAATTTCATGGCAACGCAAGGTGTCTTGCAATTGGGGTGCAAAGCACAAATAAAATAATAGTGTCAAATCTAATATACTCTCAAGAGGGAGCTCTATGGCCCTCTCTCTCTCTCTCTCTCTCTCTCTGTGAACCACTTGCTTAATATTCATTTCTTGGCCAAAAAGAGAAAGGAATCTTAAATCTAGTCAATGATCTGCTCATCCGTCGTGATGCTCAAAATGTATAGTTGCTTGCTAGACTTAGCTACTTCAACTGAGCCAATTAAGTTAAGTGGCAAAAAAAGAGGGGGCAAAGCCAACTCAAAGTCTACTTGAATCGAGCCACGCTAGGTCCCATGGACCGGCCATTTGAGACGCTGAAAAGGGCATGTAAGGTCAGTGCCCGGTGTATTATTGAGTCAAGCTAATCCCCCTTTCCTTTCTTTTTTGAAAACTGCACAAAGTCTCGTCCTTTGTCTTCCCCTTCCCCCTTTGAAGTCCCGAGTTGAATCGTTACAGGAGGTGCACATCCATCAGTCACCATCCACTTGCTTGACAACCCTTCTTTTGTACAAGCAAATTCCCTTCCACATCTGACACTGACAGCCCTCTCGTGTCTCCCACAGTTTTTCCTCGACCTTGCCCGTGTTCACTTCATTATTGAATGGATTTCCCCCTTTTTCCTCCTAAAAACACGGCCTAAGTTTGGGCCTGAAAGGTGGTGTTTTCAGGGCGGTGTTCACAACCACCCCGCGCAGAAACTTGCCATACAATCTTCAGACATTAGTACTCCGGTTTGTGTTTCTTCATATGTAATTAATTTGTTAGGAGATTGAATTATCTGAGTCATATAAGCGCGGGTAGTTGCTACACATGATATTCTTGCTAGTTCCTTCTTACGCATCACTAGGACATTCTCTTGAGCAACCAAAAAACAAAAATTTATGTAACGTGTTTTTTATCCCCTGCCAAATTCAGTCCTCAAGATTTCATCAGTTCCTTCCTTTTTCCCCCTCTCCAACCTCAGCTTTCATCAGTTATCGATTGCTATGCAGCAGAAATTATACCGCTTCAAAAATCAATCTTATTACAGCTAAGAAGATGAAAAAAGATGAGAAACTTCAATAGGTACTGTAACCAAAAGAAAGCATAATCAGCTACGTAACACTTTCGGTCAGGACCAAAAACAGAAAAAACATTTTGGAGCTTGAAGACATCTAAGCCATTAGATCTCCGGTGGTGCATCCTAACTCAATTACTTTACAGTAGCACTTCTTTCCTTGTAGCTCCATTGATTGATAAAAGATGGTCTTCTGCATTTAAAGCTTTGCTGTAGGTACTTATCTTTTGCGTCTCACAAGAATGCTTCTTCCATGACAAAATCTTCAGTTCTAAACGACTTCAAATCCTCGCAGTATGTACAAGAGTCAAGTGCAGTGATGGCTCCAATGATCATAAGAATCATTCCCATCAATTCTAGAATAATAACAACAATCAAGCCAAACAGCATAATCAATAACTGTGAGATGGATCAGAGTAGCTATGCACTAAAAGAAGTGATGTGAGGCCTATGCACCAATTGTTTCAGTTTACATCATGGACACTGTACAAAAATTTCGTAACTCAAAATAAGCTCCTACTCTTGAGAGGTTAAAAAGGAAAAGGGTGAACCACTCACCGAGAACGCATGAGCCTTTCATCTAGTGGCATTAACAGCTGCATGCAGACCATGACAACCAGAAAATAAGGTTATGTACACCAAGTGTGAGCTCTACAAAACCCAGTTTGAGAACTTCTTGAAAAATGAGTCCTGCCAGATCTCTGGAGCTCCATCTTGCAAATAAACTTGATCATTTTGTGCCCTAGGCATCTTCTGATTCGTAGCTCAATCTCCAAGGGGGCATAGTGGCTGACGCATGCTAAGCTCTGCCTTTAGCCCTGGGTAACACTTCAGGTCATGTGAAGAACCCAAAACTTTCTGCACATCAAGAAAAACTAGGGCTTATGAGAAAATTTCTCAATTGAGTACTGAAAAGAACTCTGACGGACGTTTAAGCAAGCCATATCTCAGATTTGCCCTAGAAAATTGATAAAAGACAGGCCTTTGCAAAGTGAAATGAACCCACAAGCCTCTGTTGTCTCCCAACAATATAAGGACTATAACAAGAAGGTGGAAAGGGATAAAGATGCCAATGAAGCCATATTTCAACCGAATATTCCATATGATCTGGAAGAGATGCATCTCTGGCTTGATACAAACAAAATCAAATTTCACACACTGACTAACCTCACCATGGTACCTCAACATCATATATGAGAAAGTAGATATAAAAGTTTCCACTAGATTTTTTTGAAAAAATACTTACCAGTACAGCATGATGTGCATCTTGCAAAATATTCCCATCTATATCAAGTCTAGCAATGGGAAATTCTGGAAGGTGTCCTGACTGTCTCTTACCAAGCAAATCACCAGGTCCACGCAAGAGAAGGTCCATATTTGCCAAGTGAAAGCCATTAGTTGAATTCTCCAGCACCTTCAAACGGGTCAAGCTACTGGCAGTAGATGCTAAAAGGATACATCTAGACTTCCTCGTTCCACGTCCAACTCGTCCTCTAAGTTGGTGTAACTGAGCCATCCCAAATCGCTCAGCATTCATAACAACCATCATTGATGCATCTGGGACATCCACACCAATTTCAATAACCTGTGTGGAAAGCAGTATATTTGTATCACCTGATCTGAATCGCCGCAAAGCTTCATCTTTCTCATCGCTTTTCATTTTCCCATGCAACAAACCACAATTGTAATCCTTGAATCGTTGAGATATGTCTTCTAGATCAGCAGAAGCTGCACGAAGCTGCGGCAGTTGCTCAGATTGCTCAATTACTGGATAAACAAGGTAAATCTTCCCTCCAGCTTCTAACTCATCAAACATCATCTGCATCAATCAAAGCACAGTATACCATCACAAGTCATTGTATTTTCTTCATGAGGAAGGACTCCTAAAAGCATTCCTCATCTTCTCACAAATTTAAATAAGAAGCCAATCTGTCCTATGGTAGAGGAACTAGTCCATCCACATCAGGAAAAACCTTCCAGCAAAAGATTTAGTAAAATTCACAAGAATTCCTGCTTCAACCTACTCCAATTATTATAAAATCTAAAAAGTGATCAATTCAGTCAGTCTGGATGCCCTCATTACTATGACTCATAATTTCACTAGACAAGCGGTGCCAATTACTTTCTCTTCTGGTGGGCAAAGTAGCATCACTTACTTCAAATTTATGGGAGGCAGCAATCCATTCTACCAACGAAAAAGCAAGGTACCAGGAAAGATAATGTCATGGAGGAATAAGGGCAATGTGAAAGATAATAATCAATAGCCAAAAAGATACTGCTGTCTCTTAGGTAATCAATCCACTGGATTCAATTTTCCCTTTGACAGACGCAGAGTGTGACATGAAAGGGGAGGTCAAAGGCTTCACAATTCACCTTGGTAACTACACTTGGATGTGTCATAAAAATTCGGCCTTCTCAACCTAGCAAATGGCTAACCAAACAGTAGACTTCTTCCTTCCTAGCCAATGGGAACAAAACTGGCATGCGCTTTTTCAATCTTGATCGTAGAATATACCCTCAGAAGATGTCTTTTCTTCTACATCTTGACATAGATCTCTTCCATGATCAAGCTGGTTTAAAAATGACCTTACCTTGATTGAAATGAGATTTAAAAAAAAAAAAAAAAAAAAAAAAAAAACTGAACAAAACATCAAACAAACATCAATTCAGTGTCCAAAAACAAGGATAATGAACTGATGAGCACATTTGATGCATTTTTTTGCATAAATAACACTAGCCTGGCTT
Organism: Corymbia calophylla; assembly: GCA_014182845.1. Taxonomy (NCBI): domain Eukaryota; kingdom Viridiplantae; phylum Streptophyta; class Magnoliopsida; order Myrtales; family Myrtaceae; genus Corymbia; species Corymbia calophylla. Next base: position 37,077,492 of record CM024694.1, read on the forward strand.
CTGAGAGGTGATGTTCGCTCTTCTAAGAAAGGTCACGCTGTTATTCAAAGGTTGAAATAGTTTCATGATAACAGCCCATAATGACAGTCCATAAATCTCCCATTCCCCTCTTGCGATGTGAAAGATGTGTTAAGCTGACAAGACAAGCTTGCTTCCCCACAACTTCACAGGAAAAAAAAAGAAAGGAAAACGATAGAACAACCTAGTGGAAGTCCTGAAACCAAAACTGCATTATAAAGCATGACATTTGATGATATAGAATATGCTAGTGATAACTATGGACCATAAGAACAGTGATTTAACAACCAGAGACTTCAAGTCAATCAATTGAACAAGGAGAAGTACTCTCAATATGTGTATTTTTATGATCACCTGAAGTTACCAACAACAGGATTGTTAAGCAAGGGGACATGTTCACCTTATACATTTCTTGAAAGCCTTGTTCATTTCCTTCAATTACATGTGTTTCAACAGGAATTCTTCCAGGAGGCAAGTCAGTGATCTGTTTGAGAAAGCAAAAGATGGCAGTTAGGCCAGAAATAATACATTGACAGATGCACTGGAAAATCAAGTGTAAAATATCGAATTTTGTCAGGACAAAAAAAGCACCGCTGTGACAAGAAATGGAGGTACTTGAAGCAAAAGAGTACAGCAAAATGAGCAGCAAGATGACTTTCTCACTCAGGCCCTCATCAAGAAAAATAAAGCAGTCATCTTCCCTAATAGGGGATTACAAACATTCTATACAAGCAACAATAAACAGTGTAATGTCCAGTCTACCCCATCTTATAAGAACAACCTAAACAAACATTTAATCCTAGCAACACTTAACAGTACTGTCAAAAGCAAGAGGCAGACTGATACTCACCTGCCCCACCCAAAAAGGGCAGGCATTATATTTAAGAACCCTCCCAGCCAACAATTAACATCTGAAGCTTAATTAAGCACCCAAACAGATACCCTGTATTGCCAAGAATTACAACCCCTTGCGTCCATATACACAATTAAGGCTAGAAAAAGCTTTCTGCTTTGGCTTTTATCTCCCTCACTTAGATGGAGTAGTTTTTTCATAAAAATCTACTTTTCATCCATGAGCTTACATGTTGAAGTATCATCCCAAGTCACTTGACAACGGGTCACATATTCTTTATATTCATGTGGTCTCTCTCCACCTATCAACTTGAGCATTTGGGTTGGACTTTTTAACATGGTATTAAAGCCAGTGCCATCCCTCTCACAAATGTGCGTGATCAAAATTCCACGTGAATGTGCCTTTTGGGTTAGACTTTCTAACATTACGACTATTTCCAATCAAGTCCCTAAACTTTTAATTTATCTAATCAAGCCCTTGAACTAGCATAAAAATTTCTAATCAAGTTCCTCCGGCAACAATTCCTATCAATTTGAGTAATATGTGGCCCTTGGAAAATGTCAGAGCATATGATGTAACCGGGGAAAATGAACTGAATTTTTTCCTGTGGAAAACTTCACCTCCACAAACAAGCCACAATGGACAAAACTCTTTTCCCCCTCATACTCCAACACGATCTGACAACCACATCAGCTCGTACTGCCCAGGATTGGTGCCTGAGAACTTAATTGGAAAATTTATGTAAATACAAGGACTTAAGTACAGAATTTTTTTAGTTCAATAACTTGATGAAGACAGTTTGATAGTTCAAGGCTTTGAGTGGAAAAAGTGCGCAAGTTCAAGGATGAAAAATAGAGTTAACCTAGTTTTTTTTTCTCACTAGCCTGCCATTTAAGGTAACGCAGACCAAAATATTAGGAAACTTCATCAAGCTTCTTTTCTCATAAATTTTGAATTTCAAGAATTTAGACTTTCTAGCAACACATCTACAAGGAAACGAAAGCCCAATAGTATACATATTTTTAACAGGCTAACTAAAGCCCCACCACCCCATACACTTCTCTGCAGACGATGCCTACCTCCCATTCCCACTAAATGACCAAAATCAGGTGAGAGCCTCAAGTGCTTTTTACAGCACTGCTGCTCTTCCTTCATCAAGAATTTGCAGTATCCGTCATCTTTACTACTGGAGTTGCCCAAATACCAACTATGAGATGCACCAAACATTCAGTAGCTAATTACCTATATAGGAGAAAATATCATTACAGAGTACACACCAGAATAACCATCAATTAGTTTGTATAGCAATTTGTTAGATTATGATACAAAACCATGTATTACATGCTGATACTTTTAAGAAAGCAAATATTGACCCACCTGTGTCATGGACATATCTCCATACAATGCTAAAGCAAGTGTCCTGGGGATAGGAGTGGCTGACATGGCAAGGACGTGAGGGGCCATATTAGCTTCACCTCTGGAAGGATCATCAGGATGAGCTGCAGCAGTTCTTGAACTTGCAGAGTTATAATACAACTGCAGAATTGCAATCTGATCAACCCTCTCTTTTTCAAAAAGGATCGGAAAAAAAAAAAACGAAAGAGAAGGAAAAGGTCTGCTAATGAAGAGTGATATAGAGAACAAAACTTCCTCCTATACAAGCAATAGATGAAGAAAAAGCTTAAATTTCCATCTTCTCCAAAACTTAGACAATCTATCCTATCAACCAGAACCTTAAGATGTGATTCATCAGATAATTCACTAAGTTCAGGGTTTAAATCATCAGTCTGAAGCCAGAACGGACGTCTTGCATTCATGATTTAAAACAATAACCAGGGTAAAACACATCCAGAATGTAAATATCGAACTTCAAATAAGATTTAATATCTTGCCATGACCATTATTCTTTATCAACCAAAGCACCTTGGCACTAGGTCCATGTGAGAGTAAGAAGCTTCTTTCCCTTACTTGATGGCTTAGAACTGATCTTTTGGACTGGTTGAAACTTCATTTTAGAGTGTTCAGTCCCATTACTGGAACTTCTTACATGGCTCTGATGCTTTTGTAGGCCAATCAAGTGATCAAAATGCAATGGCCCTTTAATTCAAATTTGTTTAGCATCCTGACTGAGATGGAGCTCCTATTCCAGAGAATGATTGGTTGAGAGAAAGTCCAAAGGCAGTAGTTTCATTTTCTACAACGTGATTTATTATACTGTTCAAACCATTGATCATCCAAATTTTGTGCGATAGATCATTAGAGATCTTAGATGGACGAAAACTGAGAAAGGAGTCATTCCCTCAATAAATTATACCGATTTGACCTTTAAGCAATATCACTCATGCAAAAAAGACCTCAACAAAACCTTGTTATAGTATCCAGTAAAAGATCATTAAAGAGGAAAGGGACCAGACCAGAAAGACAAAAATGGGCAGAATTTAAAGCCAATATTACATATGCAACAACTAAAACTCTCACAGACATCTTTTGCCTAATAATAAAACCTATTTCCCTCGGTGTTTTGGCTTCCGCATTTTGGATGATTGTCCACACATATAAACTCTCTGGTCATATTCAAACTGACACATTTTTTTTCCTTTGGAAGATTTTATTGGCATGTTGCTTGGTGCAAAAGAATATCTATAATTATGCTGCAAAATCCCATGCTGAAGAATCGACAGTCAGTCAAAGCACAAGAAAAGCATTTTCTTCAAAGGAGACAACCTCAAAGGTCATCCTCCCAAGGCAAAAATTATCCTCTTACAAGAAAAGGCAGAAAAAAAAAAAGCAAAGGATAAAATATAACTAAGGCCAAATCAGACGCTGAAGAAATGTACAACTTCACATACCATCGCTGCTATGGAAAGGAAAATCAACTTTAACTCAATATATTCTATCACAAAATTTATCCAAGTCAAGGGAAGGGAATAACACATGGCATGGATGCAAAGCAAAGAGAATTAACTGCCTATCTAGCCACAGCTTCTGCATAGCTAATTCACAATATAAACATATGTATTTACCTTACTATTAAACCTCCCTCTTTGAACCACACCAAACCGATGCTGTTCATCCACCACAGCAATACGTAAGGCAGAAAACTCAATCTTCTCAGCTATTAAACTGTGAGTTCCAATAACGATTGATATTTCTCCAGTTTGGAGCCCCTGTTAAACAATCAGAATCCCAATAACGGAAGCACTGCATGACTGGAAACAATGACAATAGAAGAGAATGCATACAGATACATACCTCACGAATGACCCGAGATTGTTTTGAAGGTGTTGCACCAGTAAGCAAAGCAACAGAAGGTCTAGATTCGATGTCCAATTTCTCAAGCAAATTAAGCAAGTGCTCATGATGCTGGATCGCAAGCAGCTCAGTTGGAACCATGAAAGCTGCCTAGACATGAGATAGAGAAAGTATAACCATAAACTATATCAAAAACTAAATCCATCTTATGGTGGTCCACAAAGGAAAAGTTTCAAACTTAAAGATAAGGAGAATTTTGACATGAAAAGATATTGTGGAGAACCAACCTGATATCCTGAGCCAATTACTTCCATGCAAGCCAAAAAAGCTACGACGGTTTTGCCACATCCCACATCACCCTAAAAGGAAGATTTTAATTGAGCATAAGCAAGCTAAACTGTAGAGGCTGTATGCCAATTACGGGTCTTACTTTAAACGACCTTCAGATGGAAAATACATACAAGTGACCTTACATACCAACATAGGGCCTCCAACTTTCATGCAGAAGAATTTAAATTGCAGAAAATGGTTAGTAAGCCAAGAAATCTGAGTGTGCACAATCATTCAGATGGCTCACAAGTCATAAAAATTACCAATCAACAGTTAGAAATGGTGAAGATGATAATGATGTTTGTTACTACAAACCCCTAACCTGCAAGAGCCTATTCATGGGAACAGGTCTCCTCAGATCTGATATGATCTCAGAAACAGCACTTAGTTGACTAGTTGTGAGGTCATATGGAAGAGTCTTCAAGAACTTTTGTGTAAGACTGGACCATTCCTCAACATATGTGGAGCTCATTTCAGGTTTTCTATACTTGTCTAGCAACCCAACTTTCTCTATTTCCGTACCAAGACCTTCAAGCATTTGGAATAAGCGTCCCAACTGTCAGAAGATTCAGTTAATGATTAACAATTTAAGTTTGAACATGATTAGTGCATGGATAAATAACTTATGGTCAGAATATAAAAGGAGGATCTTTAGCAAGGAACAGAGCCAAAGTAAAAATCCACTGAAACTGTCGGACAAATTAGCAGATGATCATGCTAAAAAGATGCCTATTCTAATTACAGCGTACAACTGTATCAGTAGAAGCTCTTACACCATATTTAGAAAGCTCTCTGACTGAGAAATCGCTATTTGGGGCACCTGACCATTTGTATTGAAGGAGGCCAATATAGCATTTCAATTTAATCATAACTTTTGTCTAGTCCCACATTTAGAGTGACTTAGATCATAGAAAATGCAAACCTACAAACTCTGCTGATTATTATAGCACTAGTCATACAAATCAAGATCCCACTAACTCTATACTTGCTCCTCTCACCTCTCACTAGCATTGCAAAATTACTTTTCTGGATGTTCTCTGGTAAATTATGGATGAAATGGAAACGAAATTGAAGTTTAATGAGTGCTCCCATGAAAAGCCGATGCCCACTTTAATATCCTCATATGACAAATCAGCCTGAGTACATGAAGTCCTGACAATATTCTCATATGGATTCTTTCAGAAAAGATCTAGAGATTTTAAAATTAAGCAAGAACAGGAATGATCATCTTTTGTTCATAAAAGCATATGCAAAACAGTTCTTTTACCTGCAGGTAAAAAAACTCATCGAATATCAGCCTTTTGCGAGCTGAATCAGCCTCATATATATTCTTTGGCTGGTGAATTCCCACGTATGCCTGCATATTACAAGAAAACCAATAAATTATAATAGATAAAATGCTCCAGATAAACACCTTCATGGCAGCATTGCAAGACTTAGATTTCTAGTCATGCCTTCATATTACCAGATAAAATACTACCTCATCAAGGCCATGTTTTCTCGTCTTAAATCCCATTCCCTTTGCTTTACCTCAATTTTCTCAAAAACAAATTGACAAAATTAACTGTTTGTGGAGAGTTGGGATGTCTATCTCCATATAAAAGTAGTAATATAAAGTTCACCTCCAAGACTTCAAACAAGTCACTTCCCTTTTTTCTGTTTTTACACTGTTAGACCCATTTTCTTAGTAGCATTTTTTATAGGCACTTCCTCCTGAGTCTATCCATAATACCATTTATCAGCCGCTTTTTAAGTGCATCAGATCGGATATTGTTGTCTGGTTAATTTTGGCCCAACATTTTCTAAACATGGTTTGATGGGAAGAGTGCTTTTGATGTTTATATGTCTGATATATAAGAACGAACAGAAATCCATCTAGTAGGCACTCTTTTCAATCTAACATAAATTCAGACATATAAACATCAAAAGCAAATAAGGTTGAAACTTCCAATGCATGATAGACCAATCCACATATTGGGAAAAAAAAATTGTTCAAGGAGCACTAAGGTGAAACTCAAACCCACAAATAATTGTAAAACAAAGGATAAGAAAGAAGCAGGAACAAGACCAGGTTATTTATAGGCTTTCCCTTTCCCCAGATGGTCTCACATTATTTAGTGCCAGAAAAGAAGCCCATCTACCTACAGAGGCTCAACTTGTCCCAAATCAATCCAAAAGAAGGGAAGACGTGCAAGTTCTTAGAAGAGGGACTTCCAGCAAGTAAATGGCAAGGATGTAAATGGCATGCAGGTCAAGGCCTGTGTCACATCAGAGCAGCTATCCACTAACATGTAGCATAAGTTTCCTAGTTGTTGCTAAATCTTTCTGTCCCTGATCATTTACTTGTTTATTTACTAATGGCAAGGGATGGAGTTAAGAAGATTCTTATTAGTAAATTAGCCGCAAATTCAAAAGTTAAAAATTGTATGTTCGAGGTAAGAAAAAAACTCTGAAAATGAAGGGAACAAGAAGGACAGACCACTTACATCACGAAGACATAAAATTCCAAGTTCCTGAGTGACATCTTTTGGAATAGGATCCACGCTGAAAGACAAGGTTTGCAAAGCTCTGGCACGATAAAAGATGCATACACAAGGCACATATAAAATGGCATGCCACGGATAGAGCAAAATTGTATATCACTTGATAATACAGGGGAATATGTCTATTTACAGAGACTGGTTTGTCTAAATAGCAATGCAGACAGTGTAATATATAGGGAAGAAAATAAGAAGGTTCTATTCAAGTAAAGTGCTTGATGAAATCCAGTATTGAACAATGACATTTTAGGAAGAACTCACCTTTGAATAACATCCCTAATAAAGGTAGGGTTTAGGCCACCTTTTGAAGGGTATATAGGGTATGGCATCCCGGCAGAGCAGAGAGAGGAGTCCTCTTCGTCTTCAAGCACGTCAATATTATACTCTCTAATTTCATAATGATCTTCAGAACTCATAGATTTTACCTAAAGGGAGAAAAGTGCTGCTCAAAATTTCTAGACAAGAAACAACTTATTATTTCGTTCTTAAGATATGTTACCATCTGATAATATCTTTACACACAATGTTGATAGAAGTTTCTGTTCAAGAACAAATGAGGGAGGAATAACAGAAGTTCAGGACGAGCACATTAGCTTTGGCAGTACAGTTGCAAGAATATGCAGATTATTTTTCTTGGCAACACACTCGTCGGAAAATGCAGATTATTATTCCATCCACCTATCTATCAAATAAAGCTAAAAACAAAGAGGCTGCAGAGTGTATGCAATTTATCACAAAGCAAAATGACCAAAACTAGGATGCATGACTATCTTTTGAAGATTCAAAACATTGACAACATAAGAACATATAGCTTCAGCAAGGCAAATTCATGAAATTCACCATCATTATTGGTGAACAAATATGAAGTGTACTGCACAATTTTGAGAAAACAACCAAACTAACTGGAAAAATGAAGGACCAACTTTTTTCAAAATGAATTTTTTAGATTTCCAGATTGCAAAATCAAAATATATATGCATGTACTCACCTTGCCACTAACACACACTATGTCTCCAACTCTGTGCTTCTCCTGAAGGATTCTTAAAAAAGATTGACTAGTAAAACGAGTACCACGAAAGAATTTCTTCAGATGCAGATAGATTGTCTTTTTCTCCTTTGCATCTAGATCACCATTCATATGCTCCCAAGTTGACTTATCATCAGCAATCTGACAACTCACAACCACCTCTAGAAATGAAAATGAAGAGCCTGCTCTGATTCCTCTGTGGAGAATGGGTGAGGCTTAGTCATATAAAAACTTCCTTATCCAATTTAGCTGAGGCAATCTTTTGATAAAAAAAAATAATAATAAAATAGTTACAGCCAAAGCTGCAAAGTATTTGGAAAAATGAGGGAGAGGATCAAGTACAGATTAGTAGAAAGGGGTTTTAACATATTTAACTTTTGGAGCCGCGTGCGTATAAGTTTTACAGAATGTTAATGCTAACAAGAACAGCAAAAAAATGTGTTAAATATCATCAAAGGCATATTAATATCCTTGCTCCAGAAAAAAAATATAATAGAGCAGTTGCAGTAGGCAAAACTTTAGTTAGGAAACTCTAGAAAACTACAAAAACTAGTAGAGAAGGAAAAACAAAGTGGATGATCACAAATCAATAACAGATTTTGTCAACTGATAAATTGATATCAGTGATACATAAAAGGCCAACATGCTTGTACTATTTGCAAGAATTGCCAACAGTAATGGGACTGAAGTCAGTATCTGCTGTTACATTAATCACAAAAATTTCTGCTTAAGTTCCCCATCTTCCATTTTTCCTCATTAAGGTTTGAACAAAACAGTTATATGCAGCTATCCACATTTGATGGCTAGACTGATCACAAATGATACGATCATTTTCATCAAATGTATCGATGCATAACAGTTAAAGTGAAAATTTACTCAGCCAGATGGCAAAATGCGCATCATCACTTCCCTTATCAAAACCACTGGACTAGCACTTAGAACACCTATGTCAATAGGCCACAAAACAATGAAAAAATGGAATTACCTAGAAGACAAAATCCTGCCAACCGAGATCAAGTATTGTCCATCCTGAATTCCAATATGTGCATTCTGAAGATCAGCATAAGTCCTTGGAAAATGGTTTAGCAGTTTTCGTATCTACAAGCAAACAAAAAGAGCAGTGAAAATGCATGATTTATTTCATGAATAAAAGCTCCAAGTAACACAAATTTTACATGATCTTGAGGGGCCCACCGTGTGAAAGTCATTCTTTTCTAGTAGATGGCACTGCCTCTTGGTCAATCCAGGTAAGGAACTGATCGGTCTGTCAAGAATCATCTCAACCGATGCAGCAACTAAATCTGATTTAGCATCCACTTTGTCCAAAGATTCCTCCTCAACAACTGAGCTTTCCAACCTTCCAATTTCCACAGGCATGGGCTCATTAGGTAGCAAACTTGCAAGGCTTTCTTCCATTGGCAATTGTGATGAAGACGTTTCCTCTTCGAGAGAGACAGACAAGGAAGACCATGTATTGCAGAGTCTACTAGGAACACCCCAATGAGCATCAACAGCATCAGGGGAAAATCCCCAGCGACTTTGGGTTGCTGCAGAAGATAAAGATGTCGTCCCGTCATACAACTCTACTGTTGGAGAACTGCCAATGATGATGGATGGGTATTTCTTGCACACCAAAAAGGCATCGAATTCATCCTTATGATCCGCACCAGAATTCTTCCCATCCCACTCATCCTCAATTATATCATGAATTCCACTACAAGCCACTACGACCCGAGAACTTAAACGGCGGCCCAGAATATAGATGCAGCCACGGCTGCATGAATTCGACTGGCGCAAGCAACTGGACAGTATCCCAGCACGCGGCGGACGCAAAGCAAAATGGTCCATGACAAGTTGTCCGGGAAGGCCACCACCACGCAAGCTCATGAGCAGCCGCCGGATTCTCATCAAAGAGAAACAGAGGTTGCCGCATAATAATCAAATCCTACCAGCCCGTGAGTCCCTTCGGCAGAATCCCGGTCAACAACACAACACATCTGGCGCAACACACAGTCGCAGGTTCCAATTAATCAGCAGAAGCCAAAGAAGCGGCGACAAAACAATCGCGCTCGAAATCAAGCGAAACTAAGGGCAATTCTAAAACAAGTTATCAGCTCCATCACCCAAACATCCACGCGGCCAGCCGGGGTTCGAAAAGCGAAACGGCTCCCAAGCCAAACACATCAAAATGAAGAGAAAAAAAAGAAATGCGAACTTTCAGTCGAACAGCCACGCGACATTCCTGTTCCTTAACTTCCCCGAGCGCAATCGGACGGAATCGAACGGGAACGCGAGCTCGCCTCGTCGGAAACCGGCGGAAGAGCAGAGCAATGCAAACGAAAGTTGAAGGGAACGAAGAAGAAGGAGGAGGAGGAAAGTGATTGCTTACTAGCGTTTCATTCCCGAGTTCCAGTCCCGTTGCAGAGAGGGGAGAGAGAGAGAGAGAGAGATGAATCGCGGCTGTGGAGTGTAAGCTCGAGAGTGCTCGAAAAGATCGTAAGCGTTTGATATTTCCCCCCTCCCCTAATAATCATTTACTAAAAATTAAAAAAAAAATAGAGAAGATATCGAGGAGCAACCGTAAAAATTATTAGACATGGAAAAGAAAAATTGATAAAAGCTACTAAAAATCCGAAATTATACCTACCGTCACATATCTACCTTCAATATTTTGGTGACACCTTTATCTCCCTCGAGGTAAAACAAACGATATTAACATGACAACAACGTTATTTTAACTAAAAAATTAATGTGTCAACAAGTATAAAGTTTAGAGTTTTTTATATCACAATAAAAAAATGGGATAAATATGTTACGATGAGTATAATTTAGAATTTTTAATAATGTAAAAAAAATTCAAGATAGATATGTTATAATAGACATAATTTAAGATATTTTGAGACTTTTTTCCAAAGAAAACATAATTAAACTTTAAATTTCAAAAAATTGTAAAGAAAACTATTTGTGTCTTTATGCATCGAAATGATACAATCCGCTACATGTTTGGAAGAGTTTAAGAGGATATTTGTAATTTTTAAGTACAACGGCACACACGTATGTATTTGGAAAAAGTGATCTCACTTTTACTTCGAATGCTTGTCTTTTTATGTATTCTAAGTATTCTGTAAAGAGAAAAGAACATCATGTTGGAAGAAAATTAAGCATTTGATTACTTTTCTTAAGACCTTTAAGACTATTTCGCTGAGTAAACAAACGTGAGGAAAAAATGTTTTACCATCTGATTTTGTGTTGGCAAAATCCATTAATATGCAAATGTGAGCCAGTGAAATGCATACTTTGATTGAATTAAATTTGATCACTAAGAACCGCTTGCATCAAATTGCTAAATATGTCTTCATTTTGATTTCGTGAGAACCCTACAAAATTTGAAGATGAAACCGAGGGCCAAAGTCAATTATCAAAAGAAAGAACTTCCGATGCTTCGAAGTTACAAATGGCTCATACTTGAATTGGAATTCGAAACCGTATAATTTGCTTATAATTGCATTCTAGACCATTTTTAACTGAAAAAACAAGTCAACTCCAAAGAACAATTACGCAATGCTGGATTACACGAGCTAAGACTGGTCAAAAGTTGCATCCTCTCTTCTAAGATTTCCATTCACGTGAGTGACAAAAGGGAACTAGAATATTTTGTGTCAAGGGTCACTGGTCGTACTCTCGATATGATAAACGCATGCTCTGATTTCAAATTTCAAATTCCATCAACATGTGTTCTTACTAAACAAACGCTTAGCCAAAAAGAAATGGGGAAAAACTTTGCCAAAATCCCAATTTTATACATACGAATTCGGCATGAGTCGACAAGTGGAATTTATTCTAACTACAGAGCAATCCAATCTCCTTGGACTCCATCATCCTGCCCAACATCTTTCATGGGCTTTCCTGAGAATCCGAAAAACGATTCACACTAGCGGCACGACAGCAGCAGCAACAACAACAACAAGGACGACTAACCAAATCAAATTACCAAGCGGTTCCGCATCGCCGAACGCTCGTCCTCCTTCGAATCGGCGAACAGGCCCTTCTCCAGAACCCAGCCCTCGATCATGGCCTGCGAGCTCATCGGCTGGTCGGTGGGCACGAGATGCCCCGCGCCCAGGACCACGACCTGGCTCAGGCTCCCCCACTTCTGCACGTACCCGGCCAGCGCCCCGTTCACCCTCCAGACCTTCCGCTCCGCGGACAAGAACTCGCCGATCCCTCCCCACCCCATCGTCTTCACCCAGGCCTCGGTCGAGACCACGCCGTCCCTCAGATCGGAGTGGCCTTGGTACAGCAGGACCCTGCTGTTCTCGACCAGGTGCTCCACCATGTACTTCACGCTCTTCATCACGTCCTCGTGCAGCGCCGCCCCGACCGCGTCGTTGCACTCGTCGAACGCTATCGACTCCTCGGCCTTCAGCGCCCTCTTCACTTCCGGCTCCTGCAAGAGCCGGGTCACCCACTGGGTGTTGTACGGCACTTTCCTCGTGAAGTCGTACAGAGTGGCCAGCCCGTCATGTTCTGCAGGAGTCTCAGCACCCGAGTTCGGGCATCCGTTGCTTGACTCCAATTCCCCATTTTGGTGAGCTTGACGGCTTCCCACTGGGCTTTCTCAAGCTCGGATTTTTGCCCCTCGTTGATCAGGCCGGAGAAGTAAGCGTTCACGGCGTGAGTTGCCACCTGGGTCGCCGGGTCCGTCAAGCCATTGCCTATGGCGACCCCCGCTAGATTCAGGCGCTGCGACGGCGGCAACTCCGCATTCCACTTCAAGGTGTAGTACCCAATCGCGGGGACATACTTCCCCGCGTAACTCTCGCCGGTGACATAAATGGGGCGGGATTTGAAAGCCCCGTCGAGCTTAACGAACGCGGTTATCGCTGCGAAGAGATGCTTCGCGACGGTGAACTGGTCCTTTGGGATCTCCTCGGGAGACGCGGCGACGCTGAACCCCACGCCGATGGGGTTATCGAGGAAGAGGAGGCCGAACAAGCGGTTCCAGGAGCCAGGATTGGCTTCGACCACCAGGCGTTCGGCGTTATGCCCGACAGAGCTGACGCGCCAAGGTCCGAGCTCGTAGAAGTTGCCGATCATGGAGGAGCAACCGGGGCCGCCCTGGAGCCAGATCAGGAGCGGGGTCTGCGAGAGAGGCGTGGTGGGTCGCTGGGCTTCGTAGAAAGCGTAGTAAATGGCCGAACCGGAGGCGGGGCTCACCGGGAGATAGCCGGATTTCGTGGGCAGCGACTCTTCCGGGAGGAGGAGCTCCGCGGCCGGACTCGAAACGGGCCGCGACGCCGCCGCCGACGGGGCGGGAATGCAAGCGACGAAGGAGAGCGAGAGGAGGAAGAGCTTGAGCGGAGGAGGAGCTGCTGACTCCATCGAGATTCCCCGGTCTCAGTGAGCGTCGTCGTCACTCGGTTCTTTTCGAGGGCATAAAGAACGAGGCCATTATTGAGAACCGACGGAACACGAAACAACAAGCGACCGCTGTGGTCTGACGGCAAGTTGTCTTTTGGCGGTGGGAAAGATTCGTCGCATCCACGTGCGGAGTTTTTTTTTTCCTTGGGGCTAGCTTTTATGGCACGCATGACAACGTTTTTTTTTTTGAAAACAGATTCTGCTTAAAATGATTTTTTTTTATTCTATTCCCAAAAATAATTTTTGAATATTTGAAGGCGTTTGTAACTGTTCAAAATTTTTACTTTAGAAATAGAAATGCATTTATAAAAATTTCCAATCTTTTGATGCTTTTTATTTTTCTTTTTTCTTTTTTTTTTCTCCTCTTCTTTCTGTTGGTCGCTGTCGACGAGGCTCGAGCCTCGCCCAGGCAGCGCGAGGCCAGGCCTCACCCTGGCCTAGCAAGGCTGAGCCTCGTCGGTGGCAGCCGAGTGAGGCTCGCCTCCCCAGATTTGGGTGAGGCGAGGCTCCAACGAGCTTGCCGGACCTCGCCCTAGCTTGGCGAGGCGTCGGCAAGCTCGCCGGACCTCACCCGGCGGCTCGCCGCCACCGGCGATGGGGCAGCTGAGGGGTGGGAGGAGGAAGAGGAAGAAGAAGAAGAAAAGGAAAGAAAAGAGAGAAGAAAAAAAAGAAAAGAAAAAAAACTGTTTCTTAAAGTTGTTCCTAGGAACAAGAAGCACCTTTTTTTTGTTTCTGAATTCTACTCCAAACTTGTTTCGGAGAACAAAAAATTTACCAAACGCATTTCTGTTCCCAGGAATAAAAAATTTGCTTCCGGGAACAAAAAAACAAAAACAGCCGTTCCTGAGAACATTACCATGCAGGCCCTTACTGGTAGGCGCAAGAAAAATTGGAACCTCGAAGAAGCTCTTTTTCTTCCTCGTCCTCAATTCGATTTCGGCATTGCATCCGAATGCTGAGCCGAGGAACATCGGATTGAATGTATATAGCTTCATTCGAGACAGGTGCGATCTGATCCGTACATTGTCAAGCTCGAATTCGACTACACTTTGAAGCTCATTATTAAAAACTCAATTTGAACTTGACTTGATCAAGCTCCCTATACAAGCTCGCACCGTCTAGAAAATGTAACAACTCGATCTGTCAAAGGGAGAGCGATCGTTGGGACTCTAGAGCTCGAACAAAGTGCGACTACGACTCAAGAATAGCGAAGGGAGTATGAATGAATCAAATCCCACATTATATAAATGTAGCGAGGTGAAGTATCATATATAGAATGATACTTGTCTTAACTTGTAACGAGGCCTTATATTAGGAGAAGTCCAGAAGAACAAAACTATTCAAACTTCAACCAAAAGCGAACAATATCACTACAAGCGCACCTAAGTTTGATAGAAAATCCATATATTTGAGCCCGACTTTAATAAGCCAACTATTCAACGATTTTAAGGGACTTTTGTCTACTTTGATCATTGTATTTTTGAATAAAATAATAGGAGTCTGGTTACGTTTGATGGGCTTAAGGACTGAATATTTAGGAACATAGGTGAAGAAATAGGTGAAATTTGAAAATCTCCAAGTTTGAAGTAGAGATGTTCATTAGGGGTTCAAGTCAGGCCGAGCTTGAACGTCCAGCCTGATCCAACTTAATGTGTTGTCTAAAGCTTGCTCATTTACAAAAAAGCTATTTAGTAATTTTCGAACGGGGCTGGGCTTGAGCCGAAGATGGTGGGCCGGGCTTTTTTCATGCATGTAAGAGTATTGTCCAAATCGATGGCAATCATTTACCGCATATAATTTGAAACAAGATATTGAAAATAGGTGGAGAAAATTGTTGAATTTCTAAAACGTTCCTATGTCTTTATCTTGCTCTTTACATCGCTTCATTGTCCTCTCCCGTCATCCTTTTTGGTACACAAAGTCTGAGGGATAAAAGCTAAAAGGCACCAATGGTCCTTGTACCTTTCGCTCAAAATTTGAAATGATCTCAATACAATTTTTCTTAAAGCAGTCTAGAAAACTCTTTGAGATACTCAACATTAGTCCTTTTCGTAGAAATCATCCTCGTAATGCTAATTCAAGCACTGATCTCTTATTTGGACAAGTTGAGTGTATGTCTCAAACTGATTCTTATAATCTCAACATGTTGCACCAAAATTCACGAAAAAAATGAGAGATTGGTAGTGGTTGGGCAATGGAGCCATCACCCCTAGCCTACCATCAATCATCACCACCCCCCTCACCCGACACCTATGGCAGTTCGGAAACCTTCTTCGCCGCCACAGTTAAAATTTTGAAAGCTTAATCTTAGTAGTGAGCAGAAAAATCTTAAAATCTTCACATCTTGAGGCACTATCCATATGTATCCATGTCATTATATATACAAAATGTCTCTCGTGAATAGTTGAAGTGGATCGTGGTATATAATAAAAGGGATTACGTGATTATCTAATTGGGTTAATATAATGGATTTATTAGACACGTGTAAAGAGTGTCGTTAATAAGTGCTTTTTGGGCACTAGGTAAGTTGATTAAAAGTGGAAATGACAATTTTTGAAGCACCTTGAACATGTTAGGATTGCACATCTTAATAAAGTCACTTACTTCATGTAATAAATTTGAAATATCCAAAGCAATGTAATGACGCTTAATAAGTGCCCTACGGACACTTGTTCAATATTTTCTATGTGTAAATTTGATTATTAATTTTCATATATTAGATAATTAAGTGAATGGTTACTTGATGAAATGAATGGGGTATTCGAGAAAAAAAGAAAAGAAATGAATGGGGTAGGTAGTTTTTGACTTTTATATATTCCAAGTATAAGCAAACTAACGATAAACATGCGCTATGTGAGCATGCAAAGTTGCATACATATGACAAAATAAAAATACTCTATTGAGAGATATCTCAAACACGGAAAAAAGATAGTTATTTTTTGAGTTAAAAATTAGGCAAGGGCTGGACCTGAACATGTCTTTAAAAGGCTCAAGGAGAAAAAATAAGCAAAAAGATCCACCTTGGGATGGAAGATCCCATAATGTCACCATCATATTCTCTCACTTGAGACAAACATAGCGTGGGAATTTGGGAGCCTCTCAAGTGGAGAGGGTAAACTCTACAGCAATCTCTTCGGAGATTATTCAAGAAACTGATAGGCTGGTATAGCAGTCATCTGTGTTGGTGAAGGTGAAAGGGAAGGTATAATCCCTAGTGTTAAGTCAATCTATGCTTCATATAGTGTCATGTAACCACCTGAGAGGCCATCTTATTCCCACTCTATGTTTGTCTTTCCGAGTGAGAGTAATCCTGGGGTGACATTGCGGGGTCTCTTCTCAGGGCGAATTTCTCACATGTTTCTTTATCTTAAGCCTTTTAAGAACCTGCTTAGATCTGACCCTTATCTAATTTTGAGTTGAAAATAGGTGAAGGTGATAATTGTTTTTGCATTGAAAAAATGGGTGCGAGGGTAGTGGATGGAATTATAAAAAAAATTAAAAATTTTAAAAAAATATATGTACTTTATGCATTGAAATGATATAATTCGCAATATGTGTTTGGAAATGTATAAGAGAATCTTTGTAATTTTAAATACGACAACATCTTGTGGTAAGTATGTTATATGTGTATTCGAGAAAATTGATCTCATTTTTGCATTAAAATGTGTACTTTCCAAAAAAAAATGTGTACTTCGGTTGAATGAATATATTCAATAAGAACTGCTGGCATCTAATTAGCTATAATTATCCTCATTTTGATTTCCCAAGAAATTACGAAATTTAAAGATGAAATCGAGGGTCAAAGTTCATTATAAAAAAAAAAAAAACTTTTGATTCTAAAAGAGTTCGAAGTTGCAAATGGCTACATACTTGAATTGCAGTTTGAAATCATGTAATTTGCTTAAAATTGCATTTGGGGAAATCTTTTAACTGAAAAAAAAACGAGTCATGTCCAAAAAAACAATCATGCAATGCTGGATTACATAAGCGAAAGATTAGTCAAGAGTTACGCATTCTTTTTAAAGTTTTCTATACATGCAAACTAGAATGTTTTGTGTCAAGGGTCATTAATCGTACTTTCAATATGATACACATATTTTGATTTTGAAGGAAGCAACTTTTCAAGAATGCGTTCGAATTCAAAATTCAAATCACATAAATATATGTTCTTACTAAACAACGCTTAGTCAAAAACAGGGGTGATCGGTTCCCGGTTCAGTCTAGTTCCAAGGTGGAATCGGGAGGACTGGTTCCCATTTTTTGGGACCGTGGATCGGACCGAATGGTCCTAGGACCGGGAACCGGACCAGACCAATGGATGGTCCAGTCTAGTCCGGTCCGGTCCAATAGGACCGACCACTTAGCCAAAAAAAAATTAAAAAAATACTAGAAATATTATTATTTTAGGGTTTATTGCATTTTTTAAGAAATTTAAAAAATATATTTTAAATAAAAAATTGTCGGTCCGATCCGTCGGTCCGGTCAAGTCCAGCCCCTTTGGAACCGAACCGGACCAAAAATCACTAGTTATATTTTTTTGGGCCTGGAAACCGGACCGATGCTCCTGAGAACTGGATCAAACCAGCCGGTCCGATTCGGTCCGGGCGGTTCTCAGTTCAGGCGGTCCAATGTGCTCACCTCTAGTAAAAAACCCATAAAGGGGGAAACTTTGCCAAAATCCTAATTATATAAGTTAAACATAAAGTAGCAAATACAATTAGAGAATTTTCTGTATAATTCCATAAATTGAAAAGAGTGCACGGAACATGGAGAGCCTATTT
>CM024694.1:37095813-37215813 GCA_014182845.1 Corymbia calophylla
TTTGCGAAAAGGCTGAAATGTACTACAAAAGGAGGCCAGATTTGATCTCCCATGTAGAGGAGTTCTACCGTATGTACAGGTCTCTGGCGGATCGTTATGACCACCTGACTGGAGAATTGCGCAGAAATATTCCTTCAGATCTCCAATCTCAGGGCTCTGGCATCTCAGACATTGGTTCTGAACCACCTTATTTATTGCCCCCGCCTGATTTAAAGCTAAGTCGCCGCAGATCTGGGCTTCAAGCTGCTGGCTTTGACTTCTTCCTCGGTTCTGGTGGAAACAACTCTGATAGTTTTTCATAGAGAAGGAGATGAATCATCTTCACTGACAGATTCTGAGCCTGAATGTGATTCTTCCTCAGTTAACAATTACTCAATTTATTCAAGCAGTGGCATTGATCAAGGGCTACAGTTGAAAGTGATGGAACTGAGAATGAACTCCGGGACATGAGAGAGAGGGTCCGGATGCAGCAGGAAGAAAATGGAGATGGTTTACGAAGAGAAGTAAAATATGATGCTTCTGATGATATTGCATCCATAATCTTGAAGTATGAGAAGGAGCTCAAAACTGCAAACGAGAAGGTCCGCCTTTCGGAGGAGGAGATCACTAAGTTAAAAGATTCAGCTCCAGAAATATGGTTCTAAGGAATGTGCTAATGACATGTTGGATGCACTTAAACTGACCAAGGGAGAAATCAAAATGCAGGATGTTGAGCTGGACATACATGAGACTCTGGAGTCTGCTTCCGGGTAGTAAGAATCAGGTTTGGTGGAAGAGATAAGAATCCTAAAAGAAAAGCTTCAGGATGGAATGGCCGAAATAGCTAGTTTGAGAAAAAAGAGCTTGACGACAGTAGATCCTCAGAGAAAAATTGCTTTTTTTTGCAGGATCAGCTCGAATTGGCTCAAAAGACGCTGCTACTTGGAAAACTAAGTATAATGCTGAGAAAAGAGGTCTCAAAACTTCAAGAAAGAATGTTAAGAATGAAAACAAGTTTATCAGACCGGGATCATGAAATCAGGGAACTGAGAACTGCGGTATCTGATGCTGAGGAGAAGATTTTTCCAGAAAAGCATCAGATCAAGGCTGAAATATCTAGACTACTAGAAGAACGGAGCCGCATGGAACAGCAGCTCAGGAGAAGAGGAGTCGCGGGGCCGCTGTCTGGAAGATGAAATCAGAAAGGTGAAAGCTGAGAGCGTCAGAACAGAAGAACGAACAAACTCATCGAGCATATGAAAGCAGAGATGGCCGTGGGAGCTGATTGCTTGGAAAATTTAAAGAGAAGCTATGACATGCTCCTATCAGAGAGAAACGAGCTAGATGCTGAAGTCCTTAGGCTCAAAGAAGAGGTTAGGTCAAATGAGGATAAGATGGATCAAAAGAATAGGCAGTTGGAAAAGTTAAATATGGAGCATGTGGAGCTGATTGCTGCTTCTGAAGGGTTGCAGAAGGTGGTGGAAGAATGGAGAAGAAGAGCCAAGGAGATGGAGGAAGAGATCCAGAGGCGAGATGGTATGATCTTGGAAAGTGCGGAGCAGAAGCGGGAGGCTATAAGACAGCTGTGCTTCTCGTTGGAGCATTACAGAAACAACTATCATAAGCTTAGACATGCCTGCGTAAGGCACAAGAAATTTACACGCATAGCATAGCATACTTACTGGATGATACATGTGAATCTTCTGCCTCTGCAGATTGTACATTTATCTTAGGAAGGTCGGGCCTCGGGGCACAATGGACTCAAGGAGAGAGCAATTGGGCTGACCTGTGTTCTCCCTGGTGATTTTGATTTTCGACGTCTTCCCCGATATGTGTTTGGAGTGCTTCTTTTTCGTAATGGATCTGCTGGAATACCTCAAGAACACATCATGACTATTTGTGATTTGAATGCGGCCTCATGGAATGTGGAGACAGAAATCAAAGCAGACTCCCCTCAATCTTCCCTGTGCCAACCGTTTGTTCTGCCACCTTCTGCTTGGTATTTTTGGTAATTCCAACAACCTGAACTTGGCGAGGTTCTGTTTTCTTTTATAAACTTTGCTATCACCTAAGAATGGCACCACCCCTACATGTACCACACTATTCTATGGTTTGAGTTGTTTCAGGGACCCTGGATCCAGTACACCTTTGTGCAAGACATAAAGAAACCAAATAACTGAAATTGAGGCTTTCGGTGTTTACTGGATTTAGTATACTCTACTTGGCTATCATATGGTACACTCCAAAGACGATATTCTGTCGGAATGAACAACCCAAGAAAGAAGCACGCGCACCCGTCTGTTGACTTGGCTTAATATTGATTTCTCTTTCAATGCAATTCTTGGATGATAATTGCTCGTCGGACAGACGCTTTCAATGAACTTCGCCTAGTCTGAAGAACACAGTCCATACGAATAAAAATTCCCGAAAAATATTTTCCTAAATTTAACTGGATATATTGCAATATTAAGTACGATTAATGTTCATTGGTTCAAACATGACGTGGGTAAAACTCGCGCGAGATTTAATTACGTGGCACGTTGATGGCGCGGGTTTTATCAAGATTTTCAGTTTTCCAGTTTTCAGAGGTCACTTTAATACGTCTTTAATCCTGGCTAGCAAATCTCTAATTTTTAGGCATGGGTCTCATATTCCAGTAATAAATCTCTAATGGAATTATGCATATTTTGGTAATAAATGTTAAAAGAATAATTGCTTATGTTTTTATAAGACCTATATATAATAGGATAAACGGTCAGATATCCAATTACTATATAGTTCCTAACTATAATGTTCTACATCCGGTATAATTCCCTATCTCCAATGTTTGTTATATATTTATTGTCCGATCATCGAATCATCCATTTCAAGAGCGTCTCTAAGGAAAATTTTGACGATTAAAAAGTTATATTTCATGATCACCTAAATTTTGATCATAGTTCGAAAATATCGTAAGGAATACCTATCATGACACACAGTTTTTTATTAGACTCATCTTCTTGAAAGACCAATTCACTTTTTACGACGTACGAATATCTATTGCAAAGAGATAGCACTAAATCGGTCCTAAATGACATGCTTAGAAAAGTTCAACAACGTAGATATATCTTGCAAGTACCATATATATCGGGGCTACGTACTAAGCATTCTGCCCATCATAAATCTAGCAAAAAATGTGCGAGACACACCAAAGTAATTGAACAAATGATGATGTTTAGATACACTCAAGTTTTTCTGAGAGTAACTAAACATCCTATTCCTTTGTGACAAAATCATCAAAGCTAATTAAACATGTGTCCCCGTAGATTGTTTAAGAGCAAAGGTAAAGAAGCACAACAAAGAAGAGTCGGGACATCTTTGTTAAAATAATCCATCGTTCCATACAATTTGCTCTTTCAAAAGTGGTTCCGTGATCTACTTCCATCTTTCATCACCATGAAAGCGTACTTAAGAGCCAGATGGTATGGTCCGTCCAACAGGCTCCACAGGTTCTGGCAACAGTGAGGGATGAGAAGTCCATGTCGCTTCCTGGCTTGTGCTATGAGCACCCTTAGTAGAGGCCGTAGACAGTGAATTAAGAGGCACAGAAGCAGCACCGGAAGGTAAATTAGAGACCAGGGGCACTTTCAAGGGGTAAACTTCATTGACTTCTTCTGCATTCTCATCCAAGTATATCACATCCTGCATGGTGAGCTGGTGATACTCCACAATTTCCCTCAAGAAACGATTCTCACGAGCATATACTGAGTTCTCATGTGCCAACCGAGCTTTCTCTGCTAAAAGTGTCTCAAGTTGAAGTCGCACCTGAAATGGACATACAATGGACCTTCAATTCAAAGGAGGAGGCTTGCAATAAACATCTCCCTGGTCAAATGGTGAATAAAAAATTACAAACATGTGAAGTTGGACCAGACATCGGTAAACAACAAATAAAGAAAGCCTTCTTCCCCTGATTAGTGTTAGATAAATGGATCCTTTACAGTTCCTCCACACCCTCTTAGTTAAGAGATATATACAGACTAAACAAACATAAACATGGTAAATATGGCCAGGATTGGTGATGGAACAGTGGTCAGATGAAAATCATGCTCAGCATTTTAATCACCTTTTGATGAGATTTCATTCCAGAATAAAAAAGACATGTGATGACAATTGGTAATTAATTTTCCAGAAAAAATTGGCCCAACGATCTCTTATTAATACTTATGTTCCCATCTCAGTGTGACAAGAGAACATAAATCAAACCGACCCTGCGTAAAGTGGTAAAAAAATAGAAAAGCATCTGGAGAAACATATTTTTTCACCACCAAGTGTTAGAAGCTGGAGACAAAAAGACATTGAGAGTATGAGCCTACTAAGAAAGGAAAAATATTGTTGTTGACCCAAAAAAATTCAACATAATGACATTCAAATAGAGATTATCACCATAATCGTACCAAATCATCATCTTCTGGGCTTTCACCTCTTGCATGAGTTTCCCGAAGTATTTTATTTTCTTCTTCTAGCTGAGCACATCGCTCCTTTGCAAAAGCGAAATCTGCTTTGACAGTTTTCAGCTCCCGAAGAAGAAGCTTTGCTTTGGCAGCCATGGCCATTGCAACCTGTCATTTGTCCACAAAGACATTGTTTTATCTCACAAATTGATGAAGACTATGATATATCCAAATACAACAACAGCAACAATAACAACAATCTAAGCTTTTCCTGCAAGTGGGGTGGCCCTACAAATCCTTTTATGCCATTACACTCGATATGCATCAGATCGGCACAAAGTCCAAGTATCAGCTAGAAATTTTTCAGGCTCTTCTATCAAGTTCTTCCTCACTTATTCCCAAGTTTGCTGCTAGTTCTCCCAATAGCATAATAAGATCCTGAGATGCTATAGGATAGACCATGTACCTCTTCTGGCTCAAGCGGATAAGGGAAAGTAAACCTACAATATTGATTTTCACATTCACGTACTCCTTTACATAATGAATGCTGCTCTTTGTAATTGTTTGCTTGTTCATTTGTAATGAAAATGCAAATTAGGATGAGAAGACTTCAAATTTATGAAGCATCTTCCATCCTGAAACATATTGATGATCCAAATCCCTTCAAAAGAATTTCGTGCAGTGACTAAAATGTTAAAGGCTACGAAGCTCAAGAAACAAAGACAAGCCATCATAACCAGTGATATACAGTTGCCACCTTACATCGCGAGAAGCCTTCAATTGAATTTCCTGCTCTGATTGCATCTGTGATTGGGTTTGGGGTTGTTGCAATGGATTATGCTGGTTCAGTCCCTTGTTTCGTTCCTCAAACCTGCTAGGTTTTTTCTTTACATGCTTGCGTGTTTCTTGAATGATGTTGGCTGCACGATTTTCCACAATATTAATACCTTCCTGAAAAGAAAAAAAATGGGGCCTCAGTAGAAATAACAGTGAAAACATTAGAATGTCAACATGTAGTGGGGCTGTAATAACTACTTATTCATGCCATTAAGCAAAAACTTAGTAATACATTATATTCCACTCGATATATTGCACCCCTCGAACCCTGATAATAAGTGAGTAAAAGAGCTGGTGAAAAGAGTAACTCTTTGGGTTGGAGGTTTAAACAAATTTCCATAGCCAAACATTTGCTCGTGGCAATGAGAATGACTCTTATCCTTTCTCAATCTTGTGAATGAGGTATGAGTTATGGCTTTTGCTATTGTACAAAATCTTCACAGAAAGATTTTTCTGAACCACTGCTACCAGCTTTCTCCTCCAAAGATACAGGAACAGTATCCATGGAATCAAGTATCAGTAGCTACATGATTTGGAAGGCTAGACCAAATTCAGCTTTGAACATTTGAAGCCTTCTCTTCCAGCTGATTTCTCAGAAGAATTAGCAACTACATACTACTTCGTTTTGCACAAAAACTTTGCAAAAATCTGTTCAATGGCATCCCATACAGCAACACTAACATTACATCGACTGGTGGATTCAGTTGTTACCAACTCTTGTCGAAGCCTGACATCCGGCAAACAAACCATAAACATAGATGAGAGCAAAACTCAGTTGCTCATGCAGTGTGCAACTGCAGCATACTAAGAGCTGGAATCTACATTTTGTTTTGAGAAATTCCCTATCACGGTGAGGTTTAATAGTCCTTTTGCATAGTTCAGCCTTTTAAGTTGATCGAAAAGGAATATTGTAATGCTCAACAATATACTATGTGAAAATTGGGAATAGCTACCGCCTCATCTAAATGCCTAAACTGGTAAATGAATGTGTTTCAGCATTAAAATCTCAAACTATCCCCTCACACATAAGCTGAAACTTGTACTAAGTTTAAAGCACGGGCATTGAAATTTGTACTAAACTTGTACCAAGCTTAAAGAGTGACCTAGAAAGATTTCAACTCGACACATCTTGCTTATGCCATGTGCAACTTGGGGAATATTTAACAGTTCAAAACCTAAATTTCTTTTTCTGCTTTACCTCAGTAAGAAGTCAGAGAAGTCAGTCTGCAATGAAATTTGTACCAAAGATGCATTTCTCCTCTAAAGAGGAAGAAGAAGAAGAAGAAGTAACATCATGTGGGTAATAATGTGGCGTGAAGAGAAAGTCAAAAGCTAGAGACTCATCCATCCATTGTGGGAAGAAGAAAGACATGGTTGTGCATCGTGAGCTTTGGCATTAACTGACTAGTGCATAGGTTATTAGATCTCAGCAGTACAGGTGACGCTCTGGTGTTTCCAATGGGGGCAGTATCCACTTTGGAACCATGAACATCGTGTAGGCGTCATAAGAAACCACAGAGGGGAAAGAGAAGATTACCTCCATCGCGTTACCAATATAATTAAGAGAGAAGCAATGGCACCGATTCCTTTCTGAAATGCGGGAGGGTTTTCTTGTATTGGCCGGCTCTTGGGCGGAGGAGATGGAGTGGGGAGCTGCAGAAACCAAAAGGCAAAGCGTAAAAAGAGGAAGAGGCCAGCATACGAAAGGAATTGGAACAAGTGGAGATCTCGGGGGAATGGGAATAACCTGTTCCGCTACGGGTCCATGCGGAGAAGGGGGTCTGCAGAATCGTCAATAATGGATTTAGCTTTCCTAGCGAGCTCCCAGAATCCCTGCTTCGGCTCATCGGGAGCTTTGGCGGCAGGGGAAGGGGAAGGGGCAGGGGCGGATGGATAGGCGGCGGAGGATCAACAACATCGTCATCCTGCACCAACAAAGGCAAATGAATTAAGGCAAAGGAAGAAAGGAGAAGAGAAGGAATTGATTTGGGGGAAAACAACAAAGGGACCTTGTGGGAAGGGGGAGCGTAAGTGTAAGCAGAGGAAAGGGAAGACTGGGCGTGGGCGGAGGATGCTCTAATGGCTTTGGCGGCCAGCGAAGATGAGGAGGAGGAGGAGGAGGAGGAGGAAGCTCCGTAGGAATCAAACTCAGCAAATGGCTTCTCTGATTGCTGCTGCTGCTGCCTCCTCCTGTAAGCCATCTGTTCGATTGATTTTCATTGATCTGAGAGGAGGTAAATCGGACGTGGATGTGGATTTGGATTTGGAGGAAGACAGTGAGGTCAGCTCATATTCCGGTCCAGGAGTCGGTTCACTCGCTCCACCCAGTCGTCAACTCACACTAGTCATCAACTCCTCCAGGAGGCTTCAACGCCACCCCACCGACAAGCAAAAGACTTTTCTACCCAAACCCCAAACCCCAAACCCAGAGGGAGGCAGAGGGAGGCAGCAGCCTGCAGGGGATTCGCATCTTTTTTAATGACACGGGCTCTTCTTAGTCTGTCTGACATGGGACAACCAAAGCCCATTTCTCTCTCATTTTTCTTCCACTTTTTGGCTGGCCGGAGAGGTGTCGTGTCGTGTCGTGGACGACCTCACCTCACCCTCAACGCCGCTTTTAGCCCCCCTTCCCACATACAATATCAATTACTGATTACATTTGATTAATTCATTACCCTCTCCTGTCCAATATTCCTTTTCCGTTACACCACCAGCCACAAACAGAAGCTACTTCTCGGATGCTTCGTCTTCTGCTTTTCACTTTATGATATTCATAATGCATGTTGAGATGAAATGTTTTATGATTATATGACTCACTAAGTACAAAGTATAGGACAGAAAGCAATTCTAAATTCAGCATTAACTTGCATTCAATGGTGAATGTTGTTAACATAACTAAAGAAGCGCCATATACATACATGTACATAATATACATGTAATATAGATATATATCATTTATTCAGATAATTCTAAAATGTACAATTATAAAGCGGTGCACTTTTCAACATTGATATACATAATTTATGAATTGAATGATAACTTACAAAATAAACAAAGAAAGTAATTGTAGGCAACATACATTCCGGATATCTTGACCATCAATCCTCATGGCATATCCTCATGTGTATGGGCAAAGCAACAAGTGAATTCACAAAAATCAAGCCTACTTAAATACTCTCATTAATCCATAAGATGTCGTATACGTTTGCATACAAAGCTAAGTGGATAAACCATCTGTTCCAAACATCGTTGATATATTGTAACACAATCCAGTAAGAGTACTTACTCTGTCGCCATCAACTTTTGCATGCCGGCGTTATATACACAATTTAATTCTATCATACCGGCCTCCAGCCTCCTTCATTGCTTCTGGCTAAGCTGCGAGTTCAGAAGCGAGCGAGTGAAGAAGCCATATATTCCTTAAAGGAGTGACCATCTTTATTTCTTCCCTTTCCTGATCCCTTCAAAGCACATAGGTTGTTAAGCGCTAGCACATTCCTCATAAAATTTCAAATCAAAGCTTTTTGGCCGAGCGAGAGCCTACAACAGTAGCTTGTGCTTGCCAAGCATAATATACTAAAATAGGGCTATAGCAAGCAAGCTTTGCCCCTTCATTTGTCGTGGGATTGGATCAAACCATAAGATTTTCGACAATTCACAGTTGAATGACCATAATAAAAAGATGTGATATTTTAAAGTGCAGTGAACCAATTTGGATAACTTGGCTTTCATTGGAGACCCTCACATTTTATTGATGAAGTGTGATTTTACTTAGTTTTTTTTGTGTGTGTGTGTGTGTAAGATTTTACTCTTAGTTTGTTAAAATGCTTTTGAGAGTTATAAGAGTTTAAAGAAATTGACGATTCTTCTTATCTATTGTAGAGCTTTTCAAGTGATACTCTTTGTAGTAAAATTTATTAATAGGGATAAATTAGTTAAATGACAAAAGACACTGAATGAATACAATGAGTGGAGATCTTCCTTTTCTTTTTCCGTTGTTAATTCCCAAGAATTTCGTTGCTGCTAAGGGCAAAGAAATATTCTATCATTCCCCCTAAAATACAAAAAACAACCCGAAGCTTGAAAAGAAGTAATTCAGACAAGAAGCTTGTAGAGCTATAGCTTTCGAGCTAAATCTTTCTATCCTACCTAAATAGTTACCCTTTTCTTATACTTTTTTATATAATGCTTTTTTATTTATTTATTCTACTCCTATTCTCGCTTTCACTTTTAGATTTTTGCCTTGTTTCTTTGTAGATTACGGGAGTTAGAAACCCACACTTGAAACTAAGGGTGCGTTTGGTAACATTTCTACTTTTGATAACGCTTTTGAGAAATAGTTCTTTTCTATTTCTACTCCCTAATAATTTCGAATAAAATAGGGCGTTTGGTAATTACAATAATTTCTTATTCTCGGAATAGAAAGAGTATAGAAATGCGTTTGGTATCACTAAATTTTTTTTATTTCTTTCTTCCCGATAGCGGCGGAGACCGGCGGGGCGGGGTTGGCGATCACGGTGGGGGTGCGGACGATCGGGCGGCGGGCGCGGCCGCCACCAACCGACATTCGGTGGCCGTCGGTCGTCGGTCGGTGGTCGTCTTCGCCGCGGCGGTGGCTCGCCCATTGGCCGCCGGCCGGTTGGCCGCTGCCGCGCCCGATCGCCGCCCACCCCCATCGCCGGTCACCGCCCTCGCCTCGTTTGTCCCGCACCCGCCGCGCCCGTCGGGCCGTCACTAGTCACCGCCCTCGCCCGTTGGTCGCCATCGCCCGTTGGCCGTCGGTCCTTGCCGCACGCCACCGTCGGCCGTCGCCGGTCATCGGCAGCAAGGTGAAGGACGATGGCGAGAGGCTAGCAACTGGCGGTCGGCTGGTGGCGAGCGGTTGGGGGTGGCCGGCGACGGGTGGTGGGCAGCAGTAGGCGGGTGGCGGCTTGCTATAGGTGGTGAGTAGTCCCCAAGAAATAGTTTCTAGAAATTGTTCCCAGGAATAAGAAGCTACTTTTTTCTACTTCTCATTTCTACTCCAAATCTATTCCCGGGAATAAGAAAAATCAATTGGTGTTACCGAACGTATTTCTATTCATTTTCTATTTTAGGGAAAAAAACAGAAAAATAAAGAAACAGAATGGATTCCAAATAGACCTAAATTGCCCTCACCCCAACCATTCCTAAGGAGGTGGGGATTCAAACTCCCCAACTCCCCCTTCTCATGTGAGAATGGTGGTCATTAGGATAAATTCCAATGATTTGAATAATGATAGTAAAGAGAAATTGCTTCAGGCTATTGAAGACACTTCTCTAATCTTCCCATGCATTCCCAATGGATCCTTCCTCTCCCTAAAAATTGAACGAACCAAGTTCACCTTACGAGAGAACAAAAAACCAATAATCAACTTCTCATTTTGGATGTCCCATAGTTCTGATAGTTTAGAAATTTAGGAGGACATGGATCGCTAGGTCAGAAAAGCAATAAAGTGATAACTAACGATTCTCTCTAAGTAGGATATGGACTTACAACCAGCCAGTTAACAATCAACCGTTCTACCACTGAGCTACTGAGGAACGAGGGACTCCAGTAAGCTGACTCCCCTTAGGACCAACCTATGACCATACAAAAATTAGGTTGGTTTGTTGTCGTATTCCCTCCACTCCCACTGCCCGCGGAATTTGGGCAGAGTCCACAAGGCTCGTCACCGATCTCATGGGCTTTCTGCCATGGACTTCACACTACTTTGAGCTCGTTTCCACATAGAAAACTTCTAAACATAATAGCCATGGAAAATGACCAAAAAATATCCTAAATTTATTATAATTGTTTCAAGTCAATCATAAACTTTTTTTTTTGTTAATTTAGTCTTAAATATTTTATAATTGTGTCAATTTAGTTTATCCAGCTAACCTGCTGGCGATGACGTGGACGTTGGGCAGTGTTGGCGTCCGGCCAATTTTTAATAATATTTTTTCCGATTTTTTTATATTTTCTTTTTCTTTTTCTTTTTGCAGTCCTAGCCTAGTGGCTGGTGAGCTACTGGGGGAAAATAAACCAAAGGAGGAAGAAGAGAAAAAGAAAAGGATAATGAATAAGAACAAGGAAAAATAAAAAATTTAATAAAAAAATTTGAAAAAATAAAATATTATTAACAAATTCTCTAAGTTAGTGTCGGTCAGATGGCTAAAATTGGTCGATGGACTGAATTGCTACATTGTAAAAGATTTATGATTGAAGTGGCAAAAAAATGTTTAGGACTGAATTGACTTAATTGTAGTAAGTTTAGGATTTTTTTTTGATAGTTCTCCCTAAGGTCATAGTAGGTTATTTTGGCTAAGAAATAAAAAAAAATGCATGAAAAATTCATGCATTTAGATAGACATAGTTTGGGATATGTCGATTGACACATAATCTATGAGTACCTTTCGACCAAAAAAGAATCTATGAGTATCTTACCTTCTAAACTTGAATTTTAAAGAAATTGTCAAGTATTCCATAATACTCTCAATCTTTCATTTTTACAACCATTGATATTATATTGAAAAAATGGATCAGAATCTTTGTGTTATTTTTTACTTTATTAATCTACTTTTATTCACTATTTCTTTTTGGGCAATTTAGAATCATAATATTTTCAAAAGATTTAACTTCGTCATTCTCTCTCAAACAAAACCCGAACTCATATTCAAAACCAGCCCAAGTGATTAATATTTTTTCATAATTCAATAATCAAATATTGATAAGTTTCATTCTTTCGAACTAACTTTCAAAACGTGCTCATACCCAAATCGCAAGGTTGTTTTGTAGGTTAAAATATAGAATATACGTAGTATAATAAATAAATCATTAAGTTTTCATATCAAGTTATATCAACAACACAAAGTTAAAGGATTGTTAGTGAATTTTTTTTATACACTTATAGTTCAAGGCACATTAACTATAGAGCGAGTGACATGATATATAATTAAATAATTATGTATGGCTACATCAGTCAATCATGTTTGCTTGCTCATACAAATTATCAAAATTCACAGGATTTCGACTCCTGATGTAACTATGAAAGGCTATTCTTTCAAACTTTCCTATTACATAGGTAATCTCAGTTTCCCTGAATCAACAATGCCTTCCAGAAAGAGCATGATTGTTGCATGTCACAATTGATCCCATGTCCAACTAGAAAAAGCTTCAGCTAGTAAAAGAAGCATCATCTTCAAAGAATATACAATCTCGTCCACATTAGAAAAAATCTTGGATGAACGAGAAAGTACAAACTGACAAAATCGTACGTCAGACATAGATCTCAACAAATGAGTATCTATTTGCATTGACTCTGCAATTTCACCGAAACTAAAGTATAATGGAAAGACAACTATTTGGTGCCCTTCATCCTTTGCCAAACTTTCGCTGAAAACTTGAGAGAACTTGTCATGATTGTAGTTTCCCAATCTTTTCATATTTCAGGCCATTGAACAAACCCATATCACTGCAGTAATACCATTAAAGCCAAGCCAGATACCCATGGCCGAACCAAGACCCACCAGCTCAACATTTATATAACTCCAATTTAATCTAATAGGCACTGCTGATGAAAACTCGCTTTAATGGATGCCATTGCCAACCTAAGATAAACAAATGCAGGGCTTCTGAAAATTTTTACTCCTTCAATTTGATAGCTGCATCAATTGCATCCATTGTGTTGTTTTGCTGCCCCCACAATTGAGCATATCTTCCAGCTTTCAACAAAAGATCTTCATGTCTTCCCTGTTCGACAACCTTCCCATTTTCTAGAACTACAATCTGCAAGCGAACATTGAGAGTAAACCTCTACTTATAAGCTATAATGGACATGAAAGTAATTAGCAGAAGAGGGTAAGTATCAGACTGAACTTTCTATGCATGCAACAGACAATAACTACCTCATCACATTGCATTGCTGTCGTAAGCCGGTGAGCAATGAATATTGCAGTTCTATTGTTAGCAAGCGACTTTAAAGCATTTAATATCTCTGCTTCTGTCGTGCTGTCAAGTGCACTAGTTGCCTCGTCACACAGCCTGATAAACAAAGCAGGATAAAAAATTATCAATAGTCTGCAACTTTCCATCACAATAAAAAGGAGTGGAAGGTTTTACCCGCATACTAGGTTTTGGGTAAGAGGTGGAGTGAATCTTAGATTGGCTCCATCATTTACTCATAAGCTGTAAGTTTTTTTATTGTACTTATTCAACAAATGAAAATGAATGAATTGCAGCTTTATAGCAGGTAAAGCTCAATGGAAGTTTGGTAGGGAAGAAATTCTGAAAATATTTGTGAGTGATTGAATAACATATTGGAGGAAATCAAGATGTGGACCAATTTTGTAACATACTCAATACGACCACTACCTAGGGAGCCATTATTTAATTACTTAAAAGCACCTGTAGATACCATGCAACAATTTGCTGGATCAAGGAATAATAGAGTTTAGGTGACAATAATATGTCCAGTGTTGATGAAGGAATCGAAACACAACTGTTAACTGGTCAGATCAAACATATATAGTCTGAAGCCTAACTGCCAAACTCAAAAAAGGAACCATAGCAACCAACTCCCCCTTCTTAATGCTAAAACAGGGAAAGAAAAAGGATCATCCATACAGAAAACTTGAATTAACA
Source organism: Corymbia calophylla (assembly GCA_014182845.1). Taxonomy (NCBI): domain Eukaryota; kingdom Viridiplantae; phylum Streptophyta; class Magnoliopsida; order Myrtales; family Myrtaceae; genus Corymbia; species Corymbia calophylla. The sequence goes on from CM024694.1 coordinate 37,109,704, forward strand.
ACAAAGAGAGGAGATTTCTCACAAAATTGTCGGGGCCTTCAGGAAAGTGCGAGCAAGTGCGACCCGCTGCTTTTCACCACCACTCAGCTGCACAAACAAGTTAACCTTCAGGTTTAAATCCACTGAAGAGCAACAGAACGTCAATAATAATTACCCCAAAAGGGCAACAAGCATAAAAACTTGAATTCTGAGGTATTTTGTTGCCGTCTCAGATGACTTTAGTTACCTTAAAACATTGTCTGCCCTCCTAAAATTTATCTTACTGGACACCAAGACAACTTAAAGTTGCATCTGAGTGCTCCACTGCACATGCAGATCTTATAAAACACTAACATACATACTTGACAAACACGAGAGGACAGTAGAATGGTTCCAAAACCTTACATGTGAAAACTGCCACTTATGCATAGATAATGGAACGGTTGAAAGATCACAAAAAAATAAGGAATTACAAAGAGTGGAAGTGAGAAAATGAATGCATAACCTAATTGATGTCAACGTGAAATTTCTCTCTTATTAGGCTTAATATACATTGCTATCTATGGTTCCTTCAACATTTCATCACTTACAATTTTCTCAACAGGCTAGCTAAAATAATGCCCTCCATGGATTACTCAAAATCTTTGAATTTCCAAAGACCACATTCACAATCACTATTTTTACCAGGTAGCCCAAGAAACAATTAATTTTACAAAGACAGCTTTCTCAAACCACGAAGGATTCATTAAGTGAAACTGTTGAGAAATATGCTTGACAGTTGATATATAACAAGGGCCAACTTCCTAATAGCTTCTTTGAACTCCCTCTTTTCAATATTCAACCATTTGATTGTGTTATTGCGCTTCTGGTCAGATACTGTGTTCCACGGGTAAGGCTCGACTAAGTCACAAAAGAGTGTGTCAATGAAAATTCTTCATGTACACTGTGAATGAAGTTTTAAGATCTTAATTAAGGCATTTGAAAATGCAACACGCTAAAATATATTAGTTGCAATATCTTAAGAATATAAGACTGTAATTTTTTCCTTAAAAGTACACATAAATTGATAATACTAAGCTTTGTCATTGAAAGATTCTGCAAAAGTTCTTCACTCATTATAACAATGAGAAAAATGAACCCTGCTGAATATTCATCTAAACAAAACATAAGAGGCCATGCAAGGATAGAATTGCAAGAGAAGAAAATTAACAAATGCTTTTTCATTTTTTTCATTGATTATACTATTTATATGTGAACATAGGCCGAATCGGAGTTATATCTTAGTATTACACAGTGGCAAATTGCTGATGATAAGGTTGTTATTTTCCTGGTGCACAAAATTTTTAGTGGCTATTACTTAAAGTTCATCATATAATGAATTCTGTTTTGGCCACTTCTTATTGAGTATAAAACAAGCTGCCAATAAGAAATTGTGAAAAATTAAGGAAACTCAGAATTTTGAGTTACTTCAAGTAATTGTTGCATGGCAATTTTTGGGAAACAACGGAACAGTCAAGCGCAAAGCCTATGGATAGATAAAACTACAGATGGTATACAGAAATTTGATAAATCATTTAAATAGGAAGGTAGGCTGAGAGAGAAGATAGGAAGTATGCACCACCTTTCGTCTTGATGAGCATGGACTTTCACTAGTATGGAAAAGTACGCATTTTAAAATTTTACGGGGCAATATATATATATATATATAGTAAATCATAAGCAACAAAAGTTGAATTTGTGAATAAGTTGGGGTTAAAACTGTATTTAAGCTCTATATTAAATGCATAATACCATTCCCATACTTATTGCCTGATCAGAAAGGTAGTTTGATGGTTTACATTTTGCTAATTAGTATGAGACTGCCCAAGAAGACCCATTAGTTCCAATAACCCAAATCCAAGCCTACTCAGAAAGGCAGTGCAGAAAAACAGTCTAAAGTATGCCCAGATCAAAATAATTGGTCCAACGAAAGGAATGACCTTCTCACCTTAAGACCTCGTTCTCCTACCACAGTTGAATACTTCTCAGGGAATCGCATAATTGTGTCATGAATAGCTGCATGTCGTGCAGCATCATAAACCTGATAAGAGAATCAGCAGTCAAGGTGAGAATTTGGAAATGAGTAAAATGTTAGGTAAATTCTTATGTGTGCAAACAGATCAGAATCACAAAGCTAACCATATACCTCCTCTTCTGTTGCTGAAAGGCATCCATAATGGATGTTGTGATATATTGTATCATTGAAAAGTACCTGAAAAATGGTGAATTGCACACTCCATAAAAGCGGCACCTTGCAAGCTCTATAACAAAACATAAGAAAACATGTGAAGAAGCTATAAAAATGCAATTTCTTGCTCTTTTAACTTACTGTATCTTGTGGCACTACACCAAGAGACTTTCGTAGACTTTCTAATGTCACATTCCGGATGTCTTGACCATCAATCCTTATCTGTCAACAGGTAAACAGATATCACCATGAACTCGAGCAACTACTAATCCATTCTTGACAAGTAAAATTGTTTTCACATGCAGTAGAATTTGATTATTGGGTATATGCTGATGTGTAGTCTGTTCTATCTTTTTGCGCAAAGCAGCAAGTGAACTCACATTTATAAATAACTAAGACAGACCTACCGAAAACTCTCATTGATTCATAAGTTTTGTAAATGCCTTAGTTTTTTTTCCTCTCAAATGCCTTAGTTTGCATACAAATTTACATCAATAAACAATCAAGTTGAAAGGTTGTTGGTGTGGCTGTAAGCCAAAATACATAAATTTCTCGTGCACATAAATGAAAATCCCATTATGGTACTTACTTTGTCCACATCAACTTCTACATGCCATCATTGAATGCTCAATACTACTATTGATTAAATTCTATCGATTTCACAATATCATTAACAGAGTTTATCTTTATTCGGAAGCCTGCATCCATCCTGCTGCTATACAGACTTAACTTTCCTTCTCTTGTTATAGAAGAAGGCTTTCATGGTAGTGAGATGAGATCGATACATGCAAGAATGAAAAGATAAACACCACATGAAAATTCTACAAAGTGCAATTAAAAAATTAAATGACTCTTACACATCCAGAATGAGCATCAAAAAATCTGAAGAGCAGTCTAAGAATGGTTGATTTGCCTGCAAAATGTTTGCCAACCCATGCAGCATTAGCAGCTTATCCATCAGATAAAATTAAGTGGGACGATGGACTAAAAAAAATTAAGGGTAAATTTCTCCACAACTTGGAGTTTTGGCAAAATTACTGGGACAGTCTTGTAAAAGATTACTCTGACACACTGTTAGCATCTATTATAGCCCAACAAACTACAACATAGAGTGATGACTTCCAATTCAGTTTTTTTAACTACATGGGTAAAAAAATGCACATTAAAACCATTTTATTATATTCTAAGAAATTCCTGAATCAAAAGATTCTACCATAGGGTGTCCGAGTAATTTTCTAAAACATAAAAAATCTCTCCAATTCCAGCGAAAAGAGTCAATGTGACTCACTCGAAAGATTATTGAACACCCAGCAACACAACATAAGACGGCTGCGACGATAAGTTTACACACAAGCAAGGTTAGCTTGGCCAAAAGGATTAAACAAATGCTTACCACTACCACTTGTCCCAACAACAGCAATGCTCTTTCCAGCAGGAACTTCAAATGATACACCATTAAGTATTTTTCGCTCTGCCAGGTAACTACAGCAAGTGAAACCACCGAAAAATCAATGAGCCAATATAAAAAGTGATAGCAATAGGCCCAACGACAAATCAAGTCCACAAGAAGTCTCAAACTGGATGTTTTAATGTGAACGTATGGCTCGAAAAAAGAGAATACATACCATAAAAGTAGAGATGTTAATTCCTAGCTGAAGAATATCATTAGTGGACCAATCATAACAATCCCAATATGGTCCTTATTCAGCTTCTGTATCCATCTTACTTTAAGCATTACATTACCATATTCCCTCTATTTTCTTCTTCCTAGAACTATGCTTTACCTTCTTTTTCTGGGAAAAAGATATCAGAGGTGTACTGGACTTTACCTTCCTATTTACTTTGAGCATTACTTTACAACATGATATCAGAGGAATAAAATGATTTAACTTCACCAACTAATTAATTTCGGATTACAGTTGGACTAAACTTTTTCCATGTCGAATCTTCCACCTCATTAACATTTGGGTGGATTCTGCCAAAAAGAGCAAACACTTGGTAGCTCTAATTTCACTGCAAACAGCTTCTTTGCATCCACCCACCACCAGCGTGACTGTATGCTTGGTTCGATACTAGGAAAACATCCCAGCATTCAAGGCATTAAGTGCATAAACATCACCATTACAACTAAATGCTGTGATTCCTTTACAAGGGTGCACACAATTTATACCTACCCGAAATGAACGTTATCAAACTTTATGCTACCTCCATTTAATTTCAAGGGCTTTGCATCCTCCTTATCTCTAATGTCAGCCCTCTCCTGCAGTCAAAGGAAACTTTCATCATCAGCAATCAAGCAAAAAGTTTGAAGGCAGTGAACAGTCAATCATTTGTTTCTGACTAAACAAGAACAAACACACACACACACACAGACACACACAGACACACACACACACACACACACACACACACACCACACACACACTCTTTGGTTGATAAGATAGATGCCACTTCAACGTTAGAGTCACTCCATAAGTCACTTTTTTTGGAAAAATATCAGAGCTTTTGCATTTGCAGTGAGAAAAGTGAATGAATGAAAGGAGTAAGGACAGCTATCTCAAAGTTAAACAAAGCATCGGTGACATATTTTATTGACCTCTCCAGCTCTTCCCCGACATAGGAACCACATAACCCAAATATGAAGACAAAAGACGGTAAGTATCCCTTCAGGCACCTGATAAAGTCAGAACCCTTAAAGGTAGTCAACATTGATGCCGTCCAGCAAGCTCCACATAATCAACCAAATGCATATACTTCATGCTCATAAAAGCACAAAAAACATCTGTCTCAACCTGACATACATCAGGTTTGGTAGCCCTAGTCTTGGATTCTTATGGGCAAAGTCAAGTGTCTCATATTAAAAAAAGTACAAAAGTAAAAACTCGGGGAGACGTGCTTGCACCTGACATCTGTACCTAGTCCCCTTGATAATAGATGCCATCCAAGAAAAACCCACCATCATAAACTAAATGGATATACTTCACTTGACAAAATTAAAAATTACCTCCAACAACTGAAACATGGATTTCATATCAACAAGGCTCTGTACAGTTTCACGGTACACACTACCCAGAAAATTGAGAGGGAGAGAAAGTTGGAAGAGAAGCCCATTAACCATAACCTGCATCGTCAAAACGTGAGTATTTGCAAGCATCATAATGTAATGTTCCTTTCACAAAAAAATTCAAAAGAACTGAAATGTATTTAATGAGAAAGTTCTACCAGATCACCAATTGTCATCTTGCCATCCATTATCCCATGCGAACACAAAACCATTGCAGTGGACAAAGCTGTGCTGAAGATTACATTTTGCCCAAAGTTTAAAACTGCAAGGCTGCGCTGTGTTTTCAGTGCAGCAGCTTCATATCCTAAAAGTAGCATCACCATATGAGAAGTATCCCAGAAGTTTTTATTTATTTATTTAATAGAAGCAACTATATTTCCATCTAACAAGAAACTGCTATCAGCCATCTAAGATGGTAACTGCTATCAATCCATATGAGAGGAAGAGCTACTGAAGAGTTATTACACAAAACATACAGAGTCATTTAGGACGAAGAGTTTTTTTTCTTTATTCCTTTAAATAACAAGAATGATAATAAACATGAAGAAAATGTTAAAGAGTGGAAAGAGCATGGCCACCAAAAGAAATAAACTTAAGTGCAGGTCCACTGCTCTTCCTATAGACATCAAAGAATGAATGAAGAAAGGCAGGCATCTATAAGCCACAAAGTATTAGAGATCTCATCTATTTAAATTAGGAAAATTCAAATATGCGATAATATCAATGGGGCAATGTAAATTATTACAAGTTTAGATGTCTCCAATGGCATGCAATGATCTACATGTTGTGGGGTTCAACTTAAAAGAATTATATATTATTAGATTGGCTCTGCTAAATTGACCAAGTATTCTTAAACGACTTAACACAACTGTAGAAGACTGCAGCTATATATTGATGCACGATGGTTTTATCAATATTATTTCTTAGCCTTTGTTTATCTACTCATAATACAACTTCAAGAACACTTCATCATGAACTAAAACTTGAATGGGAGCTGTCCATCCCCTTTCTGATCCCTCCCCCACCTGTCCCCCTAGCCGGTCCTCTTTCCCCCCAACTACCAAAGAAAACCCACGCCAAAGGGAAACTTTAGAAAAAAGTATCCAAGTCAAGTAACACTCAAAAGATACACTCCCTCTTGCTCTTCTTATGGCCTTGTCTATGCTCAAAGCACAACAATTCACATTTCTCTGCTTCTAAAAAACGTTTGAGACCTCAGGACTCGATTCATCACTTATTACAACAAGAATATCATGACATTCTCATATCAACCAGGCTATTTTTCACCATTTGTTTGATGGAAAAAATAAAAAGTTGGCATTCGACATCTTTCTTTCCTTTTTCTATTTGTGGAAAAAGACAGAAATTCACTATGAGGCACCAAGGGGGGAACAACCCAAAGAGGGTCACTGCTAAGTCTGTTTTCATCCAAGCAGTATGTCCATTGCTCCTGCTGCATTGGTATGAACGGAGTGCAAGCAAAAATTCACAAAAAAAAAAAAAGAAAGTACATGACTTACTGTTTAAGAACTCATCATACTTCTCAACTTCATAAGCTTCATTATTGAAATATTTGACAGTCTAGAGAAAAGAAAACAAAAGTGAATGCTGTCAAATGAGGCCGTATCAAAGGGGTGTTGACATCATGAAATACAGATGCAGGCTACAATAAAATTCTACCTCATAATTAATAAGCGAATCGATTGCTCTGGTGCTTGCATCATTGTCAGCCTTATTCATGGCTTTCCGGAATTTTGTCCTCCACTGAGAAAGACAAATGTGTATGGACAAAACTTCAAGACATTGTAAAACCAGCACATTCCCCAGCTCAGTAGAAGAAAGATATACAGAACAAGGAAAAGAATTATCATAATATAGCTCCACAACGATCATTGAATATTTTCTCTAACAATGACATCTAAAGGGAAATGAAAGAGAATGGCTCCCCTGAAGGAGGAAATGGCTGTGTGTGATTGCAAGAGCACAAGCGCGTGCGTGTGGGTGAGAGAAAGAGAAGTGGGGGGGGTTTTGAAGATTACAAGAATCTCATACCTGTGTCACAGTTAATGTGAAGACAACATAAGCAGCAACAGAAAGTGAAGTGATCCAAGCAAAGGGTGCTCCAAATTTGTATGCCAGAATGCCTGCTACCATAGATATCTGAACTAGCATGTGTTAAGCATAAGTAAGTTGCTCAATGATACTGACATTCCTGTAAAAGATATGGAACTTCAAAAGCATGGAATGAAGATAGAAGGATCATAAGAAATGTGCTTGGTGTGCCGCAAAAGGGGTAGCACAAAGGCACTGCATCAAATATCTCTATGAATTCAGCTTTTTCAAAAGTAGCCAAGGATTAAGTCATACCTCCAAAATAGTGGGCACAACATTAAACACCATAGAGGAGAGAATAAAGTTTATAGCTCGGCTTCCGCGATCAATAATTCTGTTCAATGCACCTGTTTCTCGACTAGAAACACAATGATCGCATTAAAACAGGTGGAAAATTACATTACTTCATTCCATAAAATGACATAAATGCACACCCCTTTTATGAGCAACAAAATGCAAATGATATCATCCACCCTACTTCAAGTATATTTATCTCTTTAGCACCTTGTAACGGCAGTAATGCATTAGATCAGCAACTGCAAATTCTATGATCAACCCTCCATGCTGCTCTTACGTGATGCATGCTTTGTTGTAACAATGATCAGCAACAGCCATGAACATCAGTGTTTTTAATACTGGACTGGACTGGGTGGTTTGCAGTGTTCAACAAGATAGTGGTCAGGCCACTGGTCCAGTCCATATATTTATAGCTGAAGGTCAAAACCAGTTCAACAGGTAAATGGGTTTTGGTTTTAACTGATCTCATCTCGACAAAAATACATTACACCAGCCACAGCCATGGGATTTGAACCCTTGCCCTGTTGAACTAGTATACAAGTTAAATGATGACACTCCTTGACAATTAGTTCATATACTTTATTTACACTCATCTTTCTTTCTGTTTTGAAAAAAATAAGTGAGATTCCAAAGGACCAGGCTCAAATGTGAAATCTCATTTACACAATAGGCATGCCCTTGTACATTTGCTGGGCACAAGATGCATCATCTGGTTGCATTTTTATATTGTCGAAACAAATTTTTGATTTATTTAAATAAAACCAAGCCAGCCTGTTTAGCTGCTTCAACCATTTGAATCAGTAAAACCGCGTACTAGTGACCCATTAGGTTTTGTCCAGTGTGGTTATTAAAACATTGATGAACACTGAAATGAACAATATAGTCATAGTGATAAATTTATTAGAGTTATCATTAGCACCTCCTTGAAGTCTCACGATCTCAGAAGGAAACTGGAAGTCCATAACAAATAGAATTGAGATACAGCCTTCAGAACAGAAATTGAGACTGATTTGGAGGTGGCTATGCATCAAGAAGAGGAGCATCAGATCTAGTAACATTAATATACATTGCATTCTTCCTCACAGTAATGAAGCATAGAAGCTATTCTTCAGTCTGAAACAATATGAACCAACATCGTTCATGCATGATAGTTGAGGCATAGAAACCATTCTTGAGATATAGTTACAATCGTACAAAAATATATTCTTTCTCAAAGGTTGAGGCATAGAAACCATTCTTCAGCCTGAAACTATTATATAAGAGCAAACATAGTTCTCTCATAATTGCTGCTTGACACAATCTGCATGACTGGGTGTTACTCACCTTATCGGAGAAACTAGAAGTGAATCCAACAATAACATATCATTTTTTGGCATATATGCAATTTTTATGAGACAGTGAAACTTGCAAAAGAAAAATGAAAAACAAACTTTCTAAAGATCAGGAATACACACCTGAGGTGGTATCGCAGGTCAAGGTCATGAAGATGCGAAAACACCTGCAAAAAATGAACTATCATTCATTAAGTAAAAGAGTGAATCTAAAATAAAAGGCAATGTGAAGTCAGGCAAGCATTGAATATGGATACAACTGAAGTAGCATGAATGAATCAACCAGATGGACCAGGGAAAAGCTGGAGGCATAAATATCAGATAGAAGAGCCATTCCAAACAGATTGACCATAAAAGAAGCCTCGTACCTTCCTGGAAACTGATCGGATTGTCCTCAATGCGACTTTAGAAAAGACAGCAGTTCTTAACTCTGCAGAAACAAGACTGCATTCAATTATAGTGAGATGCGCCATGGAATAGAGATGAGGACATCAATGGGTGTAAAAATGTGCGGGTAGTAGGACCAAAGAAGTAATGAAGGGGTAGTACCGTTGAAAGCAGATGCCCCACAGCGTGCAATGCCGTATCCCACCAAAACGGAAGCAGGGGTGGCAAAGAGAGCTAATGCAGTGGAATTATTGGCGGCAAAGGAAGCAAAAGCAGCAGCATTTCCAGAGGAGGTGGTCAACCAATCAACAGCCAGCTTAAAGAGAAAGGGCACCTGCACGTTGAGGACCTGGAAACCAAAGCAAAGCAGGTGAGTGAATAAAAAAAAAGAAAAGCCAAAGCTCATCGAAATGCAAAAGGAGGCAGCAACAGCTAACCTTGGCGCCGACTAAGAAACCCAAGGCAGCCATAACCCTCAGACGGAACTCGAGGTTATCTTTCATCCACAGGTAACTCGCGAGAGTGCGAAGAATTTTCATATCAGCGACCTGGCTTTCATTTTTACTCCTGGCTGGTGATGGCTGATTCGGGGTCGACACTTTCCCGGGCTCGGAAGTTGACGTGGAATATAATGCGCGGCCACTTAGCACTGGAAACTGTTGAAGAGAGAAAAGGGGGGGGGGGGTGTTCAGAGTCAAAACAAATTAATATGATGAGGATCAAACCAACAGTTTCATCTCGCGCCGTAGCCAGATGAGAGAAGAAAAGAAAGGAGACTGACGAGTGAATCGGGAGAAGGCCTGGGGAGGCGAGGATCAGAAAGGAAGGCGTGAATGTGGAGGAGGCCACTTCCCTTGGCTCTCCGGGAAATGGGCGCGTCTTGTCTTCTGCACGCGAGCAAGCGATCGCCAGCGGGGGCAGAATTGCTATGGAGGAAGAGAAGGGAAGGGCGGGACTGAAATCCCCAGCTGCGTCGGAGAAGCATCACCTCTCCAGCTCTCAGACACCTCACGCCCAGCATTCTTATCTGCTCCTTGGATCGCCCAAAGCTAATATACAGGCACAAAATTCAAAATTCAACACTAGGTAGTCGACAAAATGCCGCTGAGAGATGATGATGATGATGATGATCACACGGAGCAATCACTAAAATCTCGCTTGGAGCAGAGCCCCGTCGCAACGAGAGGGACAATCTGAAACAAAAATCAATGGAAAATATGCGCGGAAACGGGAGCCACAAAGCGACCGGACCGGAAAGATGCAAATTGCAAATTGCAAATTGCGCTGGAGAAACGGGAGCACGGGCACCTGACCGACCTGTCCAAAAACCGAAAACCATAAAACCTAATAGTGGACGAAACGGCGGGGCGGGGGGAGGGGATTTAGAATTTAGACTGGTTATCGCATGATGTACGACATCACAGCGGGTTTTTTCGACAGATCCACATGGCACGACCAGCTTAAATGGGCCTTATGTCTACGAGCTTCATTCACCATATACTACTCCTTTTTTCTTTACTCCTTTCACTGTTGCTTGTTTGCGTCATTAAGAAGGAATTGCTAGGTAAATATGATAGGACGGCCCTATTTCCACTCTTATATAACTAACTCCACTCATTTATAATGAAACGATAGAATTACCCTCAATCCATTTAATTGCAATTTATAGTGATGACCCCATTCCTCCTCCTCCACCTTTTTCCTCTTCTTTCTTTCCTTTTCTATTTCTCTTTAGGATTTAGTTGTCATGATTAAGTATTTCACATATTTTGCCTTTTAGAGCATTAAAGAAATATTTTGGTATATTCTTAAATATTCCTACGACATTATACTTGCTTTGTGTAAATGCCTATAGCCAATCCTATAGAAAAAAAGAAGAAGATACATTCTTTAATTCAAATAAAGAGGATTAATATATATCAAATTTAAAAGTAACTCACTAGGAAAGCAAACTTTTGAGATAAGAAGGCACAATAATAAATAAGTTATCTTTACCAAAAAATAAAAATAAATAAGTTATTATAAAAGTAATGATGAAGAACATACTTTTTATATTTATACTATATCAAAGAATTTGTCTTTTTTTTTCTTATTATTTGGCGAAATAATTTTACGCAGAACATGTAAAACTTTATAGCAATGTCTAAGAATACCTTAAAAACTTTATGCACCATAAGGCAACTTCATATTTTTGCATTTCATGGACAATGTTTATTTTTGTCAATCCATATGCTATGTTTTGATTTAATTAAATTTCATCTTTAAAGTTTTACAATGGAAAATGTACAATTGATTTTATTTTTGGAAAATCTTCAAAGAGATTGTTTTTCTTTCATCCAATCATCCATATTATATATATATCAAAGAAAATTGCTGGGGGGGTTTAATTGTGATATGCACAACAAAGGTGAAAATTTATAAACAAATGATCGTGTTAAAAAATTGCCTATGTTAGCCTTTTCTTTTTAGATTCTACCTAACAATTTATTCATAATTTGGCTCGACAACGAAAAGAACTAAGTTTCTTGAAAAATCGCTTTTCAACAAAACTATTATTTATGAAAGTAAAATCTTATTAAAAAAATAGTGCCTTTAGTAAAAAAAACTAAACATGTGAAAAATTTTAATTATGGGAACTAGATCCGACATAAAAATAGAAAAATAAAAAAAAAAAAAGAATGTAAATAATTTTGAAGCCACCACTTTTAATTATAATTGAATGATTTGTGGTAATTTTTTTGTGTGGAAATTGGATGGATTTAATTATATAAGAGATGGAAATAGCGCTGCCATGATATAGTGTACTAACATTTAAATGACTTATCTATTTGAATGGGATTTACGCGAAATCTATCGTACTTCATTATGATACATGTAATATGCGCATCAAATAATTTCTCGTTATTATAAGTCTTCTTTTTTCTTTTTTTCAGATTTAGCTGTCTACTTTTACTTTCTACTTAGAATAAATTTTGTGGCGAGCACACTTTGTAAAATATATTATAATTTTTATGAGAAATCAAAAGATTGATTTTTTTTAAAAGCACGCCCTAATATATTCGTTGTCCATCTTTCATATGGGGAAAATTCCAAAAAAGGGCTCGAAAGTCCTCATTTTCTCAAATAAGAGTCCGAAGAGAACCTAGTTTTAAATAAAGGCCTGAAGTGGCCATGGTTTTTTCAAATAAAGGCTTGACCTTGTCGATCGTTGGTTGGCTAAATTTTATGACTAGTCAAGGGCGTTTTTGTCCAAATATTCTTTTCTTTTTTCTTTTTTCTTCTATTTTCTTTTTTGGTATTGGCTAGTGATTGCTGGCAAAGGCCGGTGAGCACTTGGCGACCCTCATCGATCACCAGGGAGGGATGACAAGGACCTACAAGCACTTGTTGGCAGTGGATGAGGTCAATGAGTCGACCCTTGCTAGGGGCTGGCGAGGGCCGACTTCGCTGATGGCTACAAGGGGCGGCCTCCCTTAAGGTGAGGGTCATCTCACCTAAGCAAGGCCGTCCTTCACCTGTGGCTAGCAAGAGTGGCCATCACAGGATCGGGAGGGGGTGACCCTCACCTAGCCCTTCGCGGGCATCATTGGTGCTCGAGCAACCATTGACAAGGAAGGAAGAAAAACCAAAAAAAGGAAAGAAAGAAGGAAGAAAAAAAGAAAAAGGGTAAATAACGAAAATGCCCTTGACCTCTGTAAAGTCAAGTCTTTGTTTAAAACAGACCTAACCACTTCAAGCCTTTAATTGAAACAATACCTACTTTAATCTCTTATTTGAGAAAATGGTGGCACTTCAAATTATTATTCGAAATGAGATCCACTTAGGGCTTTTATTTGAGAAAATGAGGACATTTTGGTTCATTTTTTGTAATTTTTCCTTTTAAATATGATGCAATGTACCAAAGGAAGGAGTAGTTAATGCCCACTGGTTCCTTCACTGGCCACGGATCCTTCTTGTTCTCCTTTATGTTTCCAAGATCGAATATGAGCAAATCTTTAAACTACTTCGTCTAATCTCTAAGACGTAAAATTTGGAGATATTCCCAGGTTAGAGGGGAAGAAAAATATTCTCTTACCAATAAGAGATGCGAGGTGTGCGGGTATCGGCACTTTACAATAAGGAACGCAGCTTGGCTCGGCACCCTCACTGTAGGGACTACCGCAAGCTGCTGTCATAGGTGGCAACACCCCTAAAAGAGGATAGGCCCGTGGAGTGGCCTTCAATTGCTCTTCACTACATGCCCTTGACCTTCTTATCCCAAGCATAGGAGGATACTATATTTTCCCTATTTGGTGGTAGCTAGAATCGAAGTTCTGACGTGATTCTACCTTTACCACCAAAGGGCTCCCTAATTCTCAATGAATCTTTTTCTTCCCGATCGAGAGAGAATACAGAAGGTGACATTGCAGGGTCTTCCACCCTAGGGCGGATCTCCCGTTTGTTTCTTCTCCCTTGAATCTTTTAAGGACTTGTTTAGGTTTAATATTCTACTTTATAACTAGTTGTATAAGTTAATAAATTCATTTGAACATTCAAAAAATTTGTCACCTCATTTATTAAATAGATGTACTAGATGGATTTTAACATGTCACATATTTTACTTGAAAGAAAAGAGAGTTGTTGGGTTTGGTCCTCGGTCGCCCACAATTTGCTTTTTCCATTCTCATTGTTTTGTTATTTTTTGGGATATGTATTGGATATCTTTAAACTTATCATGAAAGTATAATTAAATTTTAAAACTTGTTAAATTAGTTTAATTGAGTCATTTCATTAATTCCATTCAATTTGACTAGCGGAAAATGCTAACATGGCATTTTTCTTTTTAATATTTTCATTCTCCTACATGACGATGACGTGACTAAATCATGAAGTATAAGACTAAAATGACATTGTTTTGGTGTAAATTTGATTTTTAGTTCCAATTTAATTTAAATTGAACTTAAAAGTTAAACTTTAAAAGAAGAAGAAGAAAGGTGGTAGGGCCAAAAGCCCTTGCCACCACCGCCCCATCATCGTTGGAAGGGGCTGGTGACCCTTGTTGACGGCCAGATTTGGGCAAGGGTTGTGGCTCTCCCCCAACCCTCACTCGAGCGAGGCTCGGGGGAGGGCCGTGACTTGTCTGCAAGGGCCGGCAAGCCCTTGCCTGTTGTCAGTGAGGGTCATAGGCCCCCGGCCGAGGCATGAGAACTCCTGTTGCCTCACCCCCACCCTTGTTGGCCCCTCCTGACGATGGTGGGGTAGCAGCGACGAGGGCTTGTAGCCTTGCTTGCTCTATTATTTATTTATTTTAAATTTAACTTATTTTAAATTTTAATTTAAATAAATTTATATTAAAAACTAGATCAAGATCAAAATGATGTTGTTTTAGTCTTATATTTAATGATTTAGTTACGCCATCCTCATGTAGGAGACATAAAATATTAAAAAAATCACGTGAGCATTTTCCGTTAGCTAAATTAGACGGAATTAATATAATGACTCAATTAAACCAATTTTATCAATGTTGTATTTGATTGTATTTTATATAAATTTTAATATTTAATTATACTTTCATAATAAATTCGAGGATTTCTACTTATTGTATCCCTTAGTTCTTTTGTTCATTGTCATTCTTACAAGGCGATGCGCCACTTTGAAAGTCTGAAATCAAGTTTGGTGATATCAAATCAATCAAAATCACTCTCTCTCTCTCTCTCTCTCTCTCTCTCTCTCTCGTGCTTGTGTGCTTGCTGCGTGTGTTTGCCAAAAAGTGTCAACAAGTTACCATTCGAAATATAGATCAATATAGAAACCGACAAAAATATGGATAGTTGTTTATGAATTCTTTGATAGGAAATGCAGATGGTCGGGAAAATTAAAAGCACAAAAAGATAAAATAGAATAACTGGTGTTTATTGGTTGATTGATGATCTTTAACTCGAATTACAATCATAAGATTTGATAACAATTATAAAGAAGGCAAATAATTTTCTAAAATTCAGCAACATATATCTACGAATGGTCACCAAAAAAGACTCACTATTTCCACAGTCATAGTCTCATCACTTGCCTTATGTCGGGCTTCTTCCATAGCTCGCAGCCCTTTTTGATATGATAATCCATATTTCTCGACCATTATCATTAGTGGCTTTTAAAATTCATGGATTCACAAACTGGTGATTCTGCTAGCCGAAATTGTTGGCCTTTGCTTCAATTTCGGTACTTTTGTAGACCGAACCAAGTTCACTTACTAACATTTCGTGACTCAATACTTACTAATTTCTCTTATATTTCCTGTCAGCGACTTCTCATCACATCAGCCATGTCTTGCTCAGTCTTGTATAGTTTGTGCGGACAACCTCTTTTATTGAATGGGCATCTTTAGCGGTGGACTGTTGTAGGGTGGGTTAGGCCCGGGTTAAAATCAAGCACTAACCTTGTGATCACCATTTTTTATTATAAAAAAAAAAACCGAAACAAGGAATTAAACCGGTCACTTTCAATTTCTATTTGCGAACTGGATTATTTTAATTTTGGATAGAAATTTAAAAAACTAATTAAAGCATAAAAGTTGGAAAATAATTTTTTAATCGAGTGACTATGTGTTTGTTTGTATTAAAAATCATGTTTCAAATATCAAGCTCGTTTGTTTCACAAAAGATATTTTATTGGAAAACATTTTCTTAATTTTCGGAATTTGGATCATTTAGAAAAATCAGTCAAGGTAAAACTTTTTAATAGTTAATGGTAGACCTATGCTTAAATTTAGGAAAATAATTTCCCCTTTTAAAAATTAAAATTCAATTTTCATAATATGACTACACAATGGTGTTCAGACTACCTCTATGCTAGCGCCTAGAAACATTGATGCCAGCACCTAGGTTTTCAATTCCATACTTGAGACCTCGGTGCCCATGCTTGTGTTCGTAGGAGTTGGGTACCCTAGTAGTCATGCCTAGGTACTCAACCATTAGTCTTGAGCCCATCGAGCTTGGAACTGGTTTCTCAAGAGTCAAGCTACCAGTCTTGGGTTTGGGTCCACAAAGGCTTGGCCTAGGTCCCTCAAGGTTAGGCTCAAAACTTTGATTCTCGTGCCCGGTTACTCAGCTCCCATGAATCAAGGCTGAACCCGAGTTAATGGAGGTCGGGCTTGAGACCTTGGTGTCAGTGCTTAGGCCCTTGGCTACCAAGCTTGAGTCACTAGTGCTTGACCTTGGGACCCTAGTTTGGCTTATGGGCCTAGGTCCATCAAGGTTAGGTGTAGTGTAGATCCACAAAGGCTAGGGTTGGGACCCTACCGTCTGTGCCTTGATCCTCGAGGACCATGCCTAGAGTACCTTGCTCCTACGCCCAAATCATTGGTGCCTAGGCCCCAATCTATCAAGGCTTGGCCCGAATCCATGAAGGTCGGGCTTGGAACCCCTGTGATTGTACCTAGGTCCTCGATAGTCGTGTCTGGGTACTCAATTCTCGCACCCAATTCACTAGCACATGGGGTCAAGTCCATTGAGGTTAGGATTGATATTCCAATGCCCGTGCTCGGGTTTTCCAACGACCATGCTTTGGTAACCAATCCCAAGCACAAGTCTCTTAAGTTTAGGCCTGAGGCCTTAGTTTGATGCTTGGGCTTAGTACCATCAAGGCTTGGCCCAAATTCATTGAGATCAAGCTAGGGACCTTGTGCCCTATTGAGTCGCCGATGGCCATGTCCATGTACCTAACTAATTTGCCCAAGTAATTGACGCCCAACTCTAAGACCTCGGTGCCTGTGACCTAGGTTCTAGCGGTGATGCGTGAGTACTCGGCACTCGTGCCCAAATCATTGGAACTTTGAGCCGGTTCTATAGAGGCTAGGGCACGAGATCTTGGTGCACATGCTTGGGTCCCCAACAGTATACTCGACTACCTGACTTCCATGCCCAAAGTCAGTGGCGTTTAGGCCTAGGTCCACCAAGGCCAGGTTCGATTCCTTGGTGATTGGGCCCAAGGCCTTAGTGTTTGTGCTAGAGTCCCCCTACGGCTATGCTCAAATACTAGCCTCTTGTGCCCAAGTCACAATCACCTAAGGCTTGGTCCACAAAGGTTGAACTTGAGACTCTAGTGCTTGTGTTAGAGTCCTTAGCGGTCATGCTTAGGACCACTGTGCTCGTGCTCCAGTCCCTGGCTACCATGCTCAGGTACTAGCTCTTAGGCCCAAGTCACTAATTCCCACGTTTGGTTCCTTAGAGGCCAAACCCAATTCCAGAAAGGTTGGGCTCATGTCCCTCGAGACTAGGCCCAAGACCCTAGTGCTCACACTTGAGTACCCAATGACTGTTCCCAACTATCCAACTCCCACCCCCAAGTCACCGACACTCGGGCCTGAGTCCATCAAGGTCAAGCTCGAGTCCCTATTGCCCGTGCTTGGGTTCATAGTTGCTGGGCTTGAGAAACTTTGGCTCTAATGATTAGAAGCTTGATAGTTGGGTATCTCTTATATTACACAAAAATTAATGCATTTATTTTAGAAAAATAAAATCAAGTTTTTCTTTCCAAACGACAGAAAATAATTTTCAATTTCTTTTTAAATTTTCGCCAAATGTCAAAAATATTGTCGTTTTCTTGAAAAATGACTTTTCAGTTTTTTTTTTTCAGAAATGTAAAAATTTTGCAAATTTTATTTCTTTTGTCCCTTTGAAAGAAAACGGCCAGGCCGTCAATGGCTCTAGCTCCATTAACCGTAGTTAGTTTATGATTTTTTTTTTTTTTTGGTTCTTGATCATCTTGCCAGGTGTGAAACCCTTGACTTTGGAGCTCCTAGTTGAGAAGCTATGGCGTCGTCTAAGATTTTAGTTCACAAGATAATAGATCTTTTACCTGAAATCCACCAATAAAAGTTTAGGAAATGATACCCTGAGATTTAGGGAAAATTCCGGTTAACCCCTTGAAATGGGCTATTTTTTTATAATACACCCCCTCCACTTGAGACTAGTCTTCAATAGCCCCTCGTACTCATTAATAGTGAAATCAACTGGCCCCTAGACTCAAAGCCGGTGGAGCAAGTTCGTCTCCCGTGCATAATTTTTACCCGTATAAAATCATTAATTGATATGTGACATTTAAATTGTCAAAAATAGACAAAATTGAAATGAAACGCATAATCCCAATAGAAACAGCGAGAGGGGGACTAATGAGTCGTGGTGGTAGCGGCAACACCGAGCATCAGGGCCGGGCTCGAGCTAAACAGGCCGCTGTTGCCACCGACGCAAATCAGGCCCATGTGAATCCTTCTGCGCCCGTGTGATCCCATCTCTGAGAATTCAACACTGGGACAAAAAGCAATGATGATGAGCTGATAAAAAGAAAAGAAGAAGAAGAAGACACACAAATTAGTAGTTACCCACGAGCTGCTTGAAGAGATCCTTCAAGGGCTTCTGCAACTCCACATTGGTCGGGGGAAAGATGGAGTTGGGTTTTTGAATGGAGGAAAATGAAGTTGAGAGGAGGAGGTTTCTGTTAGGGCTTTAAGATCGAGAAGTGAAGAGGATGAACTTGGGATTGAAGTGAACGGTGAGAGCTTTCCCCAGTGCAATGAAGGAGTACTGTATTTGACCACACCCATAGCCATTTGGCCAGATTTTTGGTCATTAAATATATACAAATCAAAAAGTTTGACTTTTGGAAGTGTTTTCATCATCCAGATTTTGCTCCATAAAGAATTGGGTGTTTGGTAAGAAGAAGAGGCATGCCCAGAGCTACATGTAGTTTCATTCTTTCGAAGCTCATTATATCCGCTTTTAACTGAATAGCCTCCAGTTCGAGTTGGTGACCACACTAGCAAGTCTTCCGTTGGGATAGTTGGCAGTGGAGTTGCTAGGATTTCATTTACAACTTCTTCGTCAAGCCAGGTGTGTAAAAGTTGCTCATTCCAGAGAGGTCCTGTCGAGGCAATTAGGTCTGCAACCATTTTGGGTTCATGTTGGTTTGTTGGTCCTCCTATTACTCCTCTTCCTAACCATCTATCTTCCCTTATTCTAATATGTTGTCCGTTACCCACTTTCCACCTCACCTCTTTTGAAATGGCATCTCTTCCCATAAGTAAGCTCTGCCAACCCCATGATGGACGAGAGCCCTTAGCTGCATGCCAGAAATTGCTATTTGGAAAATAACATCCTTTTAGAACTTTGCACCACAATGCATCTGAAGTTTGAGAGACTCTCCACTCTTGTTTACCCATCATTGCTTTGTTAAAAGTGAGGAGGTCTTTAAAGCCTAGCCCTCCGTTGTCTTTTCTTTGTTTCAGGATGTCCCATCTTCTCCAATGCAGGCCGACTTTTGATGCATGTGTTTTCCACCAGAATAAAGCTATCTTCCTCTCTATCGCCTTGCAAATAGACACTGGGATTTTGAATATAGACATCGCATATTGTGGTAAAGCTTGTACCACCACTTTGATTAATATCTCTTTACCTGCTCGGGTGAGATCCATCGATGTTCATAAGCCATATTCCTTCTCAGTGGATGTGGGGTCCCTACACTGAAGAACACTCCCGATTTGTTGAGGTTGATTTCTTGACCTGAAGCAAAGCAGTATTGATGTAGAATAGAGGCTAGGTTCTGACATTCACTAACCTTTCCATCCACAAAGAAAATAGAATCGTCTGCAAAAAGTAGATGAGAAAGTGTCGGGCAAAACCTGTTGAGTTTGATTCCTTTAATACTCTCATCATTCACAGCTTTTTTCATGAGCGAAGATAGCATGTTTGCAACAATTATGAACAAGTAAGGAGATAAAGGGTCTCCCTGCCGAAGCCCTCGTGATGGCGCAAAGAAAGGAAGAGGTTCCCCATTAAACTTGACACTAAGGGAGGTTGTGGTGACACACTGCATAATCCATGAAATCCATCTCATACTGAAACCCATCTTAGTCATGCTTGCCTCAAGGAAGTCCCACTCAACCCGATCATAGGCTTTTTTCATATCCAGCTTGAGGATGGCCTGAAATTTCCTTTTTCTCTTCCTGATTCTTAGCTGATGTAAGACTTCTTGGACGACTAGGATATTATCTTGTATTTGTCTGCCACTAACAAAAGCGCTTTGCTCCATCGCTATCACATTAGGAAGCCAAGGTTTTAAGCGATTTGCTAGAACCTTGGAAATAATTTTGTAGCTGAAGTTGCATAAGCTAATGGGCCTAAACTGGTCAAGACTTTCTGGGTTATGGTTCTTGGGAATTAGAACAATATGGGTCCTATTTAGGGTTGGGTCGAGTTGGCTAGAGTTAAAGAAAGATCTCACCATAGTGAATACATCATGCTGAATGATATCCCAATGATGTTGATAGAAAAGTCCATTTAAGCCATCCGGTCCCGGTGCTTTCTTTGCTCCCAACTGGAAAGTTGCTTCTTTTACCTCCTCCATTGATACGCTTCTTAACAAGCTGCAATTCATTTGAATAACATTCATACGCTTTTTGTATGGAGCGTATGCCAAGACGCATTACCAACCAAGGTAAACTTGTTCAAGAGAAGGGTTGTACCCACACCGGTTTGTCCCTTGTGTCAAAAAGAACCTGAGACAGTCGAGCATCTATTCCTCCTATGTGACAAGACAAAGCAAGTTTGGTCAAATCCCGAATTTAACATCCGGATTTCTCATCAACAAGTTACTAGATTTGAGGAGTGGTTGCTAAATTACAACGATATAACCCCGAAGATCATACCACTTGAGATTGTTGCAGTCACCCTCTGGCAAATCTGGTTAGCGCGCAACTCCCTTGTCTTCCATCATAAGCAGTCGGACCCGATCAGCATAGTAGACTCTGCTCTAGACATGCATTGCAATTACGCAAAGTGGAATAGAAGCAACTTGGAACGTGGGGCCATCTCACAAAACTTACAACCAAAGTGGAGACCACCAAACCCGGATTCGTTGAAGATAAACATCGATGGATCTCACCTCTTAGGGACCACGGAAGGGGCAATTGCATTCGCGTGCCGTGATTCAAAAGGAAGATTGACGGAAGGCCTCGCGCGACTAGTTCGAGCATCTTCTGCCTTTCAAGCCGAAATCCTTGCTTGTCTTTATGCTCTCCATCACTTTGCTGATCGACCTCATCTGAAGTTAATACTGGAGTCTGACTGTTCATCGTTGGTGAGTTGTCTAAAAGATTCTTCTCTCTCTCCTTGGGATGTTGAACCACTTATCTATGAATGCATTAGCTTGTTGGCCCTTTTTGAGAGTCTAGAAATAGTTTTTTGCCCTCGCACTTCAAATAGATTGGCGGACTGGGTTGTAAAAGCCTCTAGAAGTAAGACCCTTCCCCTTAATTGGGTTGCTAACCCCCTTCCCCTTTGGGAGATCCTGTGTTTTGATCTTTCCTTACTCTTGTAACGGGGCTCGAGTTTAATGAATGTTATTTTATTTCACTCAAAAAAAAAAAAAAAAAAAAATATATATATATAAATCAAACTGCAAGTTGCAACAGCAGCAGCCACCTTTCGTTCGCACGGGCCCGTTGAGGGACGCCGGACTGTTTTGGGAACTTTCTAAATGATCAGATAGCAGGAATAGTCAAAAATGGGTTGCCAAAGGCCAATCGAGTGATGCGAGGACATATTGGTTCATAGCGACGATAATGAGTGACGCGAGAATCTTTGTGAAGGATTCAGATCCCTCAAGGACAAGGTGAAGATTGATGGATAGATTTGAAATATTTGGCATTGTCGATGACTCGGAATTCGATCACTTTGAGGTGATAGAGAGACGACGTTGGTGGTCGCTTGAAATTGCCTTGCCCCTTCTATTTATTTAGGTTTCAAATCTACGGATCTATGTTGCTGTGTAGAGGCAACGCTAGTGGCCGCTGTCTTCTATCACGGCTACCGTTGGGTGGCGTTAGCCGCAATTCCTAGTTTTGGGGTTTTTCCTTTTCAGTTTTTTAATTCAATTGAATTTTGTAATTATTAGTTTTCAAATTTGACTATTTTTTAATTTATTTTCCAATCTTTTCTTAAAAATGTACCAAGTACTTGATCGGATCAAATATGTTCACATTTATTATTTGGGGGATTTTTCATCCCACTTTTGTTTATAAAAATATCCTGAATATCAAAAGTAAACTTAAATCAACCTCCGCTTGGGATTGATTGAGATCAATTAAGTGATTCTTGCATTTACACTCTCTTTATGTACGGTCAAAGTGGGGGCAACTATTGGAAATTCAATACTTTTCTTTTGAAGCATACAGAAGAAAGTTAGTGAGGGACAATCACCGGTTCACGGGATTCCATCTACCTAACAGATTTTATATTCTGGAAGACACGCCGTGGAAGAGGAAAATCACCGCTTCTGTTGCAATGGAATGCGGAGCATGAGCAATAAATTCATTAGTGCAAAAGTGTTCTTACAGACGGTAGATAAAAGGATGGAGTACTGATCGAAATAAAGTATCAGGGGGACCGATTGCAAGGACACACCAATCACGTTTTCAACATTTCCATTCTTATTGAAAATCATTTGTTTTACAAATTAAAAACACGTTTTTCTAGAAAATGACATTTTTCATATTTAGTTTCACCGAAATAAAAAAGGAAAAATCTTTTCAGGATTATGGAAAATTTGAGTTCATAAGAGAGAAATCCGTTTCCTACGTGAGAAGCACCCATAACTTCGTACCATTGTTAACGGCATGTGCTAATATGCACGTGCTCTCTTGGGGACGTGAGAGATCGTTCCTAGTCTCAAACTAAAAATTTTGAGCTAGTGGGGAATATGGCTTTCTTCTTACTATTGGCATAATTTGCTAATGCAACTGCTCTTTTGGGAATGCGAGAAAAGCATAACATGGGGCGCTTGATTAGTGGCAGCTTAGTTTGCCAAATCTAGGGACGTTTTGATTGGGCTTTCGTCCTTGTGTAGAAAGGTGGGATGTGAAATAAGCATCCTTGTACTACAATCTCGGGATTTTATTTTATTGGAATTAGAATTAGTAGCATGTGATTATGACGATGTTGATTGTTGATAGGATTTGAGAAGCGGGCACGGTTTGGTCCCATGTCTCCCTACCTATGCTATGGTTACTCTCTCCTCAAATGATGGATCGAGACACCCTTCAGCTACTTTAAAGCCCCATTAAATAACATGAACTCTTTGGTCACTAGATGAATGAAAATTCGCAAAAATGGGTGGCTTGAATAATTCAACTATAACAGCGCGAATAGACCAATGCTGCCGGGAGTGGGAGATAGGACGACAAGTGAGTTCTGATCGAGTATGAGAGAGCCTGTGAAGCGATTTTGAATGTTTGACTGGCGCTGTACTGTATTGAATAATATAAAAGAGTATCAAGATTGGATGGGAATAACAAGTCCAACAAAATCATCAAAGATCCGCATTTGCCTAATTTAAATTGAAATTGACGCAGGAGGAGACATTTTTGACCAGATATTGGTGGGGGCTGCTGAACTTCTTCCCTTCACCGATTGCGGTATGGGGAGGGAGGGAGGTGCGTCCAAATTCCACTCTTCTTCTGGTCATATATTCCTGTAAAATATGGAAGGCAGACTTCCCAGCCTTTCCTTTCTTAGAACGGTGAGATCCGAAGAGGGTTTGAACATTGGAACACAGAGGAGTGACTTCTTAGGTTTGTCTTTCTTGTCATCTTGACAGTTAAAGTTTGTTTTCTCCATTCATACTCAAGAGTCGAGTGTCAATTATATCCCGCGTCATCCAAAAGAGTATCGCTAAAACAGTCAACTAAACATACTCGTTGATATAAGATGTTGTATTTCTTCTATGCATCTGAGGCATACAGTTGGGTAACAAGCGCACAAAAGCACGTCCTTAATTATGCTGGACGCCATGTACCCAAGGCATGTGATCCCGTTGTTTATTTATATTCCGGGTGATTGGTTTGGTCAATGAACGAAAGGTTGATTACCCCTCTTGATTTAAGTACGACGAATTCATGTGGAATGCCGCATTCCACTGCTAACTTCGGAATCGGAAATAAAGAATGTTTCATGAAACGCCTATTTCTTCTAACAGACAGAAAAACAACTGCATCTGGGTAAAGTGGCAGCAATCGATGTCAACATGTACAGCAGGGAAGCAAAGTGCTGTCTGGTCACTGCTTAAATAAGGGTTTCGCATTTTTTTCTCCGAAAATTACTTTTAATCATAATTTTGATTGGTAGTTTATAATTTGAACATTGTTTACATGCAATCTTAACCCGCGGGTGACGTGGATATTTATGACCGACTAATTAAAACAATTCCTCCAACTAGAGAGAGGGTGGAAAATGCTGAAGAATTCGCTAGTGAATAGGGCAAGTGCGATGCATGTCCATAAAGAAATCAACCCTCGAAAGATTATGCAAAAATTATTCTATCGAAAACATATTTGAGTACCAACCAAAAAAAGAAAAAAGAAAACATATTTGAATCAATGGACCAGATAAAATTAAATAATAGTTATGAAAGTACTCAACGGAAAGAAAGCGATAGAAGTGCACATATAAATGAAATACATATCAACACAAAAGAGGAATATAATTCAAGACTCAAGCTATTCTTTTGAAGGTTATTAAAGATTCTGATTTTAATATTGAAACATTTGTGAGAGATAACATACGATTATAAACTCATACATTTGTCTATATGCATAATAATTGTGAAATAAGCATTGAGGATATTGAAGGAAGGAAGGAAGGAAAAGATTGAGATCCCGTAAATAGTTTGTTTTACACAATAGACTAGATACAATTCACGAGGAATATATAATATGATACTTGCTTATTGGAGAAAGTGAAGAGCTTTTAAGAGCGGACAAAGATGTATTTCGAGATCAGACATGGGAGGGAGAAAACAGGACAAATTGGGTCAAGGTAAAGATGATGGAAAGGGGTGGTCTTGGTCTGTGGTGGTTCATAATGGGCGGGCGCTGGCCAATATTGACTGAATCGAAGTCCCTCTCGTAGCGGCAAGTAACCGGCACTCCACAATTCGCTCATCGACTCCAGCGCCCATTGACTTAACGTTGTCCATCAGGGGTGGTAGGATCACATGGAATTCTAGGACCGCCCACCTAACACGGGGCCATCCTCCTCCATGCTTTGTCCTTTTCTCCCCAAGAATCTCCATCCACCATTAAGCCTTCGTTGAATTTGAGTCCGTCCGAACTACAGATGAGCAAAATGATCTGAAACTCGAATAATATGGTTTTGTCTTTGACGGATGAGTAACGTGGGAATGACTTGACTATTTATAGTGCCTATTTCAACTCAATTATTACACTCCAACAATGAAAGATAAGCCTTTTTTTTTTCCTGTAGAAGTTTAGACTGTCAACAAAACTAGCCAACAATGCATTTAAGATACAATGACTTAAAAACCAAAATTATTTGTGTTAGCTAAACATGATGTCGAATTGTGCTGTTGGCAATAAAACGTGGCTTTTGTTCATTTATGTGACAATGATTCACTAAAATATTAAATATAAGACTAAAATAACGTCATTTTGGTTCAAACTTGACTTTATTAATGCATATTTTATTTAAATTATATTAAAAAATAAGAAAACTTAAAAAAAACCAAAGAAGAAGAAGAAGAAGAAAAAACCATGTCATTGAAAATAGCTCCAAAGTCTACAAAACAAACTTAGTGCTTGGTTGTTCTCGCTCTCTGACAAACCGCGCCGGTCGTCGTAAAATGGGTTCGCAGTTTCGTATTTTCAGTGAAAAGGAAGGGAGATTTCCACATTCGCTATTCCACTTTGACGGGACAAATTTGGCGGGCGACACTCTTAAATTATCGTTTTCTTTTGATAAAGCAGAAATATCACGCACGCTTCCAATAACTTTCATGAGGATGTTGCCCTCGTCACCCTTTGTACATATATATAAGCGAGCACCCTTGCTAGCTTCTGACAACAGCATCACAGACACCAAAACCCATTGGCCCCCTCCCCATCAGTGCTGTCATCTCCAAGTCTCCAGTACTCCGGAGTGACCTTCAAATTGGGACTTGGGAGGATCATCAGCAATGGAATATCTGCAATTCTTGAACGCGAAGGTACTGATATCCATAGCTGTGGCGGGCCTAATAGGAGTGTTGCTGAGGCTGTACAACGCGCTGGTGGTGAAGCCGGAAAAGTTGAGGTCCTTGCTGCGGAAACAAGGCATCAACGGCCCACCCCCCGCCTTCTTGCTCGGCAACATCATGGAGATCAAGAAGGCGAGATCCTCCTCCTCCTCCTCTTCTGCTCCCAAGACTCCGCCCGGCCAGTCCCCTGCCCGCCATGATTGCGCTGCTGTCCTCTTCCCCTTCTTCGACAAGTGGAGAAAACAGTACGGTAGGTCACCGCCCGCCACCCAAACTGGCATCTTCATCTCTTTTCTGCAATTAATCTAACAATACTCACATGTTTCGATTTCCCATGTTCCAAACTACATAAATTTAAACGCAAGATTTTCGTACAATTATTAGAGAGTTTATGAAACTTAGAGATTGGTGCTACTTAGATTTCGTAGTCAAATCTAGACGATCATGTACGTCACCGCGACATACGTTTTCTGCACTTTAAGGTTGAACTTGAAGCCTATCATGTCGTTTGACACACCGCACGGCATAGGGTGGTAGATGTTGAAGATTCCTTCATTGCCCCTTCCAATTTTTCCAAACTCGCAACCCCTACCAATAGCTGCTCTTTCTTTGGGTTATAGTTAGTTCTTTGATAACGACCGATGCATGCGCTGGGTAGCTCCTCTGGAGCTGGATCTGGAGCTGGATCTGGAGTGGACCAACAAGAACGACTCCAGTGCCCCGAGTTCACTTCTCACATTCACACTAAATTTCATTTGGCGCGTTCTCGCTTAGTAAATAAAAAAAAAAAATTTACTACTCCTGAATCAGATCATTTCTTCTTCCCCCTTCCTTAAATAAATTAGATCGATCATTAGTTGTTTGGACATGGACAATCGGCTCAGGCTGATCTCATGCGCTGGTTTCTCATGATTTTTACAGGAGATACATTTGCGTTCTCGCTGGGGAACACACAGATAATTTATATGAACCAACCAGACATGGTGAGGGAGATTACCACCTGCACATCTTTGGACTTGGGGAAGCCTTCATATCAGTTCAAGGAGAGGGGTCCCTTGATGGGCCAAGGCATCTTAACTTCTAATGGCCCCCACTGGGCTCATCAGCGCAAGATCCTCGCTCCTGAGCTCTATATGGAGAAAGTTAAGGTATGTGATCTTAATCAATGTCTTGTAATACCCCCATCACCACCACCGATTTTTTTAATTAACATTTTGGAATTCGCCGGCCGGCAGGGGATGATAAACCTCATAAATGAGTCGACAGAGACACTGTTGAAGTCCTGGAAGAACAAAGTGGACGCCGCCGGTGGAGTAGCCAACATTAACATTGACGAGCACATGAGAAGTTTCTCCGGAGATGTCATCTCCAGAGCCTGCTTTGGCAGCAATTTCGCCAAAGGAGAGGAGATCTTCCACAAGTTGAGGGCTCTCCAAGAGGCCATGTCCAAGAAAGTTCTCTCCACTGGGATTCCTGGCATGAGGTGAGAAGTTAAATCTCTCTTTCTCCCGAAAACCTCCAATTAATCAGCTCCTTCTCTTCCCCCTTAAAACCGGGGGGCTAATCCACTATCACCCAGCTGGTTTTAATCAATTTTGGTTATACAATGACACAGATACCTTCCCACCAAGAGTAACAGAGAAGCCTGGGCACTGGAGAAGGAGGTCCGCAGTTTGATACTGCAGGTGGTGAAGGGGAGGATGGACGCAGCATATGAGAAGGACCTTCTGCAGATGCTTCTTGAGGGCGCCAAAAATAGTGACTTGAGCCAGGAGGCCATGGACCGCTTCATTGTCGACAACTGCAAAAACATCTACTTGGCTGGCTACGAGACCACTGCTGTCTCTGCAACATGGTGCCTCATGCTGTTGGCTTCCAGTCAAGAGTGGCAAGATCGTGTGCGCGCCGAGGTTCTTGAAGTTTGTGGGGGCCGTCTTCCTGATGCCGATATGATCCGTAAGATGAAACTGGTGCGCCTTCTGCATACCTTTAAGACTGTGTGCATATAATATGATGTTTTGATTTCATGATCATCAGCATGTGTTGACATTTCTGTCCTGGGTGCAGCTCACAATGGTGATAAATGAGTCGCTGCGGCTATACTCCCCTGTGCCAGTGGTGTCGAGGGAGGCCTTGACGGATATGAATTTCGGGAACCTGAAAGTGCCGGCGGGGGTGAACGTGTGGGCGTTCGTGTATACCCTGCACACGGACCCTGAGATATGGGGGCCAGACTCCTACTCTTTCAACCCAGGTAGATTCGCCAACGGGATCACGGAAGCCTGCAAGCTGCCGCACTTGTACATGCCCTTTGGAGTAGGACCTCGCGTGTGCCTCGGGCAGAACCTAGCCATGGTGGAGCTCAAGATTCTCATTGCCCAGCTTCTCTCCAACTTCTCCTTCACCCTCTCTCCCAACTACATCCACTCCCCTGCTATTAGGTTGGTTATTGAACCTGAACACGGCGTCGAACTCTCCGTCACTAAGTTACCTCGAGATTAATCCCTTCTAGAGACGGCTTTTTTTTCACCCCGTTATTCCTTAAGGCCACTATACGCTTTCTTGCTGTATCCGAAAGCAACTTTTCCTTTCCTTTTCGTCACTTTTATATTTGTTTATGGCAAAGTTTGTTCTTTCTCCATTGTACATGTTACAACTAATGCGGAAGGTGAATAAACGAAGCAATTCAAACAAGAAATAAATTACGGAAATAAAACATAAACATTGTGAATTCACATGGTTTGGCAATGTGCCTACTCCATGTGGAGATCCACATGGTTGTTCCACTATAATCGGTAAAATGAAGATTACAATTGCTTGGAATGCCCACATTCAAATGATTCCAATCTTTAGATAACACCCTAACCCATAAGAATCAATCAAAAGAAAGGAGTTTTCTCATGCTCTCAACTCTCTTGAATTGCAGCTCTCAAAAACACTCTCATATTGTCGCAAGTTTCTAATCTTAAATAAACTTTGAAATCAAGGGTTTCTTTGACAAGTCTGAATTGTGGGTGCGTCGGCTGAGCGCTCGCCAAATAGGCCCAAGCTGCCGGCAACTATGCTGGAAAACATAATAGTTATTGGGCACTGTCCGAGAGCCTGGCCAGCTTGGACATGGCTAGAAGCCTAATCACTCCTGGGCTCGGGGCTCGCCTGATGGCCAAGTTCTTCCGGTTGCCAAGCGGGCCTTTCCTCCCATGTCTGATCGTCTGCCTCTATCATCATGCCCTCGCAAACACCTTGTGTGTCCAAAACTCATGAGCTCGTGTCTAATTCCAAATCAATCGAATTTTACTTCTGGCCGTAATCAACAAATCTTTACCTTGTCAAGAAGTCCCACTCCTTTATGAAAAGAGTAGTGTCAATTTTACCTTTCTTGAAGACTTTTTCGATCAGAAAGTTGCTTAGTCACTTATACTAAGCCCAAGGTGCTTGTTTGAGATCATATAGAGGTTTCTTCAATTTGAAAACATGATTGGACTTTCTGGAATCTTCAAATCCAAGAGGTTGTTTCACATATACTTCTTCTTTGATATAATTATTGAGGAATTTGCTCTTGATGTCCATTCGGAATAGTTTAAAATCAAGAAGTATAAACAAGAAGTAGCCTTATGGCTTCTAACTTGGCTATAGGTGCATAGGTTTTATTGAAATCGATTCCTTCTTCTTATGAATATCCTTTGATTACTGGCCTAGCTTTGTTACTAGTTACATTGCCATTGTCATTTAACTTATTTCTGAAGACCCACTTGGTTTCAATTATTGGATGGTTTTTAGGTTTAGGCACAAATTTTCATACTTTATTTACTCTAAACTACTATAGTTCTTCTTGCATTGCTTCTATCTAGCTTTCATTTAAAAGTGCTTCGTCAACTCCTTTGGGTTCAATCTTTGATATAAGTGCCATAGTGTTCATATTTCTTTGAATAAGGATTGGGTTTTAATACCTTCATCTAGATTTCCAAGGACTTGGTCCTTTGAATGACTTGATTTGTAATTCCAGTCCTCCTCTAATCTTCCATGATTTGCTTCATTTTCATTTGCATTAGAAGATTGGTTGACATTATCGCCGCTCAAGCTTCTTGAGTATATCCGTGTTCTTGAGCATAACCATATTGCTGAGTATATCCGGGCACATGAGTATAACTAGGCTTGTCACTTATATCCACTGGAGTGTAACGTTTTTCGAACTTCACCTTTATTGATTGAGTTTCGCTTGGCATTTGGTAACTCTCGTGGAACATTGTAGTGGGTTCAAAAGATTTCTCCAGACTTATCAATATTTACAATGGACATTATTTTCCTTGCTTACATACTAATTTACTAAATATCTTGGTAATTTATGAAGATATTTTTTTTAGAACCATATAGTTAAGCCAAATGTTGCTCTTTAATTTGTACACATCTCTCTCATCTACCACGAAGTATTTTTTAACCCAAGTCATCATTACTTTTAACCATTGGTTATTCATTCTTATCCTTTTGTATACCAGGTATGTTTCTGAATACTTTCCCCCCTTCTCATCTGATTCCATTTTGAAATGCCTCGTGTCTTCAAACTCTCTCTATTTTCACTTTCCATACTTCCAAGTAAAAGTAAGGGTCTCATGTTGGTATTTCTAAACCTTCTAGTTCGATATTTCTAGTGTTTATAAGGTGAATTATTTGACTTCCTCTTTATCTTATCAAATTAATTTTGTTGCTTAAAAAGGTTGAGAATTGTTAATTTATGCTCTTGATTATTTTGCTTGAAGGTCATTAAAGTTTTGATTTGCTCAAGTCATTATCAAGTAAGTGAAAACTCAAGGGGCTAGATTATATTGATCTACTAAGTAATCTTGACTTGATTAATTATGTTTGGCTTTTGTTGTCAAGTGAATGTGAGTTTCAATGATGGTGAGAGTATTACCTCAAAAATCCTAAATCTATTATAAATATGCCAATTCAGTGCTAAATTTTTTTTTTTTTTTGCCAATTCAGTCATAAATCTTTTGTAATTATGTCTATTCAGTCCATCTAGCAAAATTTGGCCGGCTGTTCAACGAACAATTTTTTAATATTTTTTTTTTGAAATTTAAATAATTTTTGATTTTTCTTTTTTTCTTTTTTTCCCTCTCTTCTTCCACCTCGGCTTCTTCTCCTCACGGTGGCTGGCGAGTAGAAGAAGCCAAGGAGGAAGAAGAGAGAAAAAGAAAAGAAAAAAAAGAAAAGGAAAAATAAAAAATATTAAAAATTTGAAAAAAAATTTGTTGGACAACTGGTGCCAACTGGTGGCTAAGTCATTATTGGCCCACCAAATTTCGCTGAATGGACTGAATTGATACAATTGCAAAAGATTTATGACTCAATTGGCAAAAAAAAAAAAAGTGTAGGACTAAATTTGCACAATTGGAATAGATTAGGACTTTTTAAATAATTCTCCCAAGTGATGGTATGTGAAATTTCTTGTTCATTTGAATTGGATCGTGTAAGCTTGTTATATGCCTAGAATGTATTTGATTGATTTCCTAGGGAGTATTAACTTGTTTCTGTGAGATGTGATGATCGTTTTAAGTGTGAAAAAAATGTGGAAATTGTGAAACTAAACCCGAGAATGATATTTTTCTAATTCGACTAAGTTACCAAAATACTACCTAAGTGTTGCTGATTAATCACATGGTCAATTCTTTGAGTTGTCAATTATTTAGGTTGTTGATATTCACATTATCGATTTATGAGCATCAGTTCCTAAATTACCGCTTACTTATCTATGGTTTCTAATTAAATGATGATGGCTTAGCATGGAAAGAGTGAGGACATACGAGTTAAAATGCATGTAATCAATTATTTATCATTAATTGCATGACAAATGACAAATTATTGTGATGTACATGGTGATTATTAGGTTGTTATGAAATGTATGTGAATGATGCCATGTGAGGAAGACCTTTGTCACAACCAATTCTCTTGTATGAGTATATGTGAAAAACTTTGAAGTTAGTCAATTGTTCAACTGTCTAGAGATGGGTCTCTACAAGATTGAATGGACACAAAAGTCTCATAATTCATACATGATATGAGTTGGCTTATATAGTCTGAGTTGGCTTTTATTGCCTATGTTGACCATCATCATGCGGTCGTATAGTGGCGTATTTATCCTTGCTAGTGTAGAGGACTCATGTGATGATTAGTTGTGTGGCCTGGCAAAGAGATTTTGATGTTTCCATCTCTTAAGAGTTGGTGATGATGATGCCATGTGTGTCGGCATGCCCCAAAAGTGTTTGATATGTCTCGTGAGTCAAGATGGGTCCTAGCCAATGACAAGCATTGACTCACCTCTGTGTATATCGATAAGCTTCATGATAAGTATAGACTCACTTAAGTATATAGGTGAGCTTCACAACGAGTAGGGAATACATATTTCCTATGTATAGTGATGAGCCACTATGCAAATATGCGCATATGGAATAACATGCCATCTACTTGCATCTGAATGGATAATTTTATGCAAAGTTGTTAGATGATTTGCATCGACATGTTATGATAGGAAAGAGTAGCGCATTCATTCATTCAATTGTCTCTTATAGTTATTTTGTACTTGTTTTAAACTCATGTTGTTTGCTGATACTGGGTTGAGTGGTAAGATGATCTCATTTCTTAGACTTAGAGATTTCATTTACCGGGCTTTGCTCATTTCTTTATTTTTCAAGTTTGTAGGATGGATTACTCTTCACTATTGCGGTTTGCAATTCTTGTGTACTTTGATTGTGAATACCAAGATGTGCTTATGCCTAAATCGGCGTTAATGTATACTAAGTGTAGTTCCACCATATGGGTCGATGGGGAGTTCGTTGGACCACTTGGGGGTTTCGATGGTCTCCCTGATTTCAACAGGGATAACATGTTGATGGGCGTGGTTGTCTATCTATAGTTTAGTATATGACTTTTTTGTACATGCAAGTTTTTGTTGGAGAAATGACGTGATGATTTTATGCAACCCGACCCTTCCTAGGACTTATGTAATTTATATAAGGAAAATCGATTAATTTTCTTTAGCATTCCAAAGAAGTAATTTGCTTGGATATTGAATAAAGATAGTATCTACTGATGTTAATATAAAGAAGATGCAAGTGTACTTTATTTAAGCTTGTGAGATTTATTGTGCGGGATGAAATGAATATTTTCTTGCACTTTCGCATGCTAAAATTAATTGCAGTATAAAATCGAAAAAGACATGTGGCGTTGGTGATGTTTTGGGGTGTTACATCCGCTCTCCCAAACTAACAACCTATAGACTAGATTTCACTAGTGATCTTTGAGTAGTTACAATAGTGTGTGTCGTTTATACTTAAGCAAAGAGGTCTTACTCACACCTAAGAAGAAACTATGACACTTATTTCTTAACGGATCCCACTTTCAGCAAACTCAAAAAACAGTATAAGAATGTAAAGCTTTCCCTATTTTATACTCCTTAATATCCAATCTATCTATGGAACAATTGTTGAGTAGATCAATTTAGCCATCGAAGTCAATCACTCTAAGTTTTTAGAGCTTGTTCACGGTTGGTTTGGATGGACCAACCCTAAACTCCTAAGACCGAGAACTATGAAAAGTAATCTATCTCTAGGATGATTGTCAATCAATCAAAATGCCATGTGCAATTAGTATCTTCCACTTAGATATATCTTAAGATTGATAATCAATTAATTTCTTCAATTTAGGAATCTGAGCTAGATCACTAGCTGTCGAATATAATTATATAAAATAATTCATCATGGGATATTTTCTTCTGAGCATGTGATAAAAGTGGTTGTCACGGGTAATATAATCACTCTGCTCACATCAGCAGTTCCCGAATATATTTGTTTTCCCGATAATATCGGTGTCTAATTATATCAGGCTTCTCGGTGATATGCAATTGCGTCTTATTAGGCAATTTGAGCAGGCCGATGACGTAGATCCTGTGGACTATTTACCTTGGTACCTCTAAGTTTTTATGAACTTCCCGTTTTTCTAGACTTGTTCACCTTGTAACATTGGTCCTTCTAGCTATTTAAAATCTTTTCACCTGCACATCCAAGTTCCTTTGATGCGGAGTTTTGTAAGTCCTGAATATAGAAAACACTTGCATTTATCTAGTTCATAAAATACACATAAATCGTTTGACAACTTCAAATTTACATAAGGGGTCTTCTCAACAGAATCAACACTTAAAGAGCAAATATTGGGTCCTCTCAAGTAAAGTTCAATTCGCTTGTTCTGCAACTTCATTTTGCTGTGATGTTCTAGGCACATGGCAGTAATCGTCAATCACTTTTTCTATATAGAACTCACCAAACTCATTAAAACAGAACTCTACCCCGTTTTCATTTCTAAGCCTCTTGATTTTCTACCAAGAGTTTAAATTACTTTAAAAATACAAAGTCTTCAATCTTGTGCTTATTTTTTGGGGACGGATCACCCTTGTGCTAAAAAACCTAGACTTTCCAGCTGAAGTCATCAATGAAGGTCATATTATACTGTTCACCGTGCACTTGGTCCCATGAAATGCTGTACTTTTTTTTTTCTTGACCCTATTCTAATCTTACTCTAATTTTCATTCTTAGACTTTTATCCCACCTTATCACAAAGTTACAGTCAAAACTTACATCTGAAACTAAATCGTCCCACCTCAATCCCCTATGAGAAGGCAGGGATTGGAAACTCCCACCTCCCCCTTCTCATATGGGAAGGGTGGCCACTAGGGCAAACTCTAGAAGTTCTCGAAATGTTGGACTGAATTGCACTTTGTGCTGCTCAAACATGCAACATTCGCAAAAGTACAGCTTCTGATTTTCTTCCCACATAGAAAAACCCACTCATTTAGAACGTTGATACTACTCTCATACATGTACTAGAGTCCAATGTACCCTAACTTCAACTAATTTGATTTTCACAATGCGGAAGAAACTGCATCGATAGAGCCTATAACTATTGGTCCCTGAGGGCAGCAGAGATTGCTTGTCGGCTTCCCCATCATGTTTGTCACACCCTGAATTTATGAAGAATGGAGGATGACATGACCATCTTTCTACCATGAACAGGAACCAATAACTTGTTAACAAAATATACATACATATAAATGATAAACTGCTAGATTGGTTACAGCATCAGAGTTTCTATCATTCATAATTTAGAATCCAGTAAACCCAATAAGTATCAACTCTAAAACAAAACAACTAGCTGAGCTCATACCCAAAATGTTACTATCAAAAGTTTCCCACCAATAACTCTCTTGTTCTACTTGTCGCTAATCGAAGAACCTAAAAACATGAAAAATGAATGGAATGAGTGACCATAATCGGTAAGTATTACACATCTTCTAAGTAGATCAAACAAACCCCAACTTGTTTAGCTGCGTGTTGTTTGCTTTCAAAGTATGAATTTACAAACTTGAACAAGAGATGGTGTCATTCATTTGGTAATACCCAAAACCAAACAACACGTAGCTAAACGAGTTGCAATATTGTAATCCTAAAAGTTAAACAAGAATTAACGTTTGTTGACACTTGATTTTTAGTCAACTTGTCGATAAAGGTAGAAAATCAAAAAGGGGTTTCTGATCACGACGGAGCTTGTTTTCGAATAAAAAGTGTCATCTTTCAAATCTGTTTATTGGCCTAGCCTTAGAAGGAAATTTTTTATTCATTTTACACAAAAAACACGAAAAGTCAAACGATTGACTTTCAAGTTGGCTTTTTGGTCAACTCTTTAACCAAAAGTTAACCCCAAGTCAAAATATGGCTTTTTGTATAAAAAGATTCCTTTCAAGCTTAATTTCACTCTAGAAGTGAAAATTTTGAAAAAAATTCAAAGATTTGACCACAAAATCAAAATCTTAGTAAAAAGTCATTATGATTTGACTTTTGGTCAAACTTTTGACAAAAAAATAAAAAAAATAAAAAAATCACCAATTCAGCCATAATTT
The DNA here is from genome assembly GCA_014182845.1 of Corymbia calophylla. Classification (NCBI taxonomy): domain Eukaryota; kingdom Viridiplantae; phylum Streptophyta; class Magnoliopsida; order Myrtales; family Myrtaceae; genus Corymbia; species Corymbia calophylla. Next base: position 37,146,111 of record CM024694.1, read on the forward strand.
AGAATAATATTTGGGAGTATCCCCCAAATATTCTTTAAACACTACAATGTCATAGATTGCGTTTGCGAAAATCGATTAAGAGCTTCATTTTCCGAATTTTTCGGTTTTAGGTTTGAGATCGGTTAAAAATAAAATTACTTTTGTTCTAGCCATAATTAGGCCTAGTTCCTTTTATGATATTTGATCTAGAGACAATTATCCATTTACTCGTTCAATCATTTTCAAGATTGGGTAAAGAAAAATGTGAATTGACATTTTGCCCCTAATTAGGGGTTCGGATCCATTTTACATGATTTGCTAACAAATACTTCCATTCCACTCAATTTGTGAGTTAAGTTCAAATTTGGGGTCAATTTTGGGAAATTTATTTGCCAACTTATCAATTTAGGGGATTTAGCTCACTTGGCTTAAAGAAAATGTGGTTGTTGAGCTTTAATTCGTGAAATTCGAATCGACTCATTCATGACTAAGATTTGACTTGATGAATTAAGGTTCAATTTCAGCATTGGCCCTTAATTTAATTTTTACATAAAGGTCGCGCCATCCATTTAAGGTCAATTTGAATGCAATAGGTCCTTCTAGGCATGGGCAATTGGGTTAATAAGTATCTTGCAATTTTAATTGAATCTAATTTCGATTAAATTGCAAATTTTGTTAGACAATTAGATAAAATTGCCAAATTTAGCTTAGGGAAGTCCAATTTGGTGCACCCATAGCATAGGCCCAATGTTTTTCATAATAATTAGATGATTCGGCTAATGAAAAATCATGGAATTGAACTTTAATGATTTAAATTGACCTAATTGGATCAAAATTGGACCTTTTGTTTTGGGCATAAGTACAGCGGGAGTGCCACAACTTGGCACGGAGGGACACGTAAGTGCCATAACTTACAAACGGTACACTTAAGTGCCACTTTTCAAAAAAAATGGATCACTTCAGTGCCAAGTGGTTGGAACCTAGCCGAAAATCCTACATGGCAATTTTTTATTAATTTTTGTCCAACGTGGCTTGCCGGAGTTCCACCTCAGCCAACCCTCACCCAAAACGACGCCGTTTCCATAGATGGACAAAGCAAAGGCCATAAATTGGCCAAAACGGCGTCGTCTCTCCATTTTCATCTCCTATTGCCGACTAAATCCCTAAATCAGCCAAATTCCCCAAGAAGAACTCGAACCCTAATTTTGATTTGCCCCAAAAATCCCTCAAGCACTAGAATTATTTCAATTAACCCCAGATCCCACTGAAGCGAAGGAGAAGGTGACTGCGAATTCGTCTGTTGTTGTGGGTTACCAAGCGCTGAATATTGGAAATGGAGAGCAGAATTTTAAGTAGCAACTCGAATTCGTCTCACCGAAGCGAAGGAGAAGGCGAGCGCGAACGTTTCTGTTATTGTGGGTTACCGAGTCCAAGAAGAACATCATGGACTCGAATGAATCCCGAGAGAAGATTCTATGGATGCGCTAGATATAGAGAAGGGTCAAAGTGCAAATACTTCAAATGGATCGATGCGAAGTTCTCTGACCGAGCGACAGAGGTAATATTAGACCTACTTGATGGGCGGCGTCAACCTCCATCTACGTTCGTGGATGACTTGGACGACGTTGACTCAAAACAAGTTGAAGCATCTTCGGCTAATTATTTGAAGAATGAAATGTCAAAGCAAGCTGAAGTATCTTCAGTTAATTATTTGTTGAAGAATGAAGATTCAAGAATGAAAAATGAACGGAAGTGTTATCAAATGTTTATTATAGTGCTGTTTTGTTATATAGCCTACTTAATGATCAAATGTAAAGCACTTGAAGATAAGAAGAAGTTTCTTCAGCTGCCATAGTTGAAAATGAGTTGATAAATGTAATCATTTTGGATTAAATGTAGACTATTTTATTTGTGTTTGTGTTGTTCACACCATCGACTGGCTTTGAGGGAGGTCAAGAAAAGGGAATGATGAGATGATACACGTGTTTTTGCTTGTTCTTTAATATAAAGCAACAAGAATGTGCACTAGGTCTTGTTGTGGTAGCTTATTCGCAATGTTAATGTTAACCCAGCTGAATTGGAGTTGGTTTAGGTTTGCTGCTTGCTGTATCATAGGACAAACATGAGCTATTACTTAAGTGCCATAGGTTGTATATAGTGATCACTTTAGTGCTAGTCGGATTAAAGAAAAGATCACTTAAGTGTCAGGTTATTGTTGAAAGTGATCATTTAAATGCCACTCGGTGCTTAAAAGTGAACACTTAAGTGTCAACTTCTCCAGGAAAGGAGCACTTAAGTGCAGGTTACCAGTTCTAGCACGAACTGATGCAAGATGTGCATAATGCATACTTGTATTAGGTACTTCACAAACCCTCCAAACCACCACTATAGACCCACCACCAACAGGCATGAACCTTCAACACAACCAGCTCTAATACGACCAGAGTATGAACCACAGGCCACCAGCACAACATGAACCACCATCAGCCTGCATTGTGGCTATGGTGTGTTGCTGCTAGAAAAGATGCTGGTGCAAGCACTTTGCACCAAGTGTTGTAGGGGCCTCTAACCATCATCATACACCCACCACCAATAATCACCAACCACTAGTAGAGCAAGTAAAGCATAATCTAAATCAAAAATATAAAAAACACAACAACAAAAATTGATAAGTAGTAAGATCATTTCATTGATATTGATTTCAAGTCTCACCAACTCAGTGACAAACCAAAAAAATTAAAAATCATCCATAGCAAGTTGTAACAAAACCAACCCTTCTTATCAATCAATATCAATATGCACAGGCCCCCTAGTCGTGCTCCTTTTGATGGACCTCGATTCATTATCCTTGCACTCTTTCTAACTGGACGTACAACTTCCTCTTCAACTATCTCTTTATGCACTGATTCAGATGGAGCTGCAATTGTCTCAAGATGAACTAATTCAGATGGAGCTGGTGCTGAGTTGTTGGTCTTTCTTGTTGGCGCAATCGATACCGTCTTCTTTTTTGGCGCAGCCGATGTTGTCTTCTTTTTTGGTGCAGCCAATGTTGTTTTCTTTTTTGGTGCGGCCGTTGATTCTTGAGTAGGGTCTTGAGAAATAAGAACCTCCGAACTTTTCCCGGGCTAAAAAAACACAAGTAAATTATAAGCAAAAGTTCGCACAATTTATTAAATGTAGGCAATAAAACTTACATTAAGAATGACTGTTCCAGTACGGTCATCTGTATAAAGGACATAACCATATTGTCTTAGCCTCTTCCCAAGAGCCCCTCTTGTTCGAATTGGAGCATTATGTTCAGCATCTTGTGATTTATTATCCCTTCTTTTGGCCTATGATTTTTTGGGCCCTTCTTTTTGCCCTTTAGTTGGCCCTTCATGTGGCTCTTCTAATGGCCGTTCAGCTTCAGTTACATTTGGCCCTTCAGGTGCAACATGGGATTCTTCGACCAATTTTTCAGCTAGGCGTCTTCTGGGTGGCCTTCTTGTAGCTAGCCCTTTAGCTGGCCTTTTGGTAGCTAACGTTTCAACTGCCCTTCTTCTAGTTGTCCTTCTCGTATCTAGTCTTTCGACTTCACCGACACCTTCACCTAACCCGTGTGGTAGCCCTTCTATTGGCCTTTCTGTTGTTGGCCCTTCTATTGGCCCTTATGTTGGCCCTTCCATTAGCAATCGAGTTGGAGCTTGCCCTCTTCGAACCTAATAAAGACATTATGAATATAACATCAGCCCATATAATAACGTAAAGGAAAACCGAAGAAGTTATTAAACTTACTGGGTATTTTTTCCTCAGTTGAGGAATGGTCGATTGAACTGGCCCTTGTGTAGTTTCAGCCAATCCTTCGGGTATAGCTGGGGTTTCAGCCAATCCTTCAGGTGTCCTATTCGTCACCTGACAAACACATTAAAAATACCTGCTAATTATGCTATGTACAAATATGTAATAAACCAAAAAACAACATAAACAAAAATATCATAACTTACGGGGTTTCTTGTCGTCGACTGATGAACAGTTGACTCATTTTGCCCTTCTGTTTAGCCTTAAGTTGTCGCTCTACCTGTCCCTTCACTAAGCCTTTCCATTGGCCTCTCACCTGATTGTTCTTGCTGCTTTCTCAATTGACAACCTTTAGTATTGTGCCCTGCTACATGGCAATAAGAGCATGTTATCTTCCCACTTATCCTACGCATTCTTTGTTGACCCGAGACCTCCCCCTCCGACATTCTTCATCTTCGTTTTGGCCTTCCCATTTGCTTCTTCAGCGGCAAAGGTTGAGGTGCTTCATGATTTGTTGGCTCCCAAAACTTGCTACTTCTGATTGGCTGCATCATGAATTGGTATGAAGCAAGATATTTCGTTTTCTTGTACCAATCATCAATGTAATCGTCCATGTTATGTCCTTTCAATTGGATGGCACATATGGCATGTACATAAGGAATTCCACTTAGTTGCCATGCTCGACATGAACATTTTCTCCTACCTAGATGGACAACATACTTATCAGAACCCTTCATTATCTCATATCCTTCATCCCCATTCCAGATGGGATGACAATATCTACTTGCAGCCAAGTTCTCATCTAATTTCTTGGCAATCCTAGGACCATATTGCCTAGTCCACTTCGCAGCCTCATCTCTTTGTTTGTATAGCCGAGTCATGACTAATACTCGTATATCTTCAAGCATTGAGATGATTGGTTTGCATCTTGCATCAATTATTCTCCCATTGAATGCTTCACATATGTTGTTGTCGACGTGATCGCACTTGAATTGCTCGCTGAAGAAGGCCTTGCACCAATGCTTCGGTTCTGTCTTGAATAGTGCATCAGAGCCTTCCTTGGTCAATTGAACCAATCCTTCTTTAGCCATCCTAAAGTCAGCCATGCTTGTGCTCTTTGCTAGCTGCCAAAATTGCAATTGCAACTTATCCCCTTTATAGGTCTTGGCCCAATTTGCATATATGTGCCGTGCACACATTCGATGTTCGGCATAGGGCATCAACTCGGCTAATGCTTGAACCAATCCCTATAATAATTTGAAACAAGAAATGTAAGAAAATAACATGTTGTTAATATCAAAAAACAAACAAATTAGTATGACATTACCTTTTGTTGGTCGCTCATAAATGCCCATCCTTCCCTATTTGTTATATCCAAGTCAGCCATGAGGTTTTTTAGGAACCGGGACCAATTGTCTTTGTTCTCTATCTTCACAACAGCCTAAGCCAATGGAAACATTTGGTTGTTTGCATCTCTTCCAATTGCAGCCAGCAATTCTCCCTTGCACAAGCCCTTTAAGAAACAACCATCCAATCCTATCATCCGTCTACACCCGGCTAAAAATCCCTGTTTGCACACATCAAAGCACACATAGAACTTATCGAACTTAGTTCCAATATTAGGAAGTGGCCTCTCCACGACCTCGACAAACACTCTACTCGAAGGGTTTTGCACCTTACACTCTCAAGCATAATCCCACACTTGCCCATATTCCTCACCATACTGACCAATGAGTACCCTCATCACCTTTTGCTTCGTTCTTTTGCACTGATTCTTGGAAACATTAATGCTCACACGCTCCTTCACCAACTGTTTGAACTGCGCACTTTTCATCTTGGGCATCAACTTCATCAGATCAAAGAATTGCTTCGACAGCCATGCACTTGTTACCCTTTTGTTTTGAAAATTAATGGAACAAGTATGTTTCTCTTGGAAAGACCTAATCTGGAAGGATCCACTCTTCCTAACAAATGCGCCGTAGATCTTCCATGGACAATTTTGCTGTGAACACCTAGCTCTTACAAAGGCCTTAGTGTTTCTAATGAAGTCAATATTCATTTGTTCAGCAATGCAGTGCTTTAGTATAGCTTCCCTAAATTGTTTGGCATCGTGGAATTTCATACCTACTAACAAAGAAGGAGAAACAACAGACGGATCATAAGAAGGAAACTTACTTTTCCTTCTACGCACAGGTTATTCATCTTCTTCAAGCTCGTCCTCGGAAGTAGCATTTTCAATGCTTTCTTCATAATCAGTCTCTTGACCAGCAACACCAGCATCTACAGGGCCTTTAGCCCTATTTGGAGCTTCATCAGCTACTTGCAAAGCTGCAAATTTATGGGCCAAAAAGTCCCTTTGCTTTCTTCTTGACTGTATAAGCTCCTCGTCGTCCTCATCACTTAAGAAATTTTCAACGGCCAACCTTTCATCGTCATCATCACTGGATTGAGCTACTTCCCAATCTAATCCAGTGATTGTGATATCACCACTTTCCTGTCTATCTTGCCGTCCTTCATACCTACCATCTCCCTTCTTCTCCTACTTGGGTGTTCTCTCCATCATCATCTTCGTCCTCAGACTCACTATTGTACTCAACGTATACTTTCGCTTCTTTGCCATGAAGATAATGGTACAAAACATCTCTAAATCCATTATCATCTTTTAAGCTCCTCAAACCATCTCTCAAACCCTTCCCCGGAGCACAATACAGCAGCTTTTGTATTTTGCAAGGCAAATATGTCACTATATTCCTAACAAACCCAATATAAGATGCCTTCTATACTTCGACAAAAATAGTGCCCTCATTTCCCCCTTCATACTCCCACTCGTCCTCCCCAATGACAAAGTCCCCTCTGTAGCAAACAATGACAGCAACATAATCCTTATTACAAGCCATTTCTATAAGCAAGAAAAAAAGAAAACAATTAACTTTTTGGGACCACATCGATAAGAGACAATAGACAATTGTAATTGCACATGGAGGTCCCCACACTGTCATACACTTTATTAAAGAAAGAGATGGGCATCTAACTGTTATAGTCACTTTCATTATAAAACCAACAAATAGAGGTCCCGACAACAAGGACAACTCTCCCACGATACCCATTTCAATATGTCAATTTCAAATTGACCAGAATGCCCCACAACAACCACTCCAAACCCTAGAAATCGCTATCTCACATTACAAAATATCCCATCGGAGCCTTAAAAATACCCTCGCACATCACTATATCCAACAAGGCCCTAAAAATACCATCGCATATCACAAAACCATATCCAAGCCCTAAATCACTCATCACAGTAGCATACCGGCCCTAATTTTTTCCCGGCCGAGCCCTAAATTGCCAATGCGAACCCTTGAATTACTCTAGCACTACATTTGAGCCCTAAATCGTCTATCATAGTATTATACGAGCCCTATCTTTCCTGGTCAAGCCCCACATTTCACAACCGAGCCCCAATTTTTCCATTCGAGCCCTAATAGTCGATTTCAAACCCTAATTTCATCCATAGGGAGAGAAAAGCACAAACCTCAGCCAGCGAACGACGGTGAGCGAACAACGACGGCGAGGGACGACGGCGAGCGACAACGACGAGCGACGACGGTGAGCGATGAAGTGCCCTTTGTGAAGATGAACGGCGACGAAGACAAAACTGAGTTGGTGACGAAGACAGGAGTGAGCCCGATGTGTTTGGCCGAAATAAACTAAACGACGTCGTTTAGCTTGCTGCAAGTCCACTTGTATTTTTAAAGTCCACGTTGGAAATTTTTCATACGCCACATGTGTTTTTTTTTTTTCCATAATTGCCACCTCAGTAAAGTTTATCGTCGGAAAATGCCACGTATGCATTTTGGCCAGATTTTCTCGCCGTCGGTACTTAAGTGATCCCTTTTACTCAGATTTTTTTGGCACTTAAGTGTGCCGTTTGTAAGTTATGGCACTTAAGTGTCCCTCCGTGCCAAATTGTGGCACTCTTGGGGTCAACACGTCTTTTATTTTGTAATTGGACTATATTTCTTTATGATTAGTAAAATTTCTTTACAATAATAAAGAGAAATAAGGACCAAACCGCCCTATAGGGGTCCGAATCGGTCAAACTGGTCCAAAAATAGTCTGATCGACCACCGGTGGAGGAGGTCAATTTGGCCCTCCTTGGGCTGGTTCTTCGAAGTTGATGACCGCCATGAGGTGGCCTACCTCATGGCTAAGCCTCCCACACCCTTAGTTTTAGAAAATTACAATTTTGCCCCAAAGTTTTTGAATTTTTGCAAAATCACCTTTAATATTCAAGAAATTTGCAAAAAAGGGCCCTCATCTCACAATTAAATCTCATCTATTCATTAAGATTGCATCTTAGCCATTAAAAATATTCAACATGCGATTAATTCAATGATGAGATTAGATCTAGGGGTAGGATTAGATCATAGCTCTTGGATCAAACCCCAAAGGCTAGGATTTAACCTCAAATGGGGTATATAAGGATTTTTCCCTCACAAATGAAGGGGATCATTTGTGCAACTCATTTCTCTCTCTAAAATCTGCATTTTCTCTCTAATCTCTTTTCTTTCTCTAGTTTTCCCTCCATTTTTTCTCCTCTCTAACCGCCCAAACCACCTCATCTCCATCGCCTTTGCCGAACCTCCACCAGTGATACCACTATTGTTGCCACTCCCTTTGTCTCGACCCGACTCTTGAGCACACGATAACCTCTTTTTTCTTGCAGCCATTTGAATTTGGCGCTCTAGGACGCGTTGCCGACCGTTCTTTTTATCTTTCGATTAAATGAATGCAAAAGCAAATCAAAACCACCTAATCAATCATAACAACATGGACAGTTAGGAAAACCATAATAGCAACATCGTCAAAGCATAACTTCGGTTTAATTACTAGTTAACCCTATGAAGTTTACATATACATGCCCTTACAACATGCACTTTCTATTGAGCCAAATGAACTAACATGGCCAGGGTTAATCTACTCCTTCCAAAATAAGGCAACGAATTGCACCACTCATCGGTTCTCCATACTATGGATCTTAAATGGTTAAACAACAACGGGTGAGATATATATTTCAGTAAGTTAATGCCCTAAGTCTCGGTTGACATCAACTCATTTCAAGGGTACTTAAACATGTAGTTTATTATTGATGGTATATCAATAGCAAAACGACCTACGCTTTGCCTTTACTATGAACATGATCTGATGGTTAGACCCATAATAAACAACCAATAGTCAAATCAATTTGCAAGCATCCTTATCTCGCAACTGTATATACCTTGCACGATATCAAATTACAATTGCCATAAACAATGCAAACCAGCATTTTACATAATCAGAACACATTCCATAATATCTCATGCACGATGCAGTCATGTGCACTTCAATTATTATAGCTCGTCGACCACAGCACAACCCGAAGATTGGCGGTCTTCCGGCATGATTGGGCATCGTCCCACCCTATTGGGCACAATATTGTCTAGAAACCCCGCCACGGATGACATTCCTATATAGTATCGGTCCGGCCTCAACTACGACTCGACATTCGAACTCCCGCCGGGCATCTGATAAATCTAGCATTGTCTCCCAAACTCCCGTTGGGGTGATGGGTTCATTTAATGTGACCAAATAAGCATCTTAGACCACGCAAGCATTTTATTTCTCAATAATTAACCAATGCAAGTGTGATACGTGCATATAATAATAAACAACCGACATTTCACACATAAAAATGCAGCAAAATATTCACATGTGGTTACGTACATATTTTTAATTCGTCAAACTTTGCATGTAGCCCTTTTAAAACATACTTGCATTGATTAAATTATAAAATATGACATATAAGCCCGACATCTCAGGGTTTGTTAATTGTTTGTCCATAAAGCCTCTTTCAGAAATTAATCCGTTAACTTTAACGTGAGGCAAACATTTTCATGGCAACGTACGTGCAAGAATTTCACATAAAATCAGGCAGAAATCGCATATTAAACAATACTTATCGCCTTAATTGCGAAAACCTACCAAGCATTTTCCGATAACTTATCGTCTCTTAGACGATCAATTATCCCTAAATTTTCCAATAACTTATCGCATATCTGGCGGTAGCTTATCAACTTTTCCGATAACTTATCGCGATAACTTATCATCACCCTTGAAAGTTTATCGTGATAGCTTATCATGTTAATTGTCATTAATTGAACTAATATAAAATAACCATAATTAAACTACTCCTAATCATAGTTAACTATAATTAAACTGTCCCTAATTGTGATTAGCCTTAAGCCAAGATCAACAAACTAATCATGTTTAACTACAAACTAAACTATCCCTAAGTGAGTTTAACAGACTAATAAAGGGATTTGATCATTAACTCATCATTTAGCAATTTCGACAACACTAGTGCAATGGTGGTAGCGAGGGCTACGCACGGCTAGGTCTAGAATGACGAGGAGTCGCGTGATAAAAATGGATCTCGGCAGTGGTTTCTGTGAGGAGAGAGGAGGGATGGCAGCATAGATGCAGCTCTCGGATGGGCAGCATGGCGGCGGCAACGACAGCTTGGACGGCTCTGAGGCGGTGGCTAGGTAGTCTGAATGACGGGTGGTGCAGCGGTGGTGGTTGTGATGTGCTGCAGAATGAAGAAATGAGGAGGAATGGAAGCCAAGGAAGAAGGAAAAATGAAAGAGAAGTGAGGAGGGGAATGGCAGATGCAAGTTGGGGGAGAGGGGGAGAGAGAAATTGATATTTCGCAAGCAAATTTCATCATCACCTTTTGTCTTCTCTCTTTTGTCTTTAAATCATTAATGCAAGAAGGGTAATTTGGTCAATTCACATTTTTGGCTTGAAATTCCTATCTTGTCCTTGGGCCATAATCAAGAATGGGCCTTAGAATTGGGCTTAATAAATAGTAATTGGCTCACAAATTTGTTGGGCTCAAATTGGGCTCAATAATGGGCTTAGGGAAATGATTTGGGCTTGATGGGCCCCATTCGCCCACTTGGCATGCCTTGGGCCCTAGTGGCCACCCACCTTAGGCATGGGTCCAATGGCCCTTTACTTGGCCCACTTCCTCATGGGTTTCAATTTTCGACCCGTTAATATCTTTATCGACGTTTCCATGTGAACCGATAAATTTGGGAATTAATGAGGTAATGTTCAATATTTTAGCCTTGATGTTCTTGAAAGTTCGATACCTGAAATCAGATTAAAATTCATGGGTAACTTAAACCAACTGTAGCTTTAGTACATTCGGACTAACGAACGGTTTTTAGGAGTTATGCATATTTGACTTATGGTTGAAATATTATCAATCCAAGTTTAAGTCTTCTTGACTCATGGATAACCTCGGTTGTCAAGTAATTGTGAGAAATCGATTGCTTGTTCCAAAGTATGCGATTGTTAGGAATCAATTTAGGATCGCTTGCAATCTATATAATGGTAATATGGAATCACCTGCAATCCAATTATATTCTCTATGAGAGTCAAGCTATAATCGTTCCTTGATCCCACAATCGTCTTTCGTCAATCCTTATGGTCAAATCGTCAATCCATGGTCAAGTTCTCTGGTTGTGTGTACTTGAATCCTTAATAGCCTTTTTCTTTTTATTAGTATCTCATGAGTAGCCAGTTTAGAGTAAATGTAATTAACAACACATTGATAAAATAACCATTTCATATATCTCGAAATGGGTTGAAATTTAGGACGTCACATCCTTCGATCTCCCTCTCCTCCTCCTTGGTCCAGTGGTGGTCGGCAGCTCCCTTGAAGCTCGACTAATCGAGCCACCTCCTTTGATTTCCTCGCAGTGGTGCAAAACTAGTTCGATTGGACCGGTTTTGTCCAGCGGTGATTTGGCACCAATCCGGTGCCGATCAGCTCCCCTCAAGCCACCAGAATCTCCTCCGGAGTCTCCTCGACGATCCTCGTGGCTACTCGTGGCTGCTGTGTTTTGGTTTTGCGTAGTTTGAGCTTAATTCGTCGAAAAAACTTCGACAAAGGTAGGATTCTTGAACTTGAGCTCAATTAAGCAAGATTGCATTAGGCAATTGGGGCTAGAGCTTGCACTTAGGTTCGATTTGATGAAGTTCATAGTTGCTGTGATGTGTTTAAGATGTTAAGTGATGGGTTTGATTGGTTGATTGTGGCTTGATCTTGCTTGATTTGATGATTATGCTTGTTTTACGATTTTCGTACATCAAAATGACCGAGATGAAAGATGACTTTGTATGATCTCCTTAACGCGCTTGTTTGTGTTCAATGTCTCATAACATTCAAATTCGACTTGACGAGCTTTCTGATGAGCTATGGAACATCTCAATCGGACTTCCTTTACTACCTAAAACCTTCTCTGAAAGTTGAGGATGTGTTTTGTCAAACTGATCTTTGTTGTTTTGTGATGCTGCGACCTCTATGGTTTGTACATTTTTTGCCGATTTTTGTAGTTTGATTTTTAAGTGGATTCCCACATGAAAATTGATCACAATACATTCATCTAGATCATATATTTTTCCTAGAATTTTCTGAGATCATTGACCTAGATCAATTAGCCTCTAAAAGTACATGTCAACCTCTGTGATTTGTAATTCTAGACTGCCTGATTTTGCTTGTCGAATTTTTTTTTCTTTCTGAATTTTGTGTTTGGATTCGAATTTCGGGTTCTTCATGAAAGTTGCACGTATGAAATAGGACGGTCCATACCAAAACGGGCGCAATAAAAGAAAGAACTACATTTTTTTTTAATGTTGATCATGACATACATTTTTTTTTTCATGATTTTTGGATGAATATTTCTAGGTCATATCCACTAAAAATCGTCCTTTTGTCATGCTAGCCAGTTCATTCCCGAGTCAGGGTTTTTAGTTTTTCTATTTTATTGTGATTTTTTCAGATCTCATTTCAAGATGATTCCTTCTAGACATTTTCTTGTATGGATGTTGGTCATGACATATATTTTTTCCACAAATTTTGGACAACATGCACTAGGTGAAAATTTCATAAAATCGTCCCTAGATCACCCCTACCTTATTGTAGTCCGAATTTGCATTTGTGTGTGATTGGGCTTGTAATTGTGTTTATTTGGCTACATTGTCTCCACAAAGGTCATTATGCATTGGATTACCTTCCTAATAATGCCTACATCACTTCAAATAGATGTCACTAGCTCACTTAATCGGATGCAATAGAGGAATTTCGATTCTGTCATCATGCATATTAATCATGTTTGTTTTGTCCTTGTCATTTTACTGCCATGCATTGTGATTGTATCCATGTTTGGGTCCCCGAATAGAAAATGTTCATGAGTCCATGCTCAACCTATAGGATTTTTTGCTCGTTTTTGCCATATCATATAGGAGCTATAGACCATGTATGTTCTTAATATGATTGCTAACCTGAATATTGTCATTTCGCATGTTCACACAAATGCTACGAATTGGACATGCAATCAATCTTAATTGAACTTGTGCCCTCTTAGAAAGTCTTAGAGAACTCTTTAAGCTTTCTAATGATGCCAAGTTTGGCCCATTTTCATGTCAATAGACCCTTTTTTATTTTTGTAAAGTTGCCCTGAAATTTAGGAAAAGTGTAAATTCGAAATGCAAGCTTGACCAATTCTGTACTCGTGTTTTGTTATTTTTGTATGAATTTTTCCATAAAGATTTTGAGGTCAAGTCCTATCTTGAAGATTGGTTGTCATCATTAAGACTATCTTGTGTTAAGTTTTGGGATTTTTTAGACACCGTCAACTAGGATAAATCACCTTGAAATTGCATTAGAACCCTACTGCCCTGTTTTGCTCTGAAGCATTATGTTACGTTCTTTGATTTTTAGAAATTCACGTGTAGCTCTTCTTAGGAAATTTTTTTCATGAAAGTTGTTTCATATTGAGTGCTTGATGTATATAATTTTTGTGAGGCTTATCACCCCATCGGTCATGTCCACTTGCTTATTCTTTGATGTTGTGTCACAATTTCCCCTGTTTTGCTTTTTGTAATATGTTCATGTTCTAGGATTTTTAGAAATTCATGCGTGCAAAATTGACTTTTGATGTCTTCATGACTTTTGATTCTTGTTTCATGAACTTTGTCCCTAAAAAGCTTTAGAAAATAAAAAGACTATTTCACCATCATTTGATGCTTGTGATTATGTTTGGCACATGTTGAATTTATGAAGTGACCTGGTATCGGCTCACTAATTGTTTGATTGGATGAGAATCAAGGTCTTCAGACTTGCTTGCATGTTTACTTTTGAGCTTCAAGCATGTGATTGCTAGATAATTGCGTAAACCCAATGCATGCTCATGGGTTATACTTGAGATCACATATTAGAACCCGATTTAGGGGGCTTATAGTGTTAGTCACCGTGGGTGAATATTTATGATGGCTTATTACCATAAGAAATATCTAATACTAATAAATGGAGTAATATTTTGTAGCACGTCATGTGTGCAATCTTAAAAGGTTGATCCCGAGGCCAATTTGAATCAAATTGATTGTTACTTGATTGCTTTGTTGACATGCTTTGTTTGTCTTTTGTTTGGTTCGTTGTTTGTTTCAAATGTAATTCATTCACTTTAGAATTAGGCAAGAATTAGGATAGATGTAAGGAGGTGATTTCTGAAGGCGATGGTTAATGTTCATCCTGACCTTTTCTTATATCAATCATTCAATACCCAATATATGTGTCAGGTGTTCTATTGTATTATATAAAAACCCGACAAGGTGCGAGTTTTCCCTCCTTTCCTTTCTTACTTGTCCCTTTCAGGATTACATATTTAGATTTACTTCTTTTCGTTGGGTGTTTACTTACAGTACAGTAATTTCAACCTTAAATTGTTTGCCTTTCTTTTTCATCTTTGTAGAATTAGAATGTCATGAAACCAACATCCATGCTTGATCACCTTTTCATTTTAAATGGCTCGAAAAAGTAAAAAGATATGCATGATCATCTTAGGTAAACACACTGAATGTTAAGTACTAAAAGGACATTAATAGAAATATTAACATAACCCAAGTCCCTGAACCCTAGATCTTTGGTTGCATAGAAATCAAGAGAATACTCTTGACCCTTGATTGGTCTTTCTAGCCGGCCCCCAAAATTGAGGCTAGTGGCGACTCCTGACACGTTACTTAGGTTGTTTAATCAACGAACCTTCCTACTATTGCACAGGGTATGGGCTTGCAAGAGCCTGCACTTGCGATTGACGGACTTCATGAAGATGGATCATCATTGATGATGTGTTAGAGCTGTCTTTGACATGATTTCCTTTGGGAGGATTGTCCTGCGAGTAAATACCCCTAAACGCTAGGGGATTTCACTCGGAAAAGAAAAATGTTCCATATTTATGGATTTGGGTCCATAAACATGGGTTCCAATGTATGAGATCTTGTAGCACCGTCGTTCCCGACGAATGATCGTTGCCGAGGGCGGGTTGCAACAGCTTAAAAAACAAGTAAAATATTACAACAACTATAAATTTGTTGAACTACTCTTAAACACTAACAAAACAACTTTTATTCATCAACAAATCACATAGCCAAAGAGATTATTTAAGCCGTTGCAATGTGAAACTGGCATGCGAAACGCTAAAATTCTTATTTCAATCAAACCATTGCTTAAAAACTACTCCCCTCAATAAGCGAATTCTAGAACGTCATAGCCCATAATTTCCATGAAATCTCAAAGCTAAAAAACTCAAAAATCAGAATTCATAACTCAAATTTTACGAAACTTCGAATTTAAGCCATAATTCCAAAAACTTCTCCAATTGGATGAATGAAAAGGTGTGGGCACTTACTAGGCGTTGAGCATTAGATATGAATTGGCTTGGCGAGACCTTTGTGGTGAGTACCCTCTTCTTTCTTCCTCCTCCTTCTCCTCGTCCTTTCTTTCTTTCTTTGCCCCCTTCTCTCTCCTTCCTTTTCTTTCTTGCAAGTGATCTCTCCATCTCTTTTAAGTGTGTAACTATTATGTTTTAGAAATTAATTTTTGACTAAAATTCCCAAATAAATTTCTAAGAAAAAATATGCGTTTAATAACCACACAAATTTTTTACTCCTATAATAGAAATTGATGATGGGAGGTAATGGCGAATGGACGGCAGGTGATTGGTGGTGGGTGAGCGATCGGCGGGTGGTGACGAGTGGGTAACTGACTAGTAGCAAGAGCAAGCGATAAGAAATATTTTTATTTCTCATTTTGTTCTAGAAATAAAAAATAATAAAAAATAATTTTTTTATTTCTTATCTCTATTTTAAAATTTTTTTGAAGTGAAAATTTGTTCCGAAAATAGAAAAAATGAAATTGTATTATCAAATGGATTTCTATTCAAAATCCGTTTCTAAGGGTGAGCATGGTCTAGATTGAACTTATTCAACACATAACCTAGGGACCAACCTATATTGTGTTGGTCCTCAATTTTTGGGACCGAAGACCGATCCTCTTGAGCCTGGGACTAAGAATTGGACCGAGCCCATTGGTCTGGTTTAGTTTTAGGGCCAACATGGGACCCATTGATTATCTTTTATTTCATTTTTTGTATTCCATAAAAGAACAAATATACTACTTAAAAATACATATCTATCAATAATGCGACATTTAGCAACTAAATTATGAAGGCCGGTTCATATCAAACATAAATATAAGATCAGGAAATAACGTAAATTTACACTTGCTAAAAGCAACAAACCATAATAACGAACATGCAAGGCAAGAGAACAAAGGTGAGCAGCCAAGCAGGTGAACATACATGAGCAAGGCAAGAGAAGAGAGGTGAGTAATAGGGGTGAGCAACCGGATCGGGCTTACCAGGGAATCGGACCGGACCACCCAAAAAATAGGGTCGGGAACGGGTTCCCAGTGAAACCGGTCCGGGAACCGATTCCAATTTTTGGGAATTGGTTGTAACCCGTCCAGGAACCGGTTCCAAGTGGAAACCCACCCGATCGGTTTTGGAACCGGTTTTCTTTTAAATTTTTTTTGAAAAACCCCTAGCTTAAAAAAGGAAATACCTCACCCTCTCAAGTCTCAATCACGGAACAAATTGTCGTTGGGGGAGCAAAAGCCGAGCTCCCTCATTCTGGTGGGAGGAGGAAGTGGGGGGAGGAGACGGGGCGGGAGGAGGAGGAAGAGGGACTAGCCAGATCTGGAGTAGAGGCAAGGGGAAGAAGTGGGGATGAGGCTTGATAGTGGAGGTGGATTGAGCCAAGGCAAGCGGGCTATATCCGCAAGCAAGTGTCTTCTCGGCTTTGGTGATTGCAGCTGCTTGTTGCTGTCAATGGTTGCTTGTTGCTCGTTGCCTTAGCTTGCTATTCAGTCACCATAACCAAGCTCAGACCACCGCCAGGCCCGCTACTGCTCCCTGCTGCGAGATCACTACCCAAAATAGGTCCAATGGAAAACAGGGTAGACCCTGTTCTCGGACTAGCTCGGATCGAAAAAACAAGGTTGGGTCCAAAACAGGGTCCAATACAAACAGGGTTGGGTACATGGTCCAAAAAAGCGAAACCGATTATAACAAGGTCGGGTACAGGTTCTAGGTCTGGACCCTACCCACCTTGGACCCGATCACCCCTAGTGAGTAAGGCTGAGGCAGGTGAGCGAGGCCAAGACGAGTAAAGAGGGTTTTTTTTTTTTTTTTTTTTTTTTTTTTTTTTGTTAAATTAGGGTTGGGTTTCTTTCCACTTTCTAAATTACACGACAAACTTGAAGAAAATAAAGAAGGATGTACTAAAATTTAGAGTAAACAAAAGCATATAATATATAATAGTTTAGATATAAAATATGTTATCTATATTACATTACGTATAGTCCCTAAACTCCTAGGATTGAGAATCAATATGCATAGTATAGGTTTAGGGGTCCTAGGACCAAGGACCGATCTAGTTCCTCTAGAAATCGGACCGGGACTGGTCCGGTTCAGTCTAGGGTTGACCTTGGACCAATGCTTACCCCTACCTATTTCAAACAACAGAAAAATAGAAAAATAGCATGCGCGCCCTTATTAAACCGAACGTCCACTTTGCCTGTTTTGTGAGAAAATATTCAGTAGTTTGAAATTACCACGTCATTCGCCTATGTGGCACGCATGAGTGTAAGTTACTCCACTCAATGAATGACGCTTTGCGTTGGACATGGAATAAAAAATATAGCTGGGAGCCACTTTTTTTTCTCTCGTTCGGTTGGCTGATAGAGAAAGGATATATTAATTAATGCTCAAATTTAAATTCGCGCTTAAAAAAACTCCCTCCTCTTTTCAATTTTTAAAGACATTTTACGTTATAAAGAAGAACAACGAAGAGAAG
Source organism: Corymbia calophylla (assembly GCA_014182845.1). Lineage (NCBI taxonomy): Eukaryota > Viridiplantae > Streptophyta > Magnoliopsida > Myrtales > Myrtaceae > Corymbia > Corymbia calophylla. The sequence goes on from CM024694.1 coordinate 37,164,168, forward strand.
ACGCATCCTCTCTCTCCCCCAACGCGTCCCACCACCTCCACCTCCCCAGAAGCTCCTATCAATCATAGCTGTTGCTCAAATTTGCCTTTGGCATGTCACCTCCTTAATAGCCTTGCCAGTCGTAGCTGCTGGGTCCCAAGCCTCTCCACCTTCGCCTCCATCTTTGCCTTTGGCTGATTCCGACGTAGTGATCGAGCCCAAGATCTACGCTTGCATTAGTCTCTTAGGGAACCCTAGCGACGTCCACTATAGCCACATCATCTCTCTCAGCCTTAGCAACTTTTAGGCCTCCATCTAATTGCATCCCTCCGATGAGCTCATCATCACGTCTCGCCCGGTCCACATTCTTGTCCACTTTAATTCTCTCGATTATGTCTATGAAGGTTCATCTCGATGTTTGTTTGATTTGGGTTTCGGTTTGACTCTTTTGGAATAACGTCTATTGACGCTGAGAAGTCATGTGGACTCCTATTGTATTGTGTTCGCGTCATGATTCTAGTTGCATTTTACTTTTGCGCAATCTCATTTTTGTCTGTTCTCGTTGTCTGAGAGGATTGATTCAAAATGGGTGTGCGATGCAGTTGGGTCCTCCTAAAGCCCCGCTAGACTCATTTCTTATAGGGTTGCCAATTGAAAAATAGCATTTAGGTGATTCATGGAATTCGGAGGAAATGCATGATTTTCAATTTTTCTTTTTCATTTTTTAATTTGTCTCTCAAGCAACAGAACAATTTTGAGCTCAATCAGTTTATCTTCACTGAGGTTGAATCTATTTTTGTTTGATGGGATTTTCTGTATCACAGTGAAAATATCCTTATTTTTAATTGCTCATCTTGTTGCTGAGGCGAGAAGAAGGGAGCGAAATATAATGGAGTTTCTGCAGCTTCAATGAAACTATCTTCACTAGACTTGATGTTTCTTTACATTCTTTTTTCTTTCAAGCATTCTGATCGAAGTTGGTACTCTCATTTAAAGTTGAGTGATGCTTTTGTTTTGATGTTTTTGGCTACTAGGTGGATCTACAGTAGGGCCAACTCATGAACTCCATAGGCTTTTTGCCTCCTCTTTTACAGGTGGTGAGTCGTTCCGTTGGCATCAACATCCATGCTTTGTTTTTGTTTCATCTATTGTGGCATTGTTTGCCATTTTGAATGATTAAGCCTACTATTTCTTTTCTTTAGCAGAGTTAAGAAGTACTGACACTTTCCAAAAGCCTTTGTGTCCTGTCGAAGTATTCAACACACTATGACACTCTTTAGCACACTCCGACACGTGATCAATAGGTGTTGGAAGATTTAACACGTGGTCAACTCTCCCGATACATTTGGACAAGCAAGTTTGGAATTCTGACACGTGATTCTGGCATGCATGGGTCAATTTTAAAATTTTTTAATAAATGAGGGGTCAAATGTAAATAATAAAGGAAGAAAGAAGGAAAACCTAGTATTTTCTTTTCTTTTGACTCTCATTTTCTATGACATATAATTTTCCCCAATTTTTTTTCTCTTCTCTTTTGACATGCTCCAACATGCGATTAAAAAACATGGATTACTTGTTTTTTTCTCTTCAACTTTAATGGATTATTTGAATGGAATGTAATTGAATTTGTCAAATCAAAATAATGAATGATATTAACAAATGGTAGATTAATATTTTTAGTGTAAATTCGTTTCATTCTAGGCTCTTTTATTATTATTATTTATTTATTTGTGAATTTGAATCAAATTAATTTGATTAAAATAATCATAAAAATAATAATTTATCATGTATATATAAAATACACCTTTTATATACATCTTGTCCCAACGGTGAAATTTTCTATTTTTTGAAAAATGACGTGTTGGCGTATTGTATCATGTCGCCTGTTGTGTGTCGGTGTTGGTACTACTTAGTACTAGAGTGACAGTTTAACCTAATGTTTTGGTTTGCAATGCCTATCACATTTAAATCAATAAGAGGGCTAACTCTTATTTATTAGATCTCATATGGTATTTACGAATGCCTCTTTGGTTCAGATTGTCATTAGCAAAAGTATATTACTTTGGGAGGTACCATTGCATCTTAGTATGCACAACAGTTTGTTGGCAAAAGATAAGATATTGCACAATGGAGTCGGACAATGCTTGGTCTTCTCGCCCACATTATCATGCGAAATCCAAGCAGGGAAAATTAGATGATGACAAACCGTGAATTGATTTAGGTATAAAGTGCTCTATAGTCAAAATCGTCATGGTGGGATTAAACAAGAAAGGAAAAAAAAAATCAATAAAGAGACCAATTGTGATCCATCTGAATGTCAACAGATAAGGCAAGATCGTCTTTGGTGGGATTAAACAAGAAAGGAAAAATAATCAAACCAGAGGTCAATTATGATCCATCTGAATGTCAACAGATGAGGCAAGATTGTCTTGCAAAAAGAATCAATCAAGAGACCAATTCTGATCCATCTGAATGTCAACAGATAAGGCAAGGGGATGATATCTTCATTACTAATCTTCTCTCTATTTGATTGATTCCTCTTGCTAATCAGCGGGGTTGAGACATCAGGAGTGCCATTACTTTCGTTCGGCGTTCACTTTGGTGCCAAATTTTTTTTTTTCCTTCACTTGAGTGCCAAATCGGAGTGAAATCGATCACTTGAGTGCCACTTCACCGGAAAAGCTGACGTGGTAGCTGGAAAATAATATTTTAATATTTTAATTAATTTTTTTGAATTTTGTTTTGTTTTGTTTTGTTTTTTGTTTAAGGCCGGCGAGGGTCATCGTTGACCCTTGCCAGCCGCTGAACTCTCGCCCAGATTGGGCGAGGGCCCCCTCGCCGTCGGCCGCGAAGGCCTTGGGTGAGGTTGGCGAGGCCGTCGAAGGCCCTAGGTGAGGCCAGCGAGGCCGTCGACGGCCTCACCCGCGGCGGCAACAGCAAAGGCCAGGTGGCCCTTGCCCAGATCTGGCCCTGGGCAAGGCCGCAATGCCCTCGGCAGCTGCGAGGAGGCGGCGACGGCCTCACCGAAGGCCTTTGCGACCAACGACGAGGGCCCCCTCGCCCAAATTGGGCGAGGGTTCCACGGCCGGCGAGGGTCAACGGTGGCCCTTGCCAGTCTTAAAAAAAAAGAAGAAAAAGAAGAAAAAAAAATCAAAAAAATTAATTAAAATATTAAAATCTTATTTTCCGGCTACCACGTCAGCTTTCTGGCGAAGTGTCACTCAAGTTATCGATTTCACTTCGATTTGGCACTCAAATGAGCGAAAAAAAAGTTTTGACACCAAAGTGAGCGCCGTACGAAAGTAATGGCACTCCTAATGTACTTACCCCCTAATCAGCCATATATTTGGCACCTGATAGACTTGCAGCAAATAAATCTCAGCAAGATTGGCAATACAACTTTGGCACATGAGAGTATCATAATTCCATGAATCACCTGAATGCTATTGCTCAACTAGTGACCATAGAAGAAATGCAACCAACGGCTTTTGGAGGAATGTACCCACGAGGCTCCATGAAGATCGATGTTGTAATTCTTGCAATAACTCAGGAAAATTTTACAAAGGGCCATAAACAAATGACCTCCTTCGTGGTACCCTTTACTTTTGCAGCTGGTTCACCGGCATTCCACATCCATTTCGAATCAATCCTCTTGGACAATGAGAATAGACAAAAATGAGATTGTGAAAAAGTAAAAGTAGAGCTAGAATCATGACGCGAACACAGTACAATAGGAGTCCACATAATTTCTTAGCGTCAACAGATGCTATTGCAAGAATCAAATCGAAACCTAGATTGAACGCACATGGAGATGATTCTTGAGGGTGGCTAGCAAGAATCACCTAGAGGGGGGGGTGAATAGGTGATACAATAAAATCTTTTACAAAACAAAAATACGGAATAAATCTATTTGTGATAGAAGTCTGAATGTCAGCAGAAGCAGCATTATTTAGAAGTTTGAACAATAATCAGATTCTATAACAAGATTTTGAATATGCTATACGAAAATCAGACTTTAGAAGCACCAAGCACGTGTGCAATTTATTATAACAATAATCAATAAGAGATTAAGGGATAAGAGAAATTACACACGAATATTATAGTGGTTTGGCTTAGATCAAGCCTATGTTCACTCTCCCACACTAACAGCCTTCTGGTTGGATTCCACTAGATGATCAACAAGAGATTACAACTTTGAGTGCAAACCCTCAGCGATAGATCACACTATCTCACTAAGTATTTGCAATTGACTTTTGTTGCAGCTTGTGCACGTTGAACAGAATGTCATCTCTTTATTTCCTTTGTAGCAACAACAACTGCACTATTCTCTTGCTTTTGAAATTTGAGGTAGAAGTTTGTTTTCTTCAATCAAAGTTGCCTTAAATTTAATCTGCACAAACTTAACAAACTTTCTACACAAATGCACTATTATAAAATTTCACGTAATATATAATGCCATTTTTTGCAAATAAATTGAATAGCATATGTAACAATATATTTATACAAATTTCAATTCAAAAAGCTATTCAACCTTTCATGTGGCACATTAGGGGCTTGCTTAACAATTTGTGAGAATTTTGTGCAATGAGTAGAATTTTTGAGCCTTCGAAAATCTCCACAATTTTGGATCAAGTTTTCCCAAGATCACATGGAAAGATTTTTTGCCATTTGTAAATCCTTGTAAAATAGATAATAATCTTTGCACCCAAAAAAAATATCACGCACATACTTTCCTCCAATTTTCGGATCAAACTTGCCTGATATAAAATATCTTCTAAGATTATAGCAAGTGTATCCATAATGCAATAATATCTTTCAAAATAAAAAGGGATTTCCTTAAGCATAAATTTCAAAAGAATATTATTGATGCAGTATGCACAAAAAAAAGTATATTTTTTATCTCGTGCCAAATCAAGTAATAAAAATGTGCAATGTCTGACAAGAGATTTTTTGCAATATAAATCACATGTATCAAATTCCAACTCACAAAACTACCAAAAATATATCACACGATTCTTCCTTCAATATAACCAATTATAGAATATAGTCATTATAAAGTCTGAATCAACCGAAGCATAAAGAGGATATATCGAATATCAAGTATAACGAGATTCTATAAATATTTAAAATATGCATGCAAAGCAAATTGAGAAAAAATATATTATCCTTACCAAATTCTCTTTCTCCTTTCCTTTATTTCCTACAAGAAAAACAGCTCATTTTTTCTTCGGTACCCAAATGAATTTGGGTCCACTTCGGTTAGAGGAAGCATCAAATTTCCAATTGATTGACTTGGATTTCTTCCAATCAAGTGGACATTGTTTCTTAAAGTGATTACGATCACCACAATTCGAGCAATTAAAATATTGAGATCCAACAGACTTAACAAATTGCTTACCAAAATGATTTCGATAATGGTGGATCGAAGGTTTGCGCCTCAATCTCTCCTTTACTTTTGGAAAATCATTCCTGATCTCACTATCTTTCTTGTAACCGAGATCGGATTTGTTGTAGTACGGCATTTGTAGGGAGAGAACATGATCTAATGTCTTCGAGCCAAGAGAAAATTTCTTGCAAATTTTTGGAATTTCTTCCTTATAGGAATCAATTTCTTTTTGCAAAAAATCTTTCTCTTCCTTGACAAAAGAATTCTCCTTTTCCAGCTCAACAATCCTCGTCTCATTTGTAGAATTTGCTCTCTCAATTTAGAGATTTCCTTCTTCAATTCAGAGATCTTCTTCAACGCTTTCTTATGTTTTGCGCATAATTCTTCGAAAAGATCATCATCAAGAATATGATTTGAATATATTACCTTGTCTTCTTCAAATTCAATGTCCACCATTAAGCATAAATTCTCATCATCGCTGGATTCAGACTTGATGTCACTTCACGTCTCGGCTTTCAAAGGTTTATTCTTCTTCTCGAATTTCCCTTTCATTTTCTTGAATAAAGAACAATCGGGTTTCTCATGACCCGCTTTCCTGCACTCAACACATACTATAGCCTTACCTTCATTGTCGTCTCTATTTTTATAAGGCCTTCTTTCTCTGGATTTCTTTGTGGACTTTTTCCCTTTCAAATGGCTTCTTCTTTTTCACAAGGTGTTCAAATCTTTTGATCAGTGACTTCATCTCCTCATTGTCATCTTCTTCATCTTCCTCAGAATCTGTCTCATCAAAATCAGCATTAGAATTTAAGGCAATTAACTTCTTACCTTTTGGATCTTCGTCATTTATTCATTCTGCTTCATATAATTGCAAAGTTCCAATAAGTTCATCAACAGATAAAGGCAAAATCATCAATGTTTTGCGGATAGAAGTCTTGACGTTGTTCCAATCCTTCAATAATCCTCTCAGAAGTTTATTCATTTTCATGGGTCCCGAGATTGGTTGTCCTAGATTGGTTGTCCTTGATATGCAAGTCCATTCACTATTTCAGTGAATCTACTGAACATGTCTCCAATGGATTCTCCTGGCTTCATCTTGAATGATTCGTATTGCCTGAGTAGAATATTGACTTTAGTTTCCTTCACTCGGTCTGTTCCTTCATAGGTAACATGTAACCTATCCCAGACTTCTTTTGCTATTTCACAAGAAGAAATTCGGTTATATTCCTTCGGTGATAAAACACGGTAAAGTGAGTAGATAGCTTTTGCATCTAGTGCTTCTCTTTTTGATATCTCCTTCTGAGATAGAGTGACAGAAGATTGAAGCGTTTCGCCATCTTCTTTTCTAGTAGATGCAGACGCAACATTAGGATTGATTCCCTTCTCGACAACATCCCATTCCACCAGATCCTTAGATCTTAGGAATGCCTTCATTTTGTTTTTCCAAACATTGTACTCTTTCCCATCAAAGTAAAGTGGTCTGGTGCTGCTTTGTCCTTCGACAAGACCTAGTGCAAAAAAGCTAGCCATAGAAGATCTTTAGCTCTGAAGTAAAAACACTTCAAAATAATGAGCACGAGGCTCTGATACCAATTGAGGGTGGCTAGTAAGAATCACCTAGAGGGGGGGGTGAATATGTGATACAATAAAATCTTTTACAAAACAAAAATGCGGAATAAATCTATTTGTGATAGAAGTCTGAATCTCAGCAGAAGCAGCACTATTCAGAAGTCTGAACAATAATCAGATTCCATAACAAGCTTATGAATCTACCATACGAAAATCAGACTTTAGAAGCATCAAGCATGTGTGCAAAATATTATAACAATAATCAATAAGAGATTAAGGGATAAAAGAAATTGCACACGAATATTATAGTGGTTCGGCTTAGATCAAGCTTACGTCCACTCTCCCACGTTAATAGCCTTCTGGCTGGATTCCACTATATGATCAACAAGAGATTACAACTTTGAGTGCAAACACTCAACGATAGATCACACTATCTCACTAAGTCACTCTTGTGTACTTCTCTCACGATTACAAACTTTTAAGCTCACACAAGACAAGTGTATATGGTCGAAGTACGCCCAGATTTTGGAATTATAGATTCTACGCTTCGTAACTTTTTTATGCTCTTCGGTCCCTTGATCTCCTTATATACTCCTCCACTTCCAAACTAGCCATTGGACAGTATCCAGAGGATCGTCTTCCAATCTACCCGTTGGACAGAACTGTATCAAGAAGATTTAGTAACTGTTGAGTGACAGAAGCAGAATTCTTATCTTGATTCTGGTTGCCCATACAAGCAGAATCTAGGTTTCCATAAGTAGAGCTTTTCCGTTAGGAAAGTTCTTGTCTTCGGGATTCAATTGCCAATCAATTCCATTGAGTCCATCAAATCTATTTTGGTGTAGAATCCAAACCAAATTACTAGCCGTTACATGTTCTGGGTCTATGTCTTGTTCTATCAGATTGTCTCATTTTGAACTTACTTCGTTCTAAACATTAAGTTCTGAACTTGTTTTAGTCTGAATATATGCTTGTTCTGCATTTCTGTTGTTCTAAATCTGTCATGTTTTGGACTTATCACGTTCAAGACATGTTCCATCTGTATGTAAAGTCTGAGTCCGTTCTGTTTGAAGTAGACTTTTTAGTCTGTATTTGAGTTTAAACGTATTCATCTTCAGAGTCCGTGTCTAATAGATTTATCGTTAAAGTCTGAACATATTTAGTCATAGAATCTGGACTTTGTTCAGCTTCAACAATGAGAGTCTATCTTTTGGTTCTTCAAAGTATATTCATCGATAATGTTCTTTACATGTTCTATCATATCAATGTTCTTTACACGTTCTATCATTTGCATAACGGCTTGTGTATCTTTCACCTATTTACTCAATCATCAAACATATTAGTAGTCTTTGATTTATTTTATCATCTTCAAAACATCATAAGGGATTTCCTTAACAATTCTTACCAGAGACGATTGAGAAAATTAAAGTGGATGAGATTGTGGATAAGGTGAGGCCTGTTGATGAGCTCGTTGGAGGGATGCAATTGGATGGAGGCCCAAAAGTTGTTGAGGCTGAAAAAATGATGCGGCCACAATGAACGTCGTTGGAGTTCCCTAAGAGACTGATGCGAGCATAGTCCTTGTGCTTGATCACTGCATCGGAATTAATTGGAGGTGGAGGTGGAGGGGGCTTGGACCCTACTGCGACTAATGAGGCTCTTGACGTGACGTGCCAAAGGTAGATCTGAGCAGCAGCTGGGACTGGTGGGAGTTTCTAGGGAGGCGGAGGAGGTGGGATGTGCTGGAGGAGAGAGAGAAGATGTGTCTTCTCTTCAATCTTCTTCCCTAAAATGTAAAAAGTCCTTGAAAATTGAAAAGAGGGGAGTTTTTTTTTTAAGAGAGAAAGAAGTGGCTTATGGCCATTTTTTTTTTCCACGTCAAGTGCTACATGTTGCCCTTTGTGTGGAGCCACTTAAGCTCATGGACGCTTGTCGCGACCTAAAAAAAAAAAGTTTCTTTCGTCCGGATCCAAAGGGGAACGAAAAAGTCTCTAAATAGATTTAGGGGTATTGTTAATTTCGGGTCGATGACCCTTAATTAACTCGGGCTCTCCCAAGCCTATATCCCGCGCGACGTTGGGTATTCATGAAAGTATTTTACTAAGGAGTTGCCACTAGCCTATTAGGGTTTGCTAGAAATCAAGCGAGGCATGGGAGCGTGCCTCACTTTCCACACAACCAGAGATTCTAGGGTCGGGGACTTGATTATGCTAATCATGCGATTAACGCCCTTGCGGTACCTAACTTAATTGTGTGTTAATAAGGTCATGACAATTTCTTCGAAAAGTCTAAGGTCTGTCCTAACTGTTCTAAGGTAAGAAAATAACATCCAAAATATGATCGCAAAATAAGGTGCTGGAATAATCTTAATATTGTCCCTAAAAAAAAGAAAAAGGAAAGATATAACGTAAACTAAGAAAAACCTATTGTAGAGCTCTAAAGGTTTATTCAATTTTGGATGTTTTCTTTTTTAAGGGTTTTTTGAATTTTTGTGAATTTTTAAATATTTTAAATTTTTAAATATTTTTTTAATTTCTCTAAATTAAAGGAAACAATCTTTTAAGATTTTTAATATTTTTTGGCTTTTCTGAAAATTTGAAAAGAACATTTATTATTTTTTTGGAATTTTCTAATTTTTTTCTTTTTTTGGAATTTTTGAATATTCGAAAAAGAAAGAAAAATAAAATAAAATAAAATAAAAATAAAATAAACTTTCAAAATTTTTTTGAAATAATAAAAAAATATTTTTTAGTTTTTAATGATTTTTCAAAAATTTTAAAGATTTTTTTAAAGATTTTTAAAGATTTTAAAGAGTTTTTTTAGAATTTTCTGAAATTTTCGATTTTTTTAGATTTTTTAAATTTTTATTAAAAAAGTGATTCGATCGACCCGGACCCTATCGGTCCAGGCCGGAGCAACGACCGGGCTGGCCGAACGGCCCGGTCGAATTTCTTTGAAATTGGCCAATAAATAAATAACTAAATAAATGAAGACAGCCCATTTCTATTTCTAAAATTTCGGCCCAAACCTAATCTAGGCTCATTCGAAAAAAATAAATTCAGCCCAGCCCGTTTTCTGAACTTTCGGCCCGGCCCCCTCCTTTTCTGCTTTTTTTTTATTTTCTTTTCCTCTCTTTTATTTTTTTGGCCTGGTCTTCGTCTTCCTCGCCGCACGCGCGCTCGCCGGAACCCTACGCGACTCCGCCTGCAGCGCTGCAGGTCCTCACCGATCATAATGGGGTCGTGCTGGCGTCGTCTAGCGTCGGCCGTTCCATCCGACCGACGCCGAACGTCGCCGGCCGCTGCCCGCGACAACTTCCGACGATCCGCGACACTTCCCCCTCGTCGGAAGCCAAAAACATTTCTTTTCGACCAAAAAAGTGCGCGGAAATCTCACGAAGATGGCTATAACACTAAGGGAAACACGAGAGTAGATAGTATACGTTCAAACATTTATAAAACTAGATTATCAAGGGATGCAAATTTCGGATCTCATTCATGCATTTCGTCGAACACTTACTGGGCACTACCGAAACGGTGGTTTCCGGCTCAACCGAGCCTAAAACACACTCAAGGGTCTTCGGGCGCATTATCAGAGTAACGCAAGAGCAAAATGGAAGGGCGATAAGGGCCGGGGCTCGGGCGAATTGGTCGGCGCGAGCTTCGGCCCGCCACCTTACCAAGCAAAACAGAAACAGGCGGGAGAGAAACCTACTGGTTCGGGGGGGAAGCAAGCCGCGGCGGACGACGGTGGGCAGACGGCCTCCTGCAGAGGCTAAGCGTCCCTTCGAGTCTCCTTCTGTTAGGATACACGTGTGAGTTGTGTTAGAGAAGTAGTCCCACATCGGAGAATTGATGTGGTGTAGAGCAATTAATATATCCTGGAGTGGCCCCATAACTCACTAACTCACTTTTGAGTTTGAGATGGGTCCCACCGTGGATATATTGATGGGCTCGGACTTGGGCTTCCTCCTTAGAGATCTCCTAGGTAAAAGATATCGGACTTCTGCTGCGCGCTCCCAACACCTTCTTCCTTCTGGTTCTCTCTCTTGGATCTCACTATCTCAGCGTTCTTCTTTCTCTTTTCTTTCTCTCTGTTTTCCGGCGCCGGAGCTGAGGCGTGGCGAGAGGTCGTCGGCGGAGGGTCAGGCGCGACTGTCGGCCATTTCTCCTCCTCCGTTTTCTCTCGTCTCCAAAACCGGAAACCGGCTCTTCCCCGCTACTGTTTTTTTTTCTCTGGTTTTCTCCCTTCTGCTCAAGCTCTCACCTTTCTCTGCTCCGGTTCCCTCTGTTTGAAAACTGTCGTCCTCTATCCCTCGGCTCCGGCCATCGTCTTTTTTTTTTTTCTCCCTTTCCGGAAAAACCTAGAAACAGCCTCCTCGTCCTCCTCTCCTTTTTTTTTTGGTTTTCTCCCTTCTGCTCCCCCTTTTTTCCTCCTGTTTTTCGTCCCCTCTTCTGTCGATCCTCCCTCTCTGCCTCTAACCGAATTCTCTCTCTCCCCACTGGCCGTGTGACAGCGCAGCAAGGGAAGATTCCCTTGCTGGCATCACGTGGCTGACGTCAGCCAGGGGGCGACGTCCAGAGAGACGACGTCGTCGTCGAGTGTTGTTGCTGCGTTCCCTGTGTTGTTGCCGATTGTGTGCGTGTGTGTGAATGTGGGAGAAGAAGAAGAATAGAAGGATAGTAGTAATGGGCTGGGCTGAAGAGAAAAAAAATAGAGGGGAGATGGGCTGGGCTGATGAGAAAGGGAAAAAAGGCTAGGAAATAATAATAAAAAAATGGATTGGGCTAAGCCGGCCCGCCGAAATCTTTTTTTTTTTGGCGAATTTTTTTTTCGAAATTTTTATATTTTCTATAAATTAATATATGCAAAATAGATGGGCATTTAAAACAAAATAAACAAAAATTCGGGTGTCAACAGCGTCACGTATGGAATGAACCACGGAATATTTTCTCCAGTTTTGTTGTCAACTTTTCTTCTTCTGTTTCTTTATAGTTTGAGCCCGCCACTCTTGACCTGGTTAAAAAGAAAGGCCACTATTACAATGACAATAGTGGGTCTCTGATGACCTTCATAGTCCCAGACTCTGAAGTATATTAACAACCCAAATAATTCAATATGCTTAAAAAAATCAGATTTTTCTTCAGCTCCAAAATGTGTCAAACATTTTGCAACGTCACGCATCTCGATCGGACTCACAACCTTGCATTTAATACTGTTGCCCAAAAACACCGCACCACCCTAAATAGACCGATAATCCAAAGACTAGTCCCAAATATGATGTCATATGGTATGTGCATCTAGGATCCATGATCCACTCGTCTCCATTCGAAACGATAGACACACGGAACGTAGTCCAACTAATCGCTGTTGGCTCGTGCGACATTCATGTCGCTGTCCCATCTCTGCTTCCTTTAGCTCTGGGTGGTTCTTACTAATGTGCCCCTCTTTCTGGGGTTGCAACATGTCTTCTCGCTCAAAATTTTGATGTAATCTTGCCCCTACTGGAACCCCTATTCGAGTCATTACCTTTGACGATCAGACCTCAACGCCACTGCTTTGATTCTTGCTCTGCTATTTCTTATGTTCTTTAGAGAAAAGCGCAGAGTTCTCTTTCTCTACAAATATGGTCTCACTCCCCGTCATCATAGAAACACGAAAAGTGCTCGCGATAATTGGGTAAAAACAAAGCGATATCATATCCTGCATTGATCAGATATCTTCTTATCCATAATTTTCAGATCATTGATGACTTTAGTAAGCTCATTCAGGCGATGTTGGATCAACATCAACTTAATAATCTTGAATGTGAAGAAATATCGGATCAGGGAAAATTAATTCGAGAGCGATTTGCTTCAAATTTTCTTCAAACTGCAACTGTACTTACCTCGCCAACAACTTCAACCAAAATATTATCCCCCTAAATTCAGCAGAATAATACTTCTATCCTACCAAATATTCACCCTTTCTTCCGCTTTCATAATATGGTGAAATATATTATCTCCCTTCAACGCTAAAGCCAAATCCCTTGTCTTCGACGATGCACATAATAATGCACCGCAGGTTAAAATTATTCCGACCAATAGATTTCTCTTAACTCGAATTCCATAGAGGCCATGGAATTACCAATTTGGTATGACTAACTTGGAAGTGTGAACAAACAAAACGATTTGAGTAAGAAATAAAATACAAAAATAAACTTGAACACAACAAATTTTTGTGATTTTGTTGTGTGTTTATTCATGAGGAGAAATTGATGAGATGATATTCACTGTAATTGCCAAAGAGAATATTACAATCAGTTGAAACACGTTTCATACTCCTAGAAAACACCCAAACCCACAATAATCAATCATAAAAAGAAGAAGATTTCTCATGCTCTCAACTCTCCTAGACTACGGTTTTCGAAAATTCTATAGGATTTAAACTAATCTTAAATAAATTTTGAAAATATAGTTTTAACCAGTCCAATTGCCACAGCGTTTTCGTTCCGACGCCTGCCAAAATAGGCTTGGGCGCCCAGCTATCTGATGGAAAATGCCATAGCTACTGGGCACCGTCCGAGCGCCTGACCACCTTTGTTCGGGCGCCCAGACTCCCCGGTGAAGACACATTTTTTTTTTTTGGTTTATAACCTTGGCGGAGACTTTGAGAGGTAAGAAAAAGAGCCCACACTCCGTCAATGTAAAGAGCTCCGGTGTCTATCTCCAAGGCTCCAAAGTCCACGAAGCAAATGAGTACTCGGTCGTCCTCACTCTCGGAATAACCAAGCCAGTCGTGCGCGTGATTTCCACATTCTCATTCCACTTTGACGGGACCGCCTTGGCGGGCTACACTCCTAAATTATTGCTTTCTTTTATTGAACATATGGTCAGAGAGACGGAATAATAGATCAGAATTGTCATACTTCCAATATTGCTTATGACGACGTTGTCCTGTTCACTCTGTGTATATATAAGTGAGCCTTGCAGGCATCTGGCAGCAGCATCATAACCCCACAATCCATCTCACCAAAACCCATTAGCAACCTCCCAATTAGTGCTGTGATCTCCGAAGTGACGTTCCCATTAGGGCTTGGGAGGATCATCAGCAATGGAATATCTGCAGTACTCGAACGCAAAAGCGCTGATATCCTTAGCCGTGGTGGGTGTAATAGGAGTATTGCTGAGGCTGTACAATGCGCTGGTGGTGAAGCCGGAAAAGTTGAGGTCCTTGCTGAGGAAACAAGGCATCAATGGACCGCCCCCTGCCTTCCTGCTCGGCAACATCATGGAGATCAAGAAGGCCAGATCCTCCTCCTCCTCCTCCTCCTCTGCTCCCATGACTCCGCCCGGCCAGCCCCCTGCCCGCCATGATTGTGCTGCTGTCCTCTTCCCCTTCTTCGACAAATGGAGAAAACAATACGGTAGTTCACCTCCCAGCCGCCCTAACTAGGATCTTCATCTCTTTTCTACAATTAATCTAACATGTTTCGATTTTCCATGATCCAAACTACATAAACGCAAGATTTTCATACAATTATTAGAGAGTTTATGAAACATAGAGATCAGTGGTACTTAGATTTCCTAGTCAGATCTAGATGATCACGTGCATCACTGTGACAAATTTTCTGTACCTTAAGGTTGAACTTGAAGCCTATCATGTCGGTTGTTGATAGGCTGACTCGCCGCACGGCATAGGGCGGTAGATGTTGAAGATTCCTTCGCTACCCTTTTCCAATTTTTCAAACTTGCAACCCCTTCCGACGTCTGCTCTTTCTTTTTTGGGGTTGTTAGTTCTTTAACAAAGACCGATGCAGGCGCTGGGTAGCTCCTTTGGAGCTGGATCAGGATTGGAACAAACCAAAATGACTCCAGCGCCCCAACATCACTTCTCACATTCCCGCTAAATATCATTTGACACGTTCTTGCTCAGTAAAAAACAGGAGTAATTCACTACTTCTATATCAAATCATTTCTTCTCCCCCCTTACATAAATGAATTGGATCGATCATTTGTGGTTCAGACATGTTCAATCAGATCAGGCTGACCTCATGCGCTGGCGTGTCATTATTTTTACAGGAGATACATTTGTGTTCTCGCTGGGGAACACACAGATAGTTTATGTGAACCAACCAGAAGTGGTGAGGGAGATTACCACCTGCACATCCTTGGACTTGGGGAAGCCCTCATACCAGTTTAAGGAGAGGGGTCCCTTGATGGGCCAAGGCATCTTAACTTCCAACGGCCCTCACTGGGCTCATCAGCGCAAGATCCTCGCTCCTGAGCTCTATATGGAGAAGGTTAAGGTATGTTATCTTAGTTCATGTCTTTCAACATCACCATCACCACCTCCAATTTTTTTTTTTTAATTAACATTTCGGAGTTTGTCTACCGGCAGGGGATGCTAAACCTCATAAACGAGTCCACAGAGACACTGTTGAAGTCCTGGAAGAACAAAGTGGATGCAGCCGGTGGAGTAGCCAACATTAAAATCGACGAGCATATGAGAAGTTTCTCCGGAGATGTCATCTCCAGAGCCTGCTTTGGCAGCAATTTCGCCAAAGGAGAGGAGATCTTCCACAAGTTGAGGGCTCTCCAAGAGGCCATGTCCAAGAAAGTTCTCTCCACTGGGATTCCTGGCATGAGGTGGGTAATCAAATCTCTCTCCCCCGAAAAACCTCCAATTAAGCCTCCCCTTCCATATTCCTCCCACCCTTTCGAAAAGAAAGGGAAATAAGAAAATCCACTGTAAATTAGCTGCTTTAATCAATTCTGTTTATACAATGACACAGATACCTTCCCACCAAGAGTAACAGAGAAGCCTGGGCATTGGAGAAGGAGGTCCGCAGTTTGATACTGCAGGTGGTGAAGGAGAGGATGGAAGCTGCATATGAGAAGGACCTTCTGCAGATGGTTCTTGAGGGAGCCAAAAACAGCGACTTGAGCCAGGAGGCCATGGACCGCTTCATTGTCGACAACTGCAAAAACATTTACTTGGCTGGGTATGAGACCACTGCCGTCTCTGCGACTTGGTGCCTCATGCTGTTGGCTTCCAGTCAAGAGTGGCAAGATCGTGTGCGGGCTGAGGTTCTTGAAGTTTGTGGGGGTTGTCTTCCCGATGCTGATATGATCCGTAAGATGAAACTGGTGCGCCTTCCCCATACCTTTAAGACAGTGCATATAATATAATGTTTTAATTTCATGATCATTAGCGTGTGTTAACATTTCTGTCCTGGGTGCAGCTCACAATGGTGATAAATGAATCGCTGCGGCTATACTCCCCCGTGCCAGTGATGTCGAGGGAGGCCTTGACGGATATGAATTTCGGGAACCTGAAAGTGCCTGCGGGGGTGAACGTGTGGGCATTCGTGTTTACACTGCACACGGACCCTGAGATATGGGGGCCAGACTCCTACTCTTTCAACCCAGGTAGATTCGCCAACGGGATCACGGGAGCCTGCAAGCTGCCGCACTTGTACATGCCCTTCGGAGTAGGACCTCGCGTGTGCCTCGGGCAGAACCTGGCCATGGTGGAGCTCAAGATTCTCATTGCCCAGCTTCTCTCCAGCTTCTCCTTCACCCTCTCCCCAAACTACATCCACTCCCCTGCTATTAATTTGGTTATTGAACCTGGACATGGCGTCGAACTCTCCGTCACCAAGTTACCTCGAGATTGATCCCTATTAGAGACGGTTTTTTTTGTTGTTGTTGCTCTCTTCGTTTTTACTTAAGCCCACTGTACGCTTTATTGGTGTATCGGAAAGCAACTTTTCCTTTCCTTTATGTCACTCTTGTATGATTTTATGGCAAAGTTCCTTCTTTCTCCATTATACAGAAATTAAAGAAGAAACGTTGTGGATTTACATGGTTTGGCAATGTATCGGCATCACGGAAAGAGATCCACAAAGTTGTTGCATTATGTTGACTCATAAATTTTGACAATCCAATTAGTTACTAATTGCATAAAAAATTAGGGACTAAATTTTAGGAACATATATCATTTAAGTGCATATTTGCCAGACTAGGGGCGGAGGACTCGAATGAATGGTTCTAAACTTAATTGATTTAATTGGACTAACCTTAAAAAAAAAAAAATTCAAGTTCAGCCCATTGTCTTTTAAGAGGCCAAAGATTCGTAACAACGGTGCATAATTTGGAAAATCCATTTGATAGGAAAATCGTCTATTATTACAAGAGGATTTTGGATGGTAGCGTATGTTTGGTAAAGAAGTATCACAAATGGGGATATTTGATTCTTTGAGCGCTTTATATTTGTTTTGAAATAAAAAATAAGGCAAAAAGAATGAATATTTGTACCAAATATTTTGATCAGGGCAAGAAATCGACTGTTCTCTGACCAATTCGTGAAGAAAGAATCGAGTTTTGTGCCCGTGATTGTTGGTGAACATGAACAAAACAGGAAGTCAAGATCATTTCATGATATTTAGGTGCCCACTTTTATTGCGTTCAGAAACTAAACAGGAAAGAAAGAAGGGACGATCTTTTCTTACTGGTTCTGTGGTACGAGAGGGGCACTATAAAAGCGCGAGAGGACACGAGAGGACAAGAGACAAAGGAGGCCACACAATTCCATGGACGGCCACAATATCGAGGGAATCAGCCGAGCAAGAGGGGAGGCCAGAGGGAATTCATACACACGGCCACATTGAGGGGGCTCGCACTCACGGTACATGGCAACATTGTTGACAAAAGACAAAAGCGAAGCATCGTCTGTTCAGAACAGAACAGATTCAAAACTTTCTGAGTTTTAATGTTTATGTTATTCTGGAACAAGAAGGCTTAAGTTTGAACAACATTCAAAGACCTTTAGCTAAGTCTATTTTATTTCGGAAGTACTTATACATGCTTTATCAAGAAGACGTATATTCAACTCTAACAGCTTAGAACGAAGCTTATCCAAAATGAAAGTCAGGACCAAAACGAAGATGGATTTAATCTACAATGGCTAAGGATTTCGCTTAATTAATATATGGGAAAATTTCAAAAAGGACCCAAAGTGGTCATATTTTCTCAAATAAGGATCCAAAGTGGTCATTGTCTTAAATAATGACCCAAAGTGGTTAAACCAATCTCAAATAATGACCGGCGAGCATGTGGCATTTTTGGTGGCCAGAATAAGGGCAATTTTGTCAAAAAAAAAAACATTGATAGAATTTAACAAACCCTAAAAACAAAACCTCCAAACTCTTCACGTTCTCACGTTTTCTTCTTCTTCATTTTCTGTCTTCTTTTGTTTGGAGCACCCAAATTTTCTGTTAATGGAGCACAAATTGAAGCACAATAAGAAACCCCTACCTTCGTTTCTTTCCAACGAACCTCTTCGTTATTCAGACACTTGTGTGTAACATGTTGCGACACTAACTTGGGCACAATGCGAATCCACTTCCACGGAGAGAGAGAGGGGCAAGCGAGGGGGGTGCTAGCACGTACTTCTAGAACTCGAGGAGTCAAGGATCTTGCTCCATTAACAAAGAATTTGGGTTCTCCGAGTAAGAGGGGACAAAAAGCCTAGAAGATGAAATGCAGAAGAAGAAGAGCGTGAAGAGTTTGGGGTTTCTATTTTTAGGGTTTGTTAATTTTTATCAATTTTTTTGATAAAATTGTCCTTATTCCGTCCATCAGAAATGCTACACGCTTGTCGGCTAGCGAACATCATTTGGCTGACCAGTGATTTGAGGTCTTTATTTGAGATTGGTTTAATCACTTCGGATCCTCATTTGAGACAACGGCCACTTTGGATCCTTATTTGAGAAAATAGACTCACTTTGAGTCCTTTTTGAAATTTTCCCTTAATATATATTTGATTTAATCAATCAAATAGATTGACAAAATCAGTGACCAGAATCAACGGGGATTTAATTTTTGTTTTCAACGTTTACAAGATCTCCTTAAATTAATTTGTCCAATGGGTAGATTGGAAGATAAACATCCAAATAATTGGCCAACGGGAATGTGAATAAAAAATTCTAAAATTTGCAGTTGTCTTTTGTGAGCCAAAAATATTGTGATCGCGAGTGAATTACACAACATAAGAGTGATTTAATGAAATAATGGGATAAATAATGTGATTTATCATTGAGTGCTTGCATTCAAGGGTTAATTTTTATAGTGGAATCCAGCCAATAAGCTGTCAGCGTGGAAAGTGAATGTAGGCGTAATCTAAATTAAGCCATTATAAAGTTTGCAATTCTTATTATCCTTTATTTATTTATTTATTTATTTTACAGGTTACTTCAGAAGTCTGTTACTTCACAAATCAGATTCTACACACGGTTCTTACATCTGAACCCTAATCAAACTTAATTTCCTAAATTATTTCATTTTAATATTGATTTGTCAAAATTTTTATTATCACTTATTCACCCCTCTAGGTGACTTTACTAGCTTCATCATCGTCTTCCTTCGCCAATGCTTGCAAGTCCACCAAGCAGCAGTCTAGCCATATCGTCGACCTTTGCGGACCACCTGCTCCGTCCACATCAATAGTGATCTCCGGCGACCTCCACGGTTATTGACGGCACATGCACATTCACTCCAGCTGTGGCGACCTGTTTCCTGCCGTTGACCCACTGCTTTGTTGCTGCTGTTTCAGCCTCCCGCGAGGCCCTTCACGGCCTGCTGTGACTTAAACCAGCTGTGACAGCTCGTGCTCTGTTCTTCCTTCGGTATACTCCGTTTTTGCAGGTTTTCTGGTGCTCATCCAGCGAGCCACCACAATCACGATCTCCTGGTTTTCACCGTGACCAGCCACCTTGGGTCCAAATTCCTGCACCGGCGAGCCAGTGCTCATGGTCACCCGCAACACTGAATATAACGAGTTTTTTTTAGTCTCTGTTTGAAGGTTTTCCGGCAACATCTAGCCGATGCATCCCAGTACGCCACCATCATTCCTGATGTGCCACCACTGCTCCTTGGCGTTGCTCCACTGTTGATTTGCCGCTGCTCTTTCAATCAAGAACCCAAGTTTTGGGCATCGGTATATAACACGGGGCTAAGTGAAGAATATGATCATGGGGTTTACCAAGTCAAAGCTTGGGAATTGATGTGGAGACCGAAGGGAGCAGATTTGGTGCTTTGGTCAAAGTGAAACTGAAGCGGAGCATCTGGACAAATCCGGTAAGCACCCAAGTGATATAACTAGTATAAACACCTAGAGGGGGGTGAATAGGTGTAGAGAGATTATTCGCGCAAATATATATAGCTTTTGCAATCAACAAACTAGAATCAAGTAGAGAGAGTTAGAGAAGATTGCAAACACTGTTTATAGTGGTTCGGCTTTAGACAAGCCTACGTCCACTCTCCGGGTGACCAGCCAATCGGCTGTATTTCACTATATGATCAATGGTGATTACACACTCTCGAGTGTTTGTACTTGGTGATTATCTGTCTCACTAAGTCACTCTCTTTTGTAATACACTGGGATCACTCAAATACGCACTATGAACAACAATTGAAAATGAAATCAGCTTTGGAGTAATGTTTATCTGTTCTACCCCTAGTCTCAACCTATCCTTAAATACTCTCCAAGCCACACTCGACCGTTGGCTCTTTCCTTGAGAGTTTAGTCTTCCCTTTATTGGACAGACTTTATAAGGCAAGTCTTTTTGACCGTTGAGGGTAGATCAGATCCCCTTAGATTCTGTTTGCCAATACAATCAGAATCTGGGCTTCCATAAGTGCTCTATTCTTCTTTGGAAGTTGCCCACTAATTGATCCTGTCAATCATATTAGTATAACAGAATCAACATAAATAAGGTAAGTGAAATACTCTACTGTTGGTGATCTTATCTTGTAGGTTCATATTAAGTCTGACGGTCTTAAGTTCTGAGTCCGCCTAGATTTTCGATGTCCCTCCGGTTCGTTCGGACTTAAAATCTCGATGCAGTACGGTCGACTTAAATCTCGATGCCCGGTCGGACTTAAATCTCAAATGGGTACGGTCGACTTAAATCTCGGACTCTCGATCTGGTTGTTGAGTCTTTCTGTCTGGTAAGGACAGACTCTAAGACATCTCATGCTTTATCTTCTGCTACCAACATACTTTAAAGCCTATGTCATTCTATGTCCTTTTCCTTCAAGAAATTGATATAAATATCATTCATAAAATGTTTTGTTAGCATCAAAACTAGGAGTTTTCTCAACACCAAGCACGCCGACACCTTGGTACACGGTCAAGACAGAGGGGCATCAAGTGAAAAAGACACGGCCCACACTACTCAACATGAATTTCCCTTAATCTCCATGGGTGCACAGGGAGTCCAAGCGGTGGGGTCAACTCAGCTATTCCTGACGTGGCCAAGACTGCTAGCGAGCCAGCTTCTGCCTTTTTTCGATTTTTATCATTGCAGGTCCACCGAGAGCCGTCCCCGTCAGCCGCCAACCGAGCTGAGAAGCCATGCAAGCACCACTCCACGGCCGTGAGTCACACCACGTTGAGGTCACCATCATGGAGCCGAAGCACCGAGATCCACCACCGCGATTACCGTCATTTGTCGTTCGCTCATATGGGGGAAACATCATCTACCTAATATATCGAATTAGGTAATACGCTATCCGATTGTGTTGTTAATTAGGCCTCCTAAAGATAATCCACATCTAAAAGATATTTTGAGAATTCGTGAATTCGAATAATTTTCTAATTTCACAATATGTAATGATTGATAGTTTGATTTCATGCTCGAAATACGACTCATGATCGCGCCAAAAATCGGCCAATCGGATTGAAATAAGATTCGTTGATTTTATTTGTTTCCAAATTTATATGGATATAGATGATTCTTGGGTGGTAAATGTTATCCGCTGCTAGATTTCATTTGATTTTATTTCTATTCTTATCTAAAAAAATCCAAAAAGATTAGATACAATTAAAGTAGATTATTTTTAAGGATAGACTGCATGTTTATTTTGTTTATTTTATGATTCAGAATTTTAATTAAAAAAGAAAATGTAAAAAAAAAAATCATGCACTTGTCTCATAGAATTAATTCACTTATTGTTTATAAATAATTTGCATGATAGGTTGCATGTTGCATGTCATTTTAGTTAGGCATTTTCATTTAAATAAGTGAAAACCAAATTTTTTTGAGTAATTATGTGTGTTAATTAGATTACATATGCTTTAATTACTACGAGGTAATTCCTGCAATTTATTTACCTCATGGTAACGAAAGCATATATAATGCTAACTTAAAAATAACAGCAATCCTAGATATGATTACTAATGCAGGTAATCACTCAAATTTTTGTTGGGTTTTCACTTATTTTGTAACTCCTAACATGTGAGGTAATAATGCGGGTATGCAAACCCATTTCCTTCGTAGCAAAATCCTCTACTTCTCATCCTTGCTGAGCATCAACTACACTTATTGGGTGTTTCGACAAGTCGAGAATGTGAATGCATTCATGTGGAACGCTCTCATAAGGGCCTGCGTGCAAAGCAGTGACCACAAAGAGGAGGCCATCTCGCTGCTTCGGGGGATGTTGAAAGATGGAAGTGTTTTTCTAGATGAGTACATGTACCCGTTTGCTCTCAAGGTGGGCACGGATTTGTTTGTGAGATGGCTTGTAGGAATCACCTAAAGGGGTGAATAGGTGATTTTAGAAAAATTTTTAAAAAAATTGCAGAATAAAATAGTTTAGGGAATATAAAATTCTGGATGACAATAGACACATAAATAGAAATTAGAATTGTTTACTTTCGATCCAAATGTCTGAAATATTTAGACAGCGTGCAATAAATAAAATGCAATAAAGATTGAGGAAAAGAGAAATTGCACATGAGCTTTATAGTGGTTCGGTTTAGATCAAGTCTACGTCCATTCTTTCACGTTGATAACTAATAGGCTAGATTCCACTATATGATCAAAGAATAATTACAATCTAAGTGTAATGCTTTATGAAATATTCTCATAAATTCACTATACCACTCAATCTTGTGTATCTCACTCTTTTCTCACAATTTTTGAGTTCAGAGAAGAAAAGTAACAATTTCGAATATCACTCAAACTTTGGAATTTCAGATTCAAGATCACGTCTCTTATTTTCTATGATGGCTTTGTCTCCTTAAATACTCCTCCATCTCTGCTAGCCATTGGAGATCTTCAAAGGAAAATCTTCCAACCTTATCCCGTTGAACATATTCTATTTTTAAGGATTTTATAGCCATTTGAGGGACATGATTAAATCTCCCTATTGAATCTAGTCGCCCATATAATCAGATTCTAGATTTCCATAAATGAGTTTCTTAGATAATGAAAGAACTTGTCTTGTATAATTTGATCAACAATCATAGATCGATAGAATCAAATGTATTTTAGGCATAAAATCCAATCGTGATTACTCGCTGTTAGAAACATAGATCCTAGAAATATCAAGTTTTGGAATATCGAGTCTGATTGTTTTTGAGTTTTGGACTAGATTCCCTTTTGGCTTGTCAAAATGAGAATGTTCCTCCATTTGTATGAACTCCATGTATAAGTTTGAATATAGTTTGAGAAATCATTACTTAGACTTAGGCCTCGTTTGGTTCGCTTTTGGGGAAGTGACTTTGAGAAAATGCAAATACCTTTGCGTAAATGAAGTTTTCCAAAATGTTATCGTGTTTAGCAAATTATATCTCTAAAGTGCATTGCAAAATAGTCTTGGCTTAAACGTCGTTTGGCAATACCACATTCGCAAAGGGCTTTTTATTTTTTATTTTTAAAAATTTAATCCAGTGGAGTTCCACCGTTGGCCGGCCTCGCCTGAGGTTGGACAACCTCGGGCGCGGCAACCAGATCCGGTCTCCGAGTAGCCTCCCCTAGGCTGCGCGACCTAGGTGCGGTAGTTAGATTTGGTCTTTGAGTAGCCTCCCCTAGGTTGTGCGACCTAGGCACGGCAGTTAGATTTGGTCTCCGAGTAGCCTCCCCTAGGCCGCGTGACCCAGGCGTTGTCGCTTGAGGTAGTGCGACCTTAGGCGTTGTTGCTTGAGGTTGTGGGACCTCAGGCATCACCCTAGGTCGAGTGACCTAGGTGTGGCGGCCAAATTTGGTTGTGTGACCCAAACCTAGGCGCGGCGGCTAGATCTAGCCATCGAGCAGCCTTGCTTGGGTTGTGTGACTCGGGTGATGTCGCTTAAGGTCACACGACCCAGGCGATGTGGCTCGAGGTTGCATGACCTCGGGCGCGATGCCTTAGGTCACGCTTCCTAGGGCTACAATCACCTGAGGTTGGGCAACCCAGGAGGTGATCTTTGGCCTTCGGTGGCCCTTGAGGCGATAGTTGTTAGCTCCGGCAGCTCTTTGGTGCATACATAGGAGAAGACGATGAACAATAACATGTGAAGAATTGAACAGTAGCACTTGCATTCTCAAAATGCTAAAAACCCAAAGTACCCTAAGATTTGCATTGGGCTTTCAGCATTTGGAATACTGGCATTTGGCCAAGGGACTCTAAAAAATGGTTGCCCAATGCTTTGTAGGCCTTTGGAGGCCCAAAGTTCTTTCCCAATGTTGAATGAAACGGGGCCTTAGTACCTGTTTTCAAATACATCAAGAATTATATATTAGAACATGTATAGTTCTAGATAATTTTGTCAACTTCAAAATCAATTGAGAGTGTTTTCCAACAATTTCCTTCTTTTTTATGGTGACAAAACTTCGATGCAAATGTAAAGATATATATCATAAAAAGCATAAAGTGCATGAAGGATCAAAATATAAAGCATACTATAAAATGCAGAAAAAAACTCTCCATTCGTCTGCGTAATGTTTCTTCAATATTCCTCCTTCTGCACAGTATATGTACATCATTCTCCCACCCTTCTTGTCAACAGCACAAAAATAAGCACAAATATAATAGCAAACTTATCTAAGCAAACATAGGTTCAAATATTTAGTTACATACCAAATTCAAACCATGATAGAAATACTTAGTTCAAAGTCTTAGTGCAAACTTAGAAATAAGTAGATAGTGCAAAAAAGTTGGTGCAATGGATCAATGAATGGAACTTGAACAAGCTGGAAGTTGTCTAGGCCCTACACAGCATTGTTACTCTTGGATAGGCATTAGCCAAAAGCATTCTCGATTTTGGTCATGTTTTGCTCATCTTGGTTCTGAATGTTTCGGAGGTTGTCACTGATAGAAGATTGAAGCTTTTGAATCTCAATCTCCATAGCCACTTGCTTCACCTTAACATCTATGAGAATATCTAGAATTTGTGCAATCTTCTGGTCAAGAGTTCTGTAACACCCTTGATATTGATCCCGTGAGGATCGGCCATAAGGTCCTGAATAGGTCGATCATGGGCCATTAGTCATGGATTGATTGGTTCGATCGATAAAGGATCAAAGATCTGTCATGGTCCGACTGACCGACTAGTTATGAACTGGTCGATGTGTCGGCCGTGAGTTGTTTAACGACCATATCGATGGGATTGGATCACTAGCTTATAAGATAAATTTTGGATCACAAGAATTGGTCATGGGATGATTTTGGATCGGCAAATGGTTATGGGTCGATCTGACTAGTCATAGTGCCTGGCCACGGGTGATTTCGCCTGGCTATACACCGATACATGGACGATCCGACTTGACCAAAAATGATCATCTTCCGATCAAAAATGCATCCTTCCCTATTTAATTCTTAGTGACTATAAGGGAATCTTGAATTAGTGATGTCTGATCGTGGATCGGTAATGCACCGACCATGAATCATACAGATGGATCGGACGCCTATTGGAATGAGTCCCGAGATAGACCCAGTTATTCCATCACTAATTATAAGGTCCATGAGTGTCTTGGCTTAGTGCTAGGCCATGGGTAGCCTTAGGATTAGCCTTGAACCGACCGGAGAACCAATGACCGAAATAAAAGGGAAAGTCGCGTTAGGCTCGACGAGAGGCCCAGGGATCGGCCTGAGGGCTAGTCCTGAACCTGACTAGGGTCGATCGTGCTGACCTTAGGGCCAGCAATTGAGCTGACCCAAGGGCTGATCCTCATGGCTGACCAATTGCTCAAAGGAGTGGTTTGTGCGAGTTTGGGGTACATTGCTCGAACCTCGGGCATATGTGATTTGGTTTTTTTTGAGATGTACCTAATGATCCCTTTTCCGGCCCTAGAACCAACTTAGATGGTGGAATTTTCTTGGCTGCCTTCTTGAGGAAGAAAAGGAATAAACATAGAAGACTCTAGAACACCCTTCATTAATGAAAGAGATAAGGCTTATCTTCAACTTTCAAATGCCATGATGGTGGTAAAAAATATCTTTGGTGGCTATGATAGGGATAGTTCACACATGGCCCAATCGGAAGGTGACACCTGAACCTTCACCATGAGCCTATAGAAATTTAGATGCCAAGTTGGCAAACTAGACATCTTCATCTTCATCTTCAAACTTCAATAAATGACAAAAAATGTGGGGGTGTAAATGGTCCAATAAGAAAGTGAAAAGTGGGCTATCGTCGATGACCTCTACAAGCTAAACCGCCAAATAATACCTTTTAGCCATACCTAGTCATCATTTAGGTCCAATTATTGGTTAAGTAGGCTTGCCACTTAAGACTTTTAGGCGGGCCACTTGGAAGATTCGGAATGGACCGCCTGGACCGGTAATGATGACACTGAGTAGTATAAATAGGAAGACCTCTTCTCATTTTTCACCCTTTGCCATCCATTCTTTTCTCTCTCTCCTCTCTTGGTCGCCCTCCTCCTCCTCACACCTCTCTCCTTTTTCGTCCTTCAAGCAACCGCCCACTCCCTCTAGTTCATGTTCTTAGATCGAGGGTTTTCCAAGTAAGTGTAGTTTCTTCCTTTTTCTAGTATCATTTACGATATCGTTGACCCTAGGAAATACTCTCTCAAACAAGCCGAGAGTAAGTCGATTGATGTTTGTTATGTTGATGTATTCTATGGTTTTGTTTATGTACTTGAATTTTTTGCATGACTGGAATGAAGTCACAGTTCATCGCTTATATTCGGTACAAGTCACAGTTTATGCTTGTTACTTGAGTGAGGCCTTGGGCTTAGGCTCGTTCTTGGAATTATTGATGAGGAAATTCATGTTTTCATAGCAAGTGCATTATGTTTGAGCACGAGATGCATGATTCATGGCACGTGCATGAGGCTCGAGTCCACCCTCGAAAAGGGATAGGTACTTGAGCAAAGATAAGAAAAAATAAGAACGGGGTTCAAGTTCCCGAAATTTGGTAAGAACTGGGTTTGAGTCCTAGAGGCTGGCAAGAGACTCGGGTTTGAGTCCCAAAAGCCGACAAAAAGCCCGAATTGAATTGGGTTCGAGTCCCAAGACAGCCCCGGGAAGACTTGGCTTCAAGTCTCAAGCAAAAGAGAAAGCTTAGCAAGCATGGCATGCATGTGTAAGAAGTAAAAGCTAGAAGTGCATAAGCTCATGGCATGCATCATGTTCATGAATGATTCCAAAAAGCATGGTTGCATCATTGCAAATTGATTTGCCTTCAACATGGTTTGCATAAGATGCTTGACTGGAGTGATGATGTCGTGATGTACTAGTTGAAGGCAAGGGTTATACTTACTGAGTAATCCAAGTACTCATCCTTGTTTTCTTACAGGTACTTAGAAAAATGGCCACGATTCATTTTGGATGTCTTGTGAAAATCAATGCATCTTACACGGACATCATAGATGTAGAAATGGATATAACATATCGGAAACTCATATCTACGGTTTGAGTTGAGAAGGGACTAGATGAGCTAATCTTGATGTATTTTGAACCATGGTATAGATGGTATGAGGGTGCTTGGGTCGGACAACTTCGAGGTTTTGATATTCCCAACCATGACGATGAAGATGACCCATCCGAAGATTCGGACTAGATACTTATGTACTGGCTCTAGATAAAATAGGGTTTCTGATTTTGGTTAGTACCTCCATAGCGGAGTTAGGGAAACCCTGGCTTTTGATGTATGTAAAATGGCCCAATTTTGATGTAAATGTATGTGGCCGAAAATAGCCGTGTACTCACCACCGCTTATGTAAAATATAGTGTATGTTGTGATGTTGTATCTCACGTTCCCATGTTTATATGGTGTTGGGGTTTGTATGTTCACGTATTCCGCTTGCGCATACACATGAGACAAATGAATTCGGGATGGTGACAAAGCCTAGGATGTTGCAAAATAATCCATAGCTTGATCTCTGAGTAAAGGGGGCGTGACAAGTTCCTTCAGTCTGAATGCTAAAATCAACGAAAGCTGTATTGCCGGAGTTTGGAAACCAATTATCTGAATAGCAAGATCAAGAACATTCCGGTCCTTGCCCTGAGGTGGTATATTCTGTCTTTCCCCCTGAGTTCTAGAAGAATCTTCTAGACTGTCAGCAGATCCTTCTGGATGATGCCTCTCATAGATGTCCTTAGCGTTTGCGGGAGATTCGTTCATTTGATCCTCCAACATTTGTTCATCTATAGGGGTCTTATTAGTCTGATCCTCTCTGTTTGGAGTGTGCTGAAAATTTACATCAACAGCATCTGTTCCTATTTCCTCAACGACCTGTTGTATGGTAGCTGTTACTTGTTTTGCAGTGGGATCTCCAGTTTATGAGCAGTTTCATCTCCTGTTTTGTCTATAGTAACACCTGTATCCTCCTAAATATCTGTCCTTGAAGAAGCTTTAGGCCGTATGCAGTTGATGACAATTTTGTGTGCCACCTTGTTTGTAGTAGACAGACATGAGTAGGAGATGTGTGTCTTTGAGGTCCTTTCAAATCTAGTATCTTCAGACAAAGCTTGGTAAGCATCCTTAACAGTTATCCCAATCGGTTTAAAATCAAAGTACTCAACCCCCAGAATTTCAGCCAGTTGCATAGCACTTAAATCATAAACATAGTAAATTGCAATTGATTTGGAGACAGCATAGATAGATTGGAATAGAATATGCAGTTAATTCTAGATATACTTAAGACGGCTATAGGCAAAAATTCTCCAGTTGCAACATTGCAAACTTAGAGTGTGGAAACACATCTATACTGTCCAAAAAATCAAATTCCACACCTATGGTTCATAATACCCTTGTTAGGCATAACTCGATAGGCTTCCTTGTGGTCTTTTTTTCTAAACAATTTTCTCTTCAATTAATCAACAATTGCAGCAATCCCTAACTTAATCTTAAAATCCCGTACTAACCTTGCATCTTCGTCCTCCTTTCTGCCTTCCCATTGTGGTTCCGAACCAATTTTAGTGTTAGGGGACCGAGCCACTTGAATGGTTCTTTACCCTTAGAAGCAGCCGCCTTTTCTTTACTAGACATAGCAACATTAGAGGCGAAGGAAGACATTGGATGTTCATCTCTAAAGTTGTTGTCTTTCAAAAATCCTTCCAAAATCAACGGTGGAGCACCTATGTCCTCCGGTAGGGTATAGAAAGTCAACACTAACTTGTGATTGCTTACTTTGAAGTTGAAGCCTCGACATTCCCCGACTGTATCTTAGAAGCCCTAGGCGACTCCTTTCTAGACGAACCACTTATCTCGAAATGCGTTTGCCCCTTTATGGGTTTTTGTACTGTCACGCCCCGACTCTCGAGCTCGCGGCAACCCCATTACCTTGGTCGATTGAAAGCGACGTCCCAGGACCCGTCGACGACCATTCATTTTATCTTTCGTTAAGCGCAAGCGGAAGACGAACCATCCCTAGACAAACAGACAATCAAACAAGGATAGAGGGATGAACAGCAAGAACAACAACAACTACTCATTTATACATCTTCATTGGATTAACCAATGGAGGATCATTTTTCGAATTACAAGCCCGACAAAAAGGGCCGATCCATCCTCTAAGCCAAATAAAAAGAAACTAGGCTAATCCAATTAAACAAGAAGAACCCTCAGGTTCAGCACCATCATCACACGGACCCATCGGACTTAGTCTCCGTCGGGTCGATCACTGGAGGAGCGGGGCAGGATCCTCCATTGTGGGTACGCCATTCTAGAGGCCTGAAAATGGTTAATCATGACGGGTTGAGATAAAATCTCAGCGAGTTCTCCCCTAAGCCCCGGTTAGTACGCCAACTCAACCCGGGTATCTCTCCGAACCACCCCTCACTCAACCCACAACAAACAAACGTACAACCCGCAATCAAACAACCACTAGGGTCAATCAATAAACACCATTCGGTTTGTATGCAACCTTACCCGGTATGCCATACCCTGCACGTTAAATCTCAGCACAATACACGCAATCAAGGCACATGGCCGTTAGATGACATAATTCATCAATCACATGCGAGTCGCACCACAAGCGATCTCACCTGGCCATTGCCACACCTTGCACGACTGTCAACTCATGCGTGCGTACCATAATTAATGCAATCATCACGACATTAAGAGCATGCGAATAATCAGAGCATCTCACACAATTTTCTCGTGTCTCACACTCACACATGCTCCGATTATTACGACCCCTCCTCCTGGGCCACGGCACAACCTTATGGTTGGCGGTTCCTGGCTAAACCAGTTTCGTCCTCTTTACCTCGAGGCACGGCGACGTCAAGGGCTCACTCCCAAGACGGCATTCCCGAAGGAGCATAGGACCCGCCCACTACCGCAGCCCCGCAACTGACAGAGGCCCGAGACCCGCCCCCATACCGCAGTCCCACAGAGAACCCCTCCCTGTCAGGCATCCGACCGAAGTCAGGCGACCCATCGCCCACGGCACAACCCCATGTGGGATTGTCGGTCTTCCGGCAATGCCGGGTTCTCTCATTTAATGTGATCATGCAACACATCATTAAGCAATCATTTATATCTTTGCTCTGTTGTGAATGCAACATCACTTATGCTCATGCGACATGCCATTTCAGATAACCCACGCAATATGTCATGCGATCTCACTCGACAATTCCAAAATCCCAAAATCCAACCAACACTCGATCACGCATTTCATCAATATTCACGAGCATAATTAACAATCGGCACTCCAATTAATCACAACAATCAAGAGCACATCAAAATAAGACTAAATTTAGCTTCTGCATGAACATTATTTATGAACAGTAATCGTAAACAGTGCTCGTGAACAGTAATCGTGAACAGTAATTATGAACAGTGATTTTTCCCGAAATTCAATTAATTAAAACATTTAATCCATAAATTAAACAAAATATTAATTAAAACAATTAATCAATTCAATTTAAGCTAAACATGCTTAATTAATCACATAAACACAATTAATCCCAAATTAAGCACAATTAAGCTTAATAAGCAAAATTAAGCTAATCTAATCTTAACCATCTATCTAACCACCTATCTTAGGGCTAATACAACTTAATTAAACCCCTTAAATCAAAATTAACCCTAACTAACCAACCCTAAGCAAGTTTAGGCACTAAATAGGGATTAGGGGCTAAACTCACCCGTTAAGCGGGCCGGCGACACGGACGCGGCGGCGGCGACGAACCCGACACCCGGGGACCTCTACCACGACGATCCAAGGCGGTCCCGGGGCTGGAATAGCAGCAACAAACTCAGAATCCCTTTGCAACACTGAAAACTGCACTGCACAGGAGGAAAGTGGCTGACCGGAGGAAAACGGGCTGCCCGGAGCTCCGACGAGCGGCAGGCCAGCAACCGGCGGCACCTGGGGGTCGAGGGGGAACCACTTGTGGCTGGTATGGGCGGTGATTGGGTCAGAAAGGGAGGAAAATGGCTGAAACAGCAAAACAGCAAAACAGAACAGCAGTAGGGGGTCAGAAAACGGTCAGGCCGGCGGTGGCTTTCGGCCGGCGTACGGATCGTTCGGAGGCTTCTTTTGACGATCGGCCGACCTCATCTAAACGGTTTTCGTCTTCTGAACACAACGGCAGGTGGCACGGGACGAGATTCCAACGGGAAGGCAATGAACAACTCGATTTTCGGTGAAAGGTCAGAACTGAAAAACTGAAGGAAGGAAGGGAAATAAGGGGAGAGAGGGGCTTCGATTTTGGAGAAGATGAAGAGGAGAGAGAGAGTGAAGTGAGGCTGAAGATAGGCCTCAATTAAGGCCATTAATGGCTTGGCTCAAGTCCCCAAAACATGACATCATCTTCTCTCTCTTCCTTTTTGACTTTTCTTCAAAATATCCAAGGGCATTTTGGTCATTTCCACCTTGCACATTTCCCAATGTGCCCTTGGGCTGAAAATGAAGGGCGGGCCTAGGAAACGGGCTTGAAAATGAATAGGAACGGGCTCGGGAATCGGTTGGGCTTGAATTGGCTCAAGGTTAGACAACGGGCTCGGAAGGTAAATTGTCGGTTTGGCCCAACGGGCTCACTTGCTTGCCTCGGGCCTTCCATGGCGGCTGTCCCACCTTAGGCATGAGGCCCACACTGATCTTGCCCGGCCCACGTCCTCGTAGGCTCGTTTCCTCGGTCCGAAAATTCCTTTTCCAGATACCCGGCTCAACCGGCACTGTCGACTGACTAAGAAGCATCGTCCAAAGGTCCTTCTCGAACGTTCCAGAAAATTCGAAGTCCAATATTGGATTCTCATGCTTTGTCAATTTCGCTCGAATGCCATTTTGGTACTACTCAGATTGACAGGCGGCTTTGAGGATTCACGCGTAATCGACTCGTGCCAATTCACGTTCAAGACTTCTCGACACATGGACGTCCTTGATTGCATGAAATTGTGAAGGATCGATTCTTATTTCAAAGTACACGATTATCAAGGATCGACATAGGGCCGTTCGCGGGTTCGATAACAGTAGACGGAATCACCCGTCGTCCCATTATTTCTATTCACGAATCGACTTCTAGTCGTCCCTGAAATCGGCCTGCATGACTACAAGATCGTCCTCACACAAGTCTCACGGTCGAGTCGTTTTCCCAGGTCAAGTTCTTTAGTCGCACGAGTTCTGTCCTCATTAGCCTTTCCCCTCAAGGTCAGTATCTCAGGAGTGATCAGTTCCGAGTGAGATCAACCAACAATGCATCGACGAAATTCACGTTCATTCCTTCCTCAAAAGGGCTCGAATTTCAGGATGTTACATGTACTTTGCTCACAATGCGTGAAGATCGATGGGTCTTGTTGGAGATGGAGGTTGATTTGGAAGATATTGTGGGAATTGCTTTAAAGGGAGTTACTTCGGTGGAGAGTAGGGGTGAGCATTGGTCCAGGGTCAACCCTGGACCGGCCCAACGCTGCTGGTCCCGGTCCGGTTCTCAGGGAGACTAGGTTGGTCCTTGGTCCTGAAATTCCGAGACCAGCATTGTGCGGGTTGGTCCTCGGTCCTGGGAGTTTAGGGTCGGTCCAACCCAGACCAACCCTATATATATATATATATCTTTTCGCACGGGCCTAGCCCATTTTTCATTTTTTCTTTCTTCTCGACTTGGCCCGCTCCATTTTCTTCCTCCTCCCTTCTTTCTCCTGTGCAGAACATCACCACCTGTAGAAGACGACTAAAAAATTGAGGTGCACGTCAGAGGCAGAGGGATTAGAGGCTGCAGAAAATGGGGGGGGGTGTTAGGTTGGCGAAGCAGAGGAGAGAGGGGGAACGAAAGGGAAAGAAAAATAGAAGAGAAAGAGGAGCTCGAGGGGGAGAGTTTTGCGGGGTTTTCTCGGAAAAACGCAGAGAGGAAAAGTGAGACTACCGAGATCTCCTTTGGCTTGATGTAGGGAAAAAAAACAGAGAAGAAGAGGGTTTTGGTCTTCTTCGAGCACCCCTCCCGCGCTTGCAACTCTAGCCACATCGTGTCCAACACTATCTCGACGAGCTGCTGCTACGACGAGCCATTGCCCTGCTCTCGACAAGACCTGTCGCCCTCGACATTATCCTTGCTGCTCGCCGTCCTTGACGCCGTATCCAGGCCTCCCGAAGATGAGTTGCTCCTGTTCCCTGCCGC
This sequence comes from Corymbia calophylla, assembly GCA_014182845.1. Taxonomy (NCBI): domain Eukaryota; kingdom Viridiplantae; phylum Streptophyta; class Magnoliopsida; order Myrtales; family Myrtaceae; genus Corymbia; species Corymbia calophylla. The sequence continues at coordinate 37,197,933 of CM024694.1, forward strand.
TGCTCGCTACTGCCCCGACTAGGATAGAACTGGCTGCTACTTTGACGACTTGTAGCCGTCCAAACCTTCAACACTAGCCGCTATTCTCGCTTCGTCGCGACTCGAGCTGAGTCTTGTATGTGACGAGTTGTTGCTTGTTGATCCAAGTCGAGCTCCTCCCACGAGTCTCGGTGGCTTGTTGCCCCCATGCCATCCTTGTCGTGTGACGATTCTTGCTTTGCTGCCGTGCCTCCGCTCCTGCGCTTGTAACTGTCCAGCAGAGAGGAAAACGGACAGAAAACGGAGAATGGATTTGAGAGTGAGAGTGGGGCTCAAGAGGGTCTTTCGTTGCTGGAGGACCGCCCTTCAGCCACCGCCCGTTGCAGCCTCCGAACGAACCAGGTTGGTTTCTCTTCTTTCTACCCAAATACCTTGTTTTTGTGAGGCGTCAGGCCGGAGCTTGTGGCCGACCAGTTCGTGCGAGCTTCGGCCTCGCCGATTCCCCATCGAGCTTTGCTGTGTTCTGGTTTGCTTTGTCGAGAGTCTGGTCTCGAGTTCAAGTCCGGTTGAATTGACAATCGCTCTTTTCCATAGTGCACATTAGGTGTTCGATATAATGCTTAGACTAGATCTGAAAAATTTTGTTGGGAATATCCGTCCTCGACGTGGCTACTGTGTCTATAGCGGTCGCTGCCTCATTCTTTGATCAAGTCGACGCGGGGGGAAGCGTTTTTGCGGAGTCATTTTCGGCCAGCAAGGGTGTCGGGGCCTGAGGTTTGTCATTTTTGGCGGCTTTTTTTAATATTTGCTGGCTGTGTAGTTTTCTGACAAAGCATGATCAAGCTACCATTTTGACATTCTAGATGAGTGGTCAAACCAAAGAATTTTGACTTTAGTGATTTGAATAAGGTAAAGTTCGGTGACTAAACTTGCAATTTATCCTCACATCCCATTGACTTTTAAGTTTTTAACAACTCACTCAGCAATAGCGGTGATATGTGATCATCTTGGCACTCTCTTTTTTATGTTGATTGTACACTCGGTGTAGAGGCTAAGGGGTTAACTTAATTGCTGCATCTAGAAGGACAAGATTTTGCAATATCAAGGGTGCTCAATTGAATACTGCAGGGGGAAAATTTATGCTAAATGTTTTTTGCACTAGAAAGCAGAGTTATAACAATGTTGGGGAAAACCGTCTTCTATTTGTGACATGAATTGCAACCACATTTATTTTTCAAATCGTTACTTAGTTTGTATGACCATCAAGAATATTTTTACTTATATTCAAATAGATTTCTTTTTCTAATTCTTTTTGGGCTCTTTGTCATAACTTCATGTATAAATGCTCCTACATAATAAGCTGCTAGGAAATTTTCATCTTTTGGGCTGGCAACACCCCCAAAAGCCAGTGCGGGCTCATTGCCAGAGTTGAGAATGCTTTTTCAAACTTAGGAGATTTAATTTTTTTTACCAACTAGGGATTTGAAGAAACTGTTGCATTTTTTTAAACTTAGGAGATTCAAATTTTTTTTTTTAGTGTAGTCCAAGTAAGGTTTTACCATTGAATTAGCATTCAAGCACATCAAGTAGTGATCATGGGGCTTTAGAAAAACCTGTCTCTACTTGTAATAGTTAAAAGGGTTGCTTATTTTATTGCTTGCTGCATGTAGTTTGATGAATAGCTATTTGATGTTGCCACCTCAAGAATGAAATCGTAGTTGATATTTGATATTGTTGTTTCTTCAAAGAGTGCAATGCTGAAGCTTACACGCCGGTATTTAAATATTCAAGTGACCTTGATGAATTCAGAAAAGATGTCAATTGAAGTGGAGGGATGTTATGAGATTAGTTGATTCAGTCCTATGATGGAAACGCCTGGCGATGAATGTGAAGAAGACTTAAAAGAGCCAACTAAGGTATCCTCCTCTTTGTAAGAAGCGAAAAATGAATAAATCCATCTCGTGGGATAATTTTTCGAGAATCATAAATGATAAGACCAAAAAAACATGTATGGTAAAGTGCATTCATTATGGGAAGGAGTACTTATACACTGTTAATAATGGTACTTTGTATTCACGACCGATACATGGACTTCCAATCAAAATCTGAACTATTTATGTCTTACTGCACATTTATTGATGAAGATTGGAAATTGCAAAAAATGATAATCAATTTTATGGTGATCATAGCCACAAGGGTAGGGAGATTGGGAAAATAGTTGAAAAATGCATCTATGAATGTGGAATAGAAAAAAATGCGTCTACAATCACAGTGGATAATGCTAGTGCGAATGATGTTGCCATTGATTATTTGAAAGATAAATTTTCAAGAGATGGGTCATTGGTCTTAGCTGGTGAGGCTTTACATATAAGGTGCATTGCTCATATATTGAATCTTATTGTAAAAAATGGCTTGTTTGAGGTACGTGATTCTATTGCACGTATCCGAAACATTGTTAGATATGTGAGGAGTTCTCCTATGAGAGCTAAAGCATTCCAATCTTGCATTGAGACTGTAAGAATCACTTACAAGGGTTCGGTTTGTTTAGATGTTGCTACTAGATGGAACTCCACTTACCTCATGTTAGACACAGCCATAAAGTTCATAAAAGCTTTTGAAAGGATGGCAGAAGATGATTTGTCTTTCAAAAGTGAGCTTAACAATGAGTCTCCTAATAATGAAGATTGGGAAAATGCTATTGTTCTTTCCAAGTTTCTGAAACAGTTTTATGATGCTACCAATCAAATGTTAGGGAGTTTATATACTACTTCGAATGATTATTTTGAAGGGATAGCTTTTTTGTATAAATATTTAAAAGATGCGAGTAATGCTTTGGATCCTAAGCTTAGAGCTATGGGCATGAAGATGAAGGAGAAGTTTGATAAATATTATGGGAGTTTGGATAAAGTAAACATGATGGTTTTGATTGTGGTGGCATTAGATCCTACAAAAAAGTTGCATTATGTGAAGTACTGTTATAAGCAAATTTAAGATGATGAAGCAAAAATTAATGAGATGCATGATAAAGTGAAATACTTGTTGGAGTGTTTGTATGCATTTTATGAGCAATCTTTTCATGGTCATGGTCATCGATATTCAAGTGGTCAAACTATGACTGTTGATAGTAGTAGTGCTTCCAATACTGGTGGAAATGATGGGAACGACGAGGTTAACATCAAAGCTTGGAGGAAAAACTTTTTCCATAGAAAAAAAGAGGGCGTGATGACAACAAATCAAGGCTTGAACGGTATCTTGAAGAGGATTATGAAGATATTCTTGATCTTGACATTTTGATGTGGTGGAAGAGTACTGGTTTGAAATATAAAATCTTATCTTTGATAGCTCGAGATGTTTTGTCTATTCCTGTAACTACCATTGCTTCAGAGTCGGCTTTTAGTACTTCGGGCCATGTGCTTGATGGTTTTCGAAGTTCCTTGACTCCTAGGGTGGTGGAAACTTTAATTTGTACTCAAGATTGGTTAAGAGCTGCTCGCGTGCCTATTAATATTGAAGAGTGCATTGAAAATGCCGAAAAGCTTGAATTGGGTAAGCTTAAATTATATATATATATATATATATTTTTTTTTTCTTGTTAGTTCTTACATATTTCTTTTTACTTGTTAGTTCTTTTGTATGTCTAATGAAAGATTTCTTTTAGATATGGATTGTCTTACCGAGGAGATTACCATCAATAAATAGAGCTTGCACATTGAAGTTGAATGAATATAGATGGTGAGATGTTCTATTTATAGCACTAATAGTGATTTCAATTTAGAACTTTTGTTAAGTATTAATTATGTGCATCGTTTATTTTGTTTTTAGGTTTATTTTGTTTCCAAGTGTTTAGAAGTTGAAGTGAATTAACAAGACGTGAAGCTGTATATCCATGGTTTATATTAAGTATTTTGAACTTCCTTGGGTTTAATTGTATTTCACTAGTAAGTTTCAATTGCACTTTGCTTTTCAATTTGTGTCAAATGGTAGAAATTTTTGAAAAGTAGTATTTTAGTTGCCATGATAATTTGCTAAATAAGTGGTAGGAAGCTCATTTTTTGGTTGATTGGACTTTGCTTGATGGAATGTAGGAAATGCTTTTGCATATGGTGTTACAAGTATTATTGATAGATGATTATAGGAACTTCCCATCTTGTCTCCCATCTTTATGAATAGTTTGAATCATTTTTATGGTTTCTTGCTTTTAACAAATGTGAAATTTCTATTGTTGTCTTATTTTAAATTTGTTGAATATGTAGTGGTATTTATAGTTTGATTGCACAACATTGCATTGTCAATGGGTATGTAATTTGCAATAGTAAATTTGCCTTTTCAGGGAATGCAAAAAATGAGACAAAAAAAATTATTAGTCGGTCCTGAGTTAACCCTAGAATCGGACCGAACCCATTGGGTCGGTCCGGTCCTTGGTCCTAGGCTCAATAGGGTCGGTCCTCGGTTCTAAAATTTAAGGACCAACACTGTGCGGGTTGGTCACCCCTAGTGGAGAGTGTCACGACCTAACTTTTGCTCGCCAACTAGAGGAGCTTTGATTAGGTTTAGGAGTATTGTCAACTTTGAGTTGACAACCTTTTTATTAATTTAGGCTTTCCCAAGCCCATATCCTGCGCGACATTGGGTATTCAAAAATTTTAATTTATTAAGGTTATGCAAATTTTAACAAAGGAGTCGCTACTAGCCTTTTGAGGGTTGGCTAGGAACCCAATAAAATACGGGAGAATATTTTACTATTTACATAACTAGAGACTCTAGATTTGGGGATTTGATTACGTTAATTATAAGATTAATACTCTTTTGGTAGCTAATTTAATTATGTGTTAACTAACGACATGACAACTTATCTTAGAAATCTAAGGTTCATCATAACCATTCTAGAGTAAAAAAGTATCATCTAAGATATTAAAAATGCCCAGTCAATTATAATCATAAAGAAAAGCAAGCAAGCATCCTAATGTTGTTATTAAAAAAATGCAACACAAAATAAATAGCCCTATTGTAAAGCCCTAAAGGCTTGTCCAATTTTGGATTTTAATAATTTTAAGGTTTTTCCCTTTTTTCTGATTTTTCTGGAGTTTTTCTGAATTTAAAAACCTTTTATTAATACTCTTGGAATTTTCTAATTTTTCTTTTCTTTGAATTTTTTCAGAATTTTTTATATTTTTAGGACTTGGACCTGGTCAAGAGACCCGGCCCGAGTCGACCGACCCGGACCCTAATGGTCTGGGTTAGACTATCGACCGGGCCGGCCCTAAAGCCCACACCAATTTTCTATTAAATTGGCCCATAACGAAAAATAGTAAATCAGCCCAACTCACCCCTTTTCAAAATGGCCCACTGAGCCTCCAGCCCATAATCAGGTCCGAAGCCCATCTCCCTTTACCAGCCCACAACTAAATTACCTTAAGCCTGGTTCTTATTTCCCTTTTTTTGTTTTTGTTCTTTTCTTTTGACCTTTTCTCTTTGTTTTTTTGTACGTCAACTTGATGACGTTCCTGATCATAAAATTCATGAAAATTGATTTAGAGGCAAGCAAAAGTTTGCATCTCTGAGCACCCATCTTTTTTCCTCAAAATATTGAACTTAGTTGGTATTGCAAGGAGATTGGCTGTGCACAAAATGATTCCTTGTCTCTTTAAAAGTGGGCACCTTATGCTTCCGTTCTATCGCCTGAAGTCCAGGCAGTACCATACGACAGTCATGGCAAGCTCCTTTAATTGGTAAAGACCAAAGTCAATTGGCCCACAGAGGACGGATGATATGCATAAACTTGCTCTGCACCCACTTCAGAAGTATTGGAAAGAGAGCAAGTCTTGAAGCTCTAGGAGTTATTATCACTGATATCACATTTGACAATGTAACTAGTATTTCTCTCTCTTGCGATTGTGCAAATCTCCGAGACCAAGTCACTTGAACAGTGATCTTCTTTAAGGGTTGGAGAGTTCATTGACGCTGAGGCACGTTTCGATGTATCAGAACTAATTGCCGTATCACCAAAGATCCAAGCGGATGTTCACTGTGGCATAATCGAAGACCACTTATATGATGTAACGGATCCTCCTCTTTTGCTACCCTGGCATACACAACAAAAATCACAAGTAATTGTACTCCCCATGACACACCTCTATAGGCAATCGTGCCGCATTGTGTTCAACTCAAGTGCCAAAGTGCCAATGGCCTATACTTTTATCCTTTAGAAGATGTGACTGCCAATCTTGCACATACTCTTCATTTTACCTGATGAACATAAAAAAATGGATGAATAAGTCAATTGTTGCATGAGAAGTTTCTACTGAGTGATTACAACCTTACCATCTCAAAATATCATCTTGTGGATTAGCCAGCAAAGGCGGTTAAGAGAAGAGATAAAATCCTACACATGTTCTTCTTGAAACTCATTGTCAAAACATTTTGAAGTCGAGGTATAAAAGCTTAGCCCCTTGAAGGTTCGTTTGAAACACTTTAAATTTTTTTTTGCCTACTCTTTTTTTGCTTTAAAAGAATGATGATTTTCATGAAATTGGATTTCATTAAAAAAATGTGAGTTGCATGATTTAGGAAAGGCGTCATTGGGCCCACAATCGAAATCCAAAATGGAAAACATGATTCTTAACAAGAATGGAGATAGTGATAAAATACAATAAAATCTTGGGTAGATGAGTGTAAAAATCAATTCTCGTCCTAGCTTGAAAGTCCATTTATTTGTATGGTCAAGCAAGAAAATGTCAAAGAGTGACTGTCACTCGCATCCTGCAAGAAGAAAATAATGTCAATGTGTGAATGAGAAGATGATCTCTCAATAAGGTCGCCTCTTACAACGAAGTGGAGACGACAATACATGCCCCATAGCCCCTTACAGGATTTTTGTATTTTGCCAAGGTTTCATCGTAAGAGAAGGCATCATTAAAAGATCAATCCCCATCTATCAATCGAATGTCGATTTTACTTCACAAATTTCATATGCAAAATGTGGCATTAATTTTGAAAGATTGATTTGTGTTTTCACTATTGCGAAAATGATGTGATTTTTATTTTGAAAAAAATTTATGCACAGAATGTGATTTGAATTTTCAATCCCAGAATGTAAGAAAGAAAGGATTTGATTAAAAATGTGATTTCAATTTTTGTGCCCCAAGACATAACCTTGACTTGAAAGGATCTTTATACAAATGTGATTTGAAGTCCATGATTGGAAACTTTAACAAAATCATTTGTTGTGTAGGGCAAGATAAAAAATATTTGAAATGACACTCAATGTTCGCTTATGAAGAGTAATTGCCAATTTTTCCAATTCAAGGGTACATCACCGAGGGCATTCGATTGATCTTCAAAAATTTCAAAAACAAAAGCTTTAATAAAAAATAACAAGTAAAAAGAGAAATCATACTTACAGTGGGTGATGATTTTCTTTCTTTCTTTCTTTTTCCTTTTTTTATAACATAAACATGCACATGAGACTTTGCTCTAGATGGCTTAGCAAAATGGAGCAATGGGATTATCAGACTGAATCAACATGATCACGGTTAGGTGGAGGTTCCCATGACTCCGACTTCATCAAAGAGCCGACCAGTGTCGTGTGGTTGCAAACCAAGGTGGAAACTCTCGATATTAAGAAAGAAATTTTGAAATTGAGATGGGTGACTTGCACTATATAGTTGTAGTTGGAGTGGTATCCACCTTAACACCATTCTAAGTAATCCTGTGTGGTCCAGGTCTGGCAGTGGGTTGTGTATGCTAACGTGTAATGTAATATAAAGAACACATGCACAACATTTTATATACAAGCAGCACTTCAAAAGCTCAAAATGTAAAAACATTCCTTCCTAACTCCTCACCTGCAAAACAAAATGTCAACAAAGACTCCACCCCTTATAACTCCCAATCTTGCACCAATATTTAACACAAGGTTAATGGACTTACCTCACATTCTCGAATGCGCTACTATAAAAATACATTAAATAATAAACAATCAAGTTAATTAGGCCTAAGTCTTCTAAGGTCTAGAACTAGTCCCTAACGGAGTTGCTAAGCTGTCACGACCTAACTTTTGTTTGCCGACTAAGGCAACTTTGATTAGGTTTACGAGTATTGTCAACTTCAAGCTGATGGCCTTTCAATTGATTCGGGCTTCCCCAAGCTCATACCCCACGCGACATTGGGCATTCAAAATTTTAATCGATTAAGGCTATGCAAAGTTTAACAAAGGAGTCGCCATTAACCTTTTTGGGGTTGGCAAAGAACCTAGTAAGATATGGCAGAATATCTTACTATTTACGCAACTAGAGATTTTAGACTTGGGGACGTGATTATATTAATACTAAGATTATGCCCTTTTAGTACCTAACTTAATTGTATGATAATTAATGACATGGCAACCTATCTTAGAAATCTAAAGTTCGTCCTAACCATTTTAGAGTAAAAAAGTACCATTCAAGATATTAAAATGCTCAATCAATTATAATCACAAAGAAAAGCAAATAAGCATCCTAATATTGTCCCTAAAAAAATGGATTGGACGAAAATTTGTTAAAAGATTGGGCCGGACATGCCGGCCCACTTGATTCCATTTTTTCATCTTCTTTTATTCATTTGCATTATATATATATATATATATATATTATTTTCCTTTTTATAAATTTATAAATTTATAAATATATTTTTTTTTGCGAAAAGAAATGGATATGCAAAAGGTGCTGACAAAAATTCGAGTGTCACATATAGAAAGTGTGATTTTTGGTGTCCGAAGTGCAGCTTTGATAGAAAAGAATGTCTAGGGTCTTATAAACAGTGAATCGGTGCAAGAGAGAAGGTAGTTTTGATGAACAAAAATCTGTACAAGGGAATTTTTGTAAAATAAATGCTATTTGGCAGTTTTTGATTTCAAAATCCCTTAAAAATAAGAATGCAAGAAATTTAAATATTTTTATAGATTCTATCAATATAAATCAATAAAATATATTTAAGAAATAAAAAGATGTGTACCTAATTTTCTCACCAAAAATTTATGCGCCAAAATTTTAAATGGATATATTAACTTTGAGTGTCAGTTTCGACTTTGAGGTATAGACTTTCATTACCTTCTGAATACAAGTTCAGACTTTGAGTGTAGACTCATAGTCTATATTCTTGTCTCATAAGAATACCCAATTGAAAGGGCAAGTAATATTCAACTTTTCTCTAATAGATTCAAAAGTATTATTTTCTAGAGGATTTGTAAAAATATTTGCAAGTTAATTTTTTGATTCAATAAAATGAATATTAACATCACCGTTCTAACATGGTCATGAATGAAATGATGTCTGATCTCAATATGCTTGGCTCTTAAATGTAGAATATGATTTTTGGTCAGATTGATAGCACTTGCATTATCACATATGAGTTCTGTACTTGAAAGCCTACTTTGAGAATCTCTTAGTTGTTGTTTTAGCCATAGAACGTGAGTGCAGCAATTCCCAAGGGTTACATATTCTGCTTCTGCAGTTGACAAAGCTACAGTGCTTTGTTTCTTTGAAAACCATGATACAAGCATATTTCCCATCAATTGACATGTTCCAAAAGTACTTTTCCCTGTCAACTTTGCAACCAGCAAGATTAGCGTATGAGTATCCAATAAGTGTAACGTGTAAACCTTTTGGATACTAGAGGCCTAACAAAGGGTTAGTTCCAACATACTTGATAATTTTCTTAACAACTAGTAAAATGAGATTCACTTGGATCACTTTGAAATTGAGCACACATGCAGACACTAAAAAGAATGTCTAGTCTAGGTGCAGTAAGATACAATAAGGAACCAATCATACTTCTATATACCTTCTCGTCTACCTTCTTACTAGACTCATCTTTGTCTAGTTTAGATGAGTAAGACATTGGTGTGCCTATCTTCTTGACAATTTCTTTAGCATATTTCTCTTGGTGTGCCTATCTAGTTTGGCTATCAGCCTTGCTTTGTTCCTTGTAACATTTCTTGATCATCAAGCTTGTTTTTGAATGCCCATTTTGTTCCAATGAGTGAACTGTTCCTCGATCTGGGTACTAACTCCCATATGTCATTCATTCTAAATTGACATAATTCATCCTGCATTACTTCTATCCAACTTTCACCGGTCAAAGCTTCTACTACTCCCTTCGCTCAACTTCAGAAATAAGTGCAAAAGTGCTCAGACTCTACTTATCCTTTGATCGAGTATGAATACTATTGTTTAGACTTTCAATGATTAGATTTTGTGGGTGACTTGATTTGTGTTTCTAATTTTTGATCTTGGTTTGTTCGTTCTGGTTTGGGTGAGAATCTTCTAGTTGTTTGGAATCTTCTTTGTCTTCTTCTCAAGCTTCTTCCTTCTTTTGAAGAACACCTTCTTTGAAGATTTGTGAATCTACTTCGTCTGAATACTACTCATATTCTTCTGAATGAATTTGTTCATCCTCTTGGAACTTCACATTCATGGATTCTTCAGCTATTTGAGTGACCTTGTTGTAAACTTTGTAGGCCTTGCTTGTAGTTGAATAGCTAAGAAAGATTCCTTCTTCTAACATTTCTTCGAACTTACTGGGACGATCATTTCCATTTTTCAAAATATAACACTTACATCCAAAAACATGAAAGCAAGGAAATTTGGTTTGCGACCTTTGTAAATCTCATAGGGAGTTTTCTTAAGAAGAGGCTTTAGAAAGACTCTATTGATGATGTAGCACATAGTTGAAATTGCTTCAGCCCAAAAATGAGCTAGGACTTTACTTTCAATCAATAGAGTTCTAGTAATTTCTTGTAAAGAACGATTCTTTTTTTCCATAACTCCATTTTGTTCTAGAGTGTTAGGAGAAGAGAAACGTTGTTCAATACCATTTTAATCACACAAATCAGAGAAGCTTTGATTTTCAAACTCTCCCCCATGATTTGATTTGATTTTGGAAATAACATGACCTTTCTTGTTCTGAATCATTTTTGCAAATTTTGAAAAATAAGAGAAATTTTCATTTTGTGAGAAAGAAAGAAAACCCATGTAAATCTTGAATAATCATCCGCAATGATTAAACAGTATTTCTTACCACCAATGCTTTGACTCCTTGTTCGTGCAAAAAGATCCATGTGTAGAAGTTGCAAAGCACGGTTAGTAGAAACATAGTTAATAGGCTTGAATGAACTCCTTACCTGTTTGCCAAGGGTTTAGGCTATGTAAAGTTCAGATTTCTTGTATTTCAGGTTAGGAAGACCATGAACTGGTCTCTTGGAAGATTGCTTAGAAATATGCTTGATGTTGACGTGTCCCAATTTCTTGTACCATAAGTTTGAGTCATCTTGTATAGACATAAGATACTAATTTAAAGCAGACTTTATGTCTTGCAGATAGATGTTTCCATGTCTTCTTCTAGTAAACGTTTGAGTGCAGTCACCACTAGTTCCAGAATAAGTGTCTTCTTGAAAGTTGATTATGAACCTAATATTGAACAATTGGCTTATGCTAATCAGATTGTAGTTGAGTCCTTTTACAAGGTATACGTTGTTGATTGTCAGACTTCCAATTTTTACTGTTTTGTTTCCAATGATCTTGCCCTTGTTGTTTTCTTCAAAAGAAACTTTTTCTCCATTTATCCTTTCAAGTTTGATGAAGGTGCTTAACTCTCTAGTCATATGCCTTGAGCATCCACTGTCTAAGTACCAATTGTTTTTCTTCTTGATAATTACATGCAATCAAAGAATAGTCTCAAACTTTTTTGATAGCTAGACTTTCTTGGGTCTAACAGAGTTAGTGGTATAAGCTGTTTTTACCCAGTCCTTCTTAACAAGTCTCCAGACTTTGGGACATTCATTCTCAAAATATTCTGAGTCTCCACACTTAGAACATTTGAGTACTTCTCAACCAATAGGTTTGTGAAAATCTTTTGAAAATGTCTCTTGTAAGCACGTCTAGGAGATCTCTATCTAAGTCTCTCATTGACTTTTGGAAAATCTATTAAAAGATAACTTTCTTTATTAAATTCAAGTCCATATTTCTTGTAATACGGAATTTGAATAGAAAGAATGTGTTCTAATGTTTTTGAACCTTTTGAAAATTTTGTTGTAATATTCAAAAATTCCTTTTTCAAAGAATCATTTTCTTTAGAAAGTAAATCATGACTTTTCTTTAAAACCTCAAAATCATTTTGTAAATTTTCAAAGTTTATATTCCAAGAAATATCCCGTTGTCTTAGCTAAGAATTTTCCCTTTTCAACTCAAAGGTTCCTTTAAGAGTGGATTTGAGATTCAAACATAGCTTATTAATATATCTAGATATTTTAGCAGAGATCTTAGGATATTTTACCTTGACTTCTCTTTTGATTGATATTCTACATTTGATTCAAAATTCGAATCTTCGTCTGAATGTGCCATTAGACAGATGTTTGCATATTCTTCGTCACTCTCTTCACATTTTGTGTCACTCTAGGTTTTTGCTTTTAAAGCTTTCTTGAACTTCTCGTATTTCCTTTCTTCTTCTTCAGCAAGGGACAATTTGGTTTGATGTACCCCTTTTTCTTGCATTCCAAGCAAATTACATCCTTACCTGGTTCTTATGTTTCTCTTTTCTGTCCAGTTTGTCCAATTTGTTCGTATTGTCTTTTTCTATTGAACCTTATTCATTTATTGTTCAGCTTTCTAAATTTCTTGATCAGGAGAGCTAGTTCTTAATCGTCCATGTCTTCTTCTAAATCTGTATCATTAGAATCAACATTAGACTTAAGTGCAATGGACTTCTTACCTTTTGATTCATCTTCATCGTTGAGCTATTCTACTTCATAGGATCGCAATGGTTTAACAAGCTCATAAACATATAAAGGTGAGATCTTCAAGGTTTCTTAGATGGAAGTCTTGACGTTGTTTCAGTCCTTTGAAAGTTCTCTCAAAAGTTTGTTGACTTCATTAGTCTAGAAATTGGTCGCCCCTGATATGCTAGACCATTTACTATATCAGTGAATTTGCTAAATATATCACCAATAAATACTATTGGTTTCATCTTGAAAGACTCATATTGGCCCAGCAGAATGTTGACTTTTGTTTCTTTTACTTTGTTTGTTCCTTCATTTGTGACACGCAACCTGTCCCAAACTTCTTTGGCTGTTTCATAAGAAGATATTTTGTTATATTCAGTAGGTGACAAAGCACAATAGAGTGAATAAATGGCTTTTGGATAGAGGTTTCTCTTTTTGCCAACTCTTCCTTAGATAGAGTAGAAGAAACTCTAGAGATTTGCCATCTTCTTTCTTTGTAATAGTCCCAAACACAGCATTGGGATCAACTCCTTTTTCAACGATGTCCCATTCTAGAGGATCCTTTGATTTGAGGAGAGCTTTCATTTTGTTCTTCTAAATATTGTATTCATTCCCATCAAAGTATTGTGGCGTAATGTTGCTCTGTCCTTCAACAAGACCTGGTGTCAAGATACTAGCCATCGAAGATCTTTTAGCTCAGAAGTATAAACACTTCAATTAAAAAACCAAGTACCGAGGTCTGATACTAATTAAGATAACTAGTAGAAATCACCTAGAGGGGAGGAAAATAGGTGATTCTAGAAAAATTTTAAAAAAAATTATGGAATAAAATACTTCGGGGAATATAAAAGTCTGGATGACAACAGATGTAGAAATAGAAATCAAAACTATTCACTCTTGATCCAGACGTTTGAAATATTCAGATAGTGTGCAATAAATAAAATGCAATAGAGACTAAGGAAAAGAGAAATTGTACATGAGCTTTATAGTAGTTCAGCTTAGATCAAGCTTATGTTCATTCTCCCACACTGACAGCCAATAGGCTAAATTCCACTAAATGATCAAAGAGTAATTACATTATGAGTATAATGCTTTGTAAAATATTCTCACAAATTCACTCAACCACTCAACCTTGTGTATCTCACTCTTTTCTCACAATTTTTGAGCTTAGAGAAGACAAGTAATGTTTTCAAATAGCATTCAGACTTTGGAATTTCAGATTTTGAATCATGTCTCTTATCCTCTATGATGTCTTTATTTCCTTAAATACTCCTCCATCTCCATTAACCGCTGGAGATCTTCAGAGGAAAATATTTCAACCTTATTTACATTGAACATATTCTATTTTTAAGGATTTTGTAGCCGTTTAAGGGACATGATTGAATCTCCTTGTTGAATCTGATTGCCCATACAATGAGATTCTAGGTTTCCATAAGTAAGTCTCTTTGATAAGGAAAGAACTTGTCTTGTAGAATTTGATTACCAATCATAGATTGATAGAATCAAGTATATTTTAGGCATAAAATCTAGTCATGATTACTAGCTGTTAGAAACATAGACCTTGGAAATATCAAGTTCTGGAATATCGAGTCTGATTATTTCAAGCCCGTTCAAGATCGACGAGTGGGAAGATTGATATATTTCAAAATATTCAATGATGTGACGGTGGATTTTTGGTAAATTCAGGTAATATATTCATATATCATCAGCAAAGGCAAGTGTTTGAAGGAGATATTGCAAGCTCATCTTTGCAAGATTCAGAGTTTGAGAAAATTCTATTACTATCTTGAAATTTTTGGTAATGTTCGATCAATCTGTAGGCTGATATTTGGTCCAAAAAATAAAATTGGTGGAGAATATTCATATTGCACGATCCAATGTAGAAAGATACAAGCGTATGCACAAAGGAAATTCGGTACAAAAAAAGATTAGCATGAGAAAGGAATGTTATATTGAGGAACGTGTCTTTTTGTTCAAAATAGGAAAGAAGGTCAAGTCCTGCACTGAGGGCACATGGATTTGCAAAGAAAAGATAGATCCTTACAGAGAAGTCCTTCGGTCAATAAAGAAGAGGAAAGGAAAGTAGCAAATATTTTTAAAGCATGCACAAGAAGATTCAGAATCTGCTTTCTTCCCTCGATGGTTGACCCTTCCACTATAAAAGGACCCTTCGCAGACAAAAAAAGGGAGACACGAAAAAACACATACAGAGAGCACGCAAGAGAGGGAGAAAAAGACGAGAGAGGGTTGGAAGTTTATACATGTAGAGAGAGGAGGCGGTACGTTGAGAGAAGAGAGTCGTGGGAGGTGAGAATAATAGAGAAACGTGGAAACAACTCTCATGGTTTTCACTCCTCTACTGAGCAAAATTGTAAACCTACTGCAGTACCAGAGTGAATATGATCTCCACCAGACATACGCAAGGCTTTAGCTAGGATTCAACACCAGATTTCGGTAGCCCCGATGTGCGTTCAGCCAGCCCGTCACGTGTCACCACCTCCACACTAGAAGCTGCCGCTTCTCTCCACGGGCACGACGACCAGCTTCGCTGCCCTCTTTACTGGTCCCTGTGGTGCTTCAATTTTCTATGTTGAGCCCACCAGACATTGTTTTGCCTGGTTTTTCCGAGGCAAATAGCAGCCTACACCGAGAAGTCATCGTTCGAGACATGAGGCTACCCCGGAGCCCTACTTCGTGCCGATCTAGTCATGTTTCTGTTTTGCAGGCTTGTTGAGGGAATCTTTAGTTAAAGCGCGACCCCACGACGTACCGAGCTGGTAAGCCAAGTCCGCTTGTTGCACCACTAGATTGAGAAGCTCATTTGGCGGCCGCCTTGGACCTTTGTGGATTCACCAAACAGAGGTGCCATCCTGACGTCCATCTCATCAAGAACGCCCCACTATTGAATAAGCCCCGCCGATCCACCACTCGTTGATCGTGGATCGTGAGTTGCCAAATTTGGAAGCAAATATTTGGATTAGGTAAAAAATCTTGTCTAATTCGATTTTCTAATATTCTGTTTCTTTATTTGAAATATCGTTGATGCACACAATTGAAATTCATAATATATTATCCCATTCATGAATAGCCCTTTAATTTAGGGATTATTCCCTAATTTCGTAACGTGCCATAATCGCCAATCTGATGTCACGCCCAAGATACGATTTGCAATTGCATGAAAAATCGTTAATTCGATTTAATGGCGGAGATATGATTCGCAAATTCATAAAAAAATAGCCAATCTGATCTCATGCCCGACATACAATTCATTAGTTTATTTCCAAAATTGAGTGGATATAGATAATATTTTGTGCTGTGCTCGATGTGGATGTGATTTCTTTCTATTTTTGCTTGATTTGAATTAATTTTTTTTTCTAAAAAATTCAAAAATGATTAAACAATAAACTAGAGTAGATTCTTTTTAGAAGATATTGCATATATAGGGTAATTTCTTATTCGGGAAATTTTTAAAATAAAAATCCAAAAAAATTGCTAAAGATTAAATTGAATTGCATTTCCTTATTTAAGATTGCATGTCTAAATATAGGTTATTTTTAATTTCGATTTTTAATAAAAAAAGAGAAGAAAGCATAAAAAAATGCCATTGTCATGTAGAATTAGGTATCTTTGGCACATCATTTTAGTTAGATATTTTTGTACGTCATGTAGTTTTTAGGCCTCATTAGATAAGTGAAAACCATAAAAAAAATTGAGTAATTGCGTGTTAGCTAGAAATCATATCTAGGATTGTTGATGTTGTTTTTAAGCTAACATTGCAGATGCTTTCGTTGCTTTGATGTAAGTATTTCCTCCCATTTCCTCACAATTTATTTAATGCTTTGATTATTGAGTGTTAAATAATGGTTGTGCACACGTCTGATCACCTCCCGCAGTGTACAAAATAAATTTTGTAGTGGAACATCAAATTGAACCACCATTTTTCCGTAGAACTTTGTTGCCCCTATTTACATGAAAATACAATAGGGAGTAGGTTAAAATCAATCCAAACATCTTGCAAATCATTTTTTTTAAATAAAAGAGAAAATGTACAGAAATGGCGTTAAAGAAATCTAACGTAATCAAGTCTCCAATCCCATAATCTCTGGTTCATAGGAGTGAATTAATTCTTCGGTTATTTTACTTGGGTTTCTAATTGACCCACCAAAAATAGATTAGTGGCAACTCCTAATTGAAAAATCATTTCCACGTTAAATAATTGAATTTAAGTCGTGAATTGGTATAGGCTTAGGAGAGCTCGAGCTAAGTTTAGGCTTAGTAATCCATTAGCCAAACCCTAGGTGGTGTACCCAAGATTAAGTCACAACAAACTCCATATATAAGTGTGAATAAACATAATCTAAGAAATCTTTGCTTAAACTTAGTACCTCTTTTCAAACACATCAAGAATTATATATTACAACAGGTATAGTTCTGGATATTGGGGATGGCTTGGCAAATATTTTTGAGAGGATCAACAGCCTCTCCCCTTCGTGCTCGACATCAAGGATGCTGAGACTCTGATTCTGGATGTGACACCCCAAATCCTATAAGAATGAGGGAATGACATGGCCGTCCTATTATGCCCCAATTTGTCTTTAGGTCACGATGGGCAATCGGGGTTATTGTTACGACATCCTAGGTACATCACTGTCTCGTTTTCTTTTTTATCTTTTGTTATGAGTAAGTCGAAGCATTCATAAAAACACCGAAACGACAACAGCCATCAAGGAAAAATAGCTGTACAGCACACTACTACTACAATTACACATTACATCTGTATATTTGATAGCCATTATTGTACGGGCTGTTCCGTTTGACATTCACTATATTTTTCTTTCTCAAAAGGCCAGAGTAACCTTAGCATGTCTAACAAGCTATTCTTCCAAAATTGGTTCCCCTTTCGTTAGACCGGTATGCTAGGGATCTACAACAGTCCTATCGACCATGGGTCTCGAACCTAATGAACTAGGCCTTATAACGGTAGGGAACCAAGCTATTGAGACCCTCCTCCAGCCAAGCAGTTGCGGTGCATCTATGGTACATAGTACCAGCTTCTACATTTATTATGTCGATGACGGATACGTGCATATCAACAAGGAGTTCATGACGAACGGGGGGCGGAGTACCCATATTTACAAGTTTGAAAAA